>CM039120.1:24632343-25138812 GCA_022036555.1 Microstegium vimineum | reverse complement strand
ACTCAGGTCACACAGTGGTTGGACACTTTTGGCCCGATGCAGCAGTTCACTCCTCTCACTACTAGTTTCACGTCGCTCTTTGTTACGATGGGTGCTACTGCCAGAGATCTCTCTGCGTCGTTCAATGACATCACAGGGCAACCGTCCCCCACTGGTCAGCAGATAGTAGCAGAAGTTGAGGCAGCAATGGTTGCACCGACAGCAGGTCAGCACCGTTCCTCAGTTGCTTCCTCAGAAGCCACACACGACAGTTGGGCTCCAGCTGTATCCACTCCACCCACAGTTGCTGTTGCTACCGATGCCACTGTAGTTACTACGACTCCAGTACAGCCTCCGCAGCCTCTGGTTATTCAGACTCCAGTCGAGTCCGTGCATGAGGCACAACCGGACACCGCAACTCCAGAGGTTCCTATAGAGATAGTGGTACCAGATTCTGCTCCTACTCCTACCCCAGCTCCAGCTCTAGAGTCCTCGATAGCAGAGATAGCCGGCACGTCAGCTCCTGTCCCCCAAACTGCTTCCCTTCTAGCGTCAGACACTCAGGGGGAGGACTCAGATGATGAGGCCTACTTGGCAGAGTTCAGGGTGCTTGACCGCTCCACAGTTGCTTCCACTCTGCCTCCAGATGCTTAGTTTTGGTGCTTTGACGCCAAAGGGGGAGAGGGAGAGTCGAGTAGATGGGCTAGCTTCAGGGGAGCTAGTAGGATTCGTTCTTTTGATGTGTATTAACTCTATCGCATCATGCATCACGTTTACCGTCTTTTATGCATTGTATGATATGTGTGGTGGTTGAGACTTGATGGTTGTGTGACATGTGTTGACGTTTACTTATATATATCATGTCACTTGGTTATGCTATATTGCTTCCGCTCTAATCTCTGATCTTTTGGCTATAGCATATCCTTTTGAAATCAAGTACTATGCTCAATTCATATCTATTGTGCTTGTCAAGAAGCTCCAGACCACCTGTCTGGAGAGCGTCGGACCATAGGAGAGTGGTCCGATGGCTCTTGTCAGAGAGAGAGAGAGCCTGAGAGAAGGCTCCAGACTAGTCCAATGGTGAGTCCGACGACTAGTCCGACGCTTCAAGTCAGCAGGTTGTTTCCATGCAGAGAGCTCCCTGGCTCCGGACCAGAGCGTCGGACCAGGCTCCGGACCAAGGAGAGTGGTCTGGTGGTTCGAAGGAGAGAAAATGTTTTCACTCAGTGAGCACCCTGGCTCCGGACCAGTGCGTCGGACTAGGGCGTCAGACTAAGGCAAGTGGTCCGACGGTGCTTGAGTTTGAATTACGAGTGAGCTCCGGACCAGTGTGCTTGGTCCGGTGGTGTGAGCTCCGGACTAGTCCGGTGGCTTCGCAGAGAAAAGAAAAAGTAAAAAAAATGGCTAGTTTTAGAGGTGGGGACTATTTATATTTGCCCTCTTCATCCTTAGGAGGTCTCTTGGCCATTGTTTCAGCTAGTTACACCTTAAGAGAATCTTTGGAGAGCCAAGTGCCTAGTGAGGGAGAGAATTGAGTTAATTCATCTTGTTCTTCCCTCCTAGAGTGATTAGGAATGCTTGTGTGCATCCATCCACCTTCCTAGCCTTGAGTTGGTCAAGTGAAGGTCTTGTGCTTGTTACTCTTGGTGTTCGACAGCACCTAGACGGTTTGGTGGTGTTCGGAGGAAGTGATCGTCGGAATATTGTCGGCGGCTCTTCTCCAAGCTTCTGTGATCAGTTTGTGGCGATTCACCGAGCCGGAGTGGCGAAGAATCAGCCCGTAGAGAGCACTCTACCCTTGCGCAGGTAGAGGGGGAGCGATACCTTGCGAGGTGCTCCAACGAGGACTAGGGGGTGTGTCGACACCTCGATACCTCGGGAAAACATCGCTGCATCACTGAGAATCTCTTTCCCTAGCTCTTTACTTTATTGCATTTACTTTGAGCTATGTTCTTATCTTTCCTACTAGAATTTCTTAGGTTGTTCTTAAATTCCATGAACTGCTACCGCTTTCTAGCTAGGACACACGGACAGTAGGCACTAGGGGTGATTGACATTTGATAGGTTTTCATATTTGCTTTAGAAATTTAAAACAAGCCCAATTCCACCCCCTCTTGGGCATCTTGATCCTTTCATTAAACCCGGAGGAATGTAATGCCCCTGAAAGCGGTCTTGAACTGATTCCACATCACTGGAGTGTTAGCAGGGTACGTGGTGCGATGATGAGGCCCACATATACCTGCTGGTCCTTGCAACTGATGAGAAGCATACTCTGCCTTCAACTCTTTGGTCATCCTGAGCAAACAAAACTTCTGCTCCAAAGTGTTCAACCATTCATCAGCTTGGAGTGGCTCTTCTGCCTCTTTGAAGATTGGCGGCTTGGTGTCAAGGAAGTCCTTGAAAGTGCTGAACTGATTTGCCGGCTGACGGTCACAGTTGCCTTGGTTCTGATTACCGCGAGCAACTTCTCGAAGGAACTCCTCAATGTTGTGCTGCCCACCAATGAACTGAGCCATGATCTGCTCCGGCTAAGAGGTGGTGGTGGTGGCGGTGGATTTGGCAGAGGAGATCCTCATCACAGTGATTTCCACCACTTCTAGAGCCACGAGAGCGAGTGTTGGCAGGCATCTGCATGAATTTGATAGCAAGTAGCAATGAGATTTGAGTAATTGTAGATGAATCATAATTATGCCTTAATACATCACTAAAAAGTAGATAAATTAAATCCACATAGGGCATAAAAGAATTCAGACTAACAACACATCATCATCCATTCATACTTGTCACCATGAAAAGCATCCATACAAGCCAAAAGTGCCAGACATCTAGACTTTAAGTTATGGTGGTTACACAACATCATGTCTCTCATGAAGCAACAAAAGGTTAAACCACAAGTGCAAAAGAACACTAAGGACTAGCGTAAGCAAGCTATCCCAGTCATCGCAGTCGGTGTCCATCCCTGATAGACGACCACCCTCGTCGTCGTTGTCGTCGACAAGCTCAAGCTCCTCGGGATACTCCTCGTCCTCGTCCTCGGTGACTGGGTCATCGTCGGCATAGATCACAACGGATCTACCTCTGGTGCAACTGGCGGAGGGATCAGGTTGATCACATTGTTGAGTCGATGGACCTCCTGCTGTAACTCGTGGATCTGGTCATGGGCCTGATGAAGTAGCCCATTCCACTCTACATCAAGACGGTTGTGGGCGATGTTCCCCACTATGCGCTGGTGGCGAACCATACGCTCATGTGCCTCGGCTGCCTACTCTCGAAGTATAGCTGCATCTCTCTCCTCCTGTGCTTCATTAGCCAACCTCCTGAGTCGCCGATTCTCCTTGCTCACACCCTCTAGGTACATCTCACTGGTCCTGAGCCTACTCACACAGAACAAGTAGGAGTCTTCTCTGGCAAAAAGAGTCTTGAGCACTGCATGCATAGCACTCATAGCTAGTCCTGAACTGCCAGCTCTCTCATCCCTGTTCCTGATCAAGGGATCACCCATCTCCTAGTGCCAAAGTGTGCTCTCCTCTGGAAAAGTCCCTGCTGCACCCTGGTCCAAAGCTACACTGTGCTCCTGGCGGATCTGACACAGAATGGTTAGAGTTGCACACTGAGCCCCTTCCCAAGGATTGCTGGCTACAGCCTCAGCGTACCACCTCCTCCACAAAGGTGCCTCGGTGCGCTCAGGAATAGTCACAGTCACGGTGTACAACTGCGCATGCCCATGCGGCTGCTGAGTCTAGCAGTACTGAGGCTTCTCAGTGTATCCCACCTGACTCAGCACCCTCCAAAGCAAAGTGGGAGTGCCAAACACTGCCAAGAAGTGGTTGCTCTGCTGTGGGGGACCTGGGGCTGCCATCTATAACAAGTTTTAACCTTATTGTGAGAACATGTATTTTACAGATTTGAGCATTTAACATGTAAAGGAGATCCGGATTTAGCAAGGGAGGGAATTAAATGCAATATGATGACACATGATGCATGCACGTATCTTACGTCCTTACAAACCTTATGAAAGCAAACCTTTCACTAAGAACATTCTAGACGGTGGCATACATACGTTCTCTCATATATACGTAACTAAGCAGTCTACACGATTTGATGTTAGTGTACCTGCAGAAAATTCATTTCAGCCCATTCCCAACAGTATGAATAATGCATTGCTGAAATGTAAATCTAATACTCACTTAGGTGCACACCCCGTATACACGTAAGTATTATATATACACAGTTCTTCGTCCTGATGACGACATCGTCTCAACAGACGGCAACACCCACACATGGATGCCATCTCATAATCTTGTGTGGAACATGATTATGGTCCGATCATCATATAAGCATTCCCCTAGATTGGTAGTGTATCCGATGCATGCTCTCACAACTCACCTTACCTTTGGCGTAGCGGCAAAAATAAAAAGAAATCTTTGATCCATATAACATCATTCAAGTGAATGACCCTCATACTATTCCATCCTGTATGGACAAGTAACCGAAAATATGATGCAATCCCCCAAGTTAGTACTTTAAGCCACCTGACATCCTATTGGGCAATAAGGGACATAACCTATGACACATTCATAGTTTGCAAATAATTTTGTACGCACACAAAAGTTTTGTAGCAAAATAGTTTGATAAACAAAATTTTTGTTTGCAAATACACTCGTGAATGGTAGTATACTGAATCTTGCTCTGATCCCAGCTGTCACGGAACCGCCCAACATATAAGAGCACTAGTATAATGGTCATCATTTCTGACAACACTGTCACACTAGAGCCCATATAAGCCCGGTAGTCCTTGAAATCTCAAAGGATCTCAAACCACAATAAGTAACAAATGAGACCGTACACTAGATTCAGTAACCGCACATCCACAAATGATAAGTTCGAAATGAAATAATATTACAACTGAGTTTAAAGAAGTGTTATTACAACACCAAGTTCAAATCAAAGTAGCGGAAGTCTTGTTTTCACAAACACCCATTGCAAACTGTTTAACACAAATATAGTGTCGAGCTTAGTAAAGTCCCATCAAAAGCAACAATGAGAGACATCAGAATTCACCATTGCCCATGGCCTTCACTCTTCATCACAAGCAGGGTGAGGCATGCCTGGTATAACCAGAATACACCATACCATCTGCAACAGGGTAAAGAAACCCTGAGTACTCAATTGTACTCAGCTAGACTTACCCGACAGAGGGATAGATATATAACCATAGACACTTCAAGGATTATGGAAGGCTTTATCAGGTGGATCTCATGAGATAGCAGAGTTTTGCATAAAAGAGCATCCTAATTACTCATGTATTCTCATCATTAGAAACCACATTTAGCAGCAGGTTAAGTGATATTAATCAGATCTCGTTAGCACCTGTACTAGAGCAATCACTGAGTTATCAAACAATAATAATCATATTGTTCTTGGCATAAAACCACATAACCATCTTTTGGTTACTTATTAGAGTTCAAGTTTCTATAGTGGGAGGAAGATCTTTCAAGTTTCTCACCGACAGGGAGAGACCGTGATTCGAATTGAATTCCTATCTAGCTGGAGGTTTATTCCTCAATCGCACCCAAGCATGCCTGCCGGCACACTTATGTGAGTCACCTTCATTGTCGCTCGGGTAGCCCGCGGATCCCCAATTACAGGCATGAGTAGTGACTCACGGTAGCCAGGTAGCTCAAGAATTGCCTGCCCTTGGTATGTAGCCAGGATGTTCAGGGTACTTGCCCATGGTCTAGTCCTCCGCTTGCGGTCTTCATGACCCATCTAGGAGGGGATTCCGGCCCGAGCCCACATAGTTAGGCTTTGCGGTCGAAACGAGTTATTCGACCAGCTATAAAAGAGGCATGCGTTCAATCTCGACAGATGTCCAACCATGATCCAGTGCCTAGCGAGTCGCGACATAGGCGGAGAGAACCCGCTCACAAGACCTCCAAGTCAAGTGGCTCACAACACCCTGTCCGCCCGGTCTCGATTTATTACTTCCACATGGTTATTTTCCATGATAGCAAACTATAGCCAACCGTGACCAGCATCCTATCTTTGTGGGGGATGATAGACCACCCATGCTACTGGTCAAAGCATGGCTAACCAAGGTTTCGATCTTGGGCCTACAAGGTTCTTTTTAGTGGACAAGGAGATATAATGCAGCAAGGGTTTCATCTCAACTCCTACTAACTTAATGCACAAACAAGTGGTTGAATTGTAAGTAAAATACTTTAAATAGAGTAAGAAGGTATGTAATGCTCTGGGGCTTGCCTTTCACAAAGGGGGAGGGAAGGTGGTTTTGGCACTTAGGAAGGTCAGGGCCCTGTTCTCCTTCTTCTAGAACTTCTGGAGCTTGAATCTCCTGTGGGACTCCTCCTTCTATCTCCCCAAACTCCAGCAAGGTAACTCCCTCCGGCGATCCTGGATGCATGTATACATGTATGATGATCCAATACATATGACAAGTCATATACTAGAAATGAGACATGTCTAATACATATGAATGAATGCTCATGATGAATGTATTATGCAACATTGTATATCGTTCACCGAGTAGGTGTAAATCTCTTCAGTTGTAGAGAAGATAACACTTACCCTTCTTTAGCAACCTGTAATAGAGCTTCTCCTATGAGGTAGGCTCTCTTACACCTGCATTTAACAAGTTTTATGGTTTAAGACAGTTGCTTAACTTACACAAAGCATACATCACTTATAACACACACCTCATGGCATAAAAACACTTAAAACAACAGCTAGAAGAAAATTGTGTATATGGAGCTACACACTACCAAAAATTACAAACTAAGACATTATGGAAAGGCCTAACAGACACTTAAAGCAAAGCTGTTTTGAAGAAACGGGAAAACACAGATTTAAAGCTGAACATGTAAAAAACACCCAGGTTAAACTAAATAGGTTATGACTGTGAAAATTTAACACCAGATAGATTAACAATTTATCTACAACAAAGACAACTGTAGATACCACTGAAACTAAAAATAAGTAGCTCAAACAAATCTAGCAAGAAAACAGGTTTCAGCTTCTTAACGGATTTCATATAACAATTAAGATAGCTACAACGCTGATAACTATCTTTCCAAAAATTATGAAAAAATTGGAAAAGCCAGATCACATAATTAGCTACCACTTTGGTATTCACAACATCAACAGAAAACACATTTAAAATAGGGTTAAAATTACTTCTTTGCTGGTGATGAGGAAACAAGCACAAGTTATACAAGTACTACTTAAACAATTTGAAAATTGTAAACCAACAGATTTCATATTTTCTTAGCTTACACTAAGCAAGTAACAGATGTAAAAAATTTAACAAGCACAGAAAACACATATAACTTAGCTTAGCAATTTAAACAAGGTTGCATGCAATTAAACAAGCATTTAATCAAAAGAACTACAACATGCCATTAAAACACAGGTCACTGGCACTTTAACAATTTTCATGGAAAGTGCATGCTGAGACAAGCTCAACACAACAAGAACCATGTTTTTTGCACATACCAAACTCCAGATATAAATTAAACAAGTTAAACTAAGCATATAAAGCTTGCTGTTCACTTTTATTAAAACAACACAGAAAAGCAGTAACAACAGATTACTTAACATTTTTCATGTGTCAAGAAAAAGATAACAAAGCTAACAGAACTAGTTTCACATTTTTAGCATTTTTCTAGAATTAGTTATGAATTTCCAAAAATTAGCAAACAAAACTGATAAATACAAAATAGAGAAATACTTAGAGCCTATGACACATGGGACCCACTGGTCAGCTTCTTCCCCACAGAACCGACTGCACTAGAGGTGCTCGACCGTCGGTCCTTCACCGGCGGTGAGGTTTCCGGCCAAACCAACCCCACGGTTGTGTTCCCCTACACAACCCACATCGAACCATGTAACTGGTTGTACCCTAGGTTCACCGGAGCATGCTCGACGGCGTTCATGGCGGCACGGCGGCGCTGCGGCTCTTATGCTGCACGGCGTAAGGCTCTACTGACCAAACTAGCGGCGGCTACACCTACACGGAACCCTAGCAGTCCGATCTAGCCTGGATTGGGGCGGTGCGAACCCTCCGATGAGCTCGGCCACATGCACAGCGGCACGGTGGCGAGTTCACGACGGCGCGGTGTTGCTGTTCCGGCGATGGCGAGGCATGACAACTTCAACCAACTCTAGCTATCTAACCACGAACTAACCAACTAACCCTAACGCGACTTAGACAAACGCGGGCGATGCTGAGAAGCCCAGCGTAACCCTCGCCGACGTTGCGGGTGCCTTGCGCTTACGCGCAGCGGAGTTCTCGTTTCGGCGAACCCTAACCCTAATCATTTCAACTGACTCCGCGGTGAGCATCTACAACCTCTAGGCTACCATGTACAAGAGCTAGAAGAGAGGGAGAGGAGCTAGATTGGGCTGGCCACGGCGGCGCAAATCTCGGCGGAGCTTAGGTCATCAATGGCGCCCGCGGTGTTGCTCGGTCCGGCTTACCCATGCGGCTAGCGCTGAAACTGAGCGGTGCAAAAGGTGGAGCGGAGCGAGGCGAAGCTGTGGCTGTGTTTTGGCGGCCAGTGCGGTGGTGTGCTACGCTGGCGAGCTCAGCGATGACGCTGCTCGGCAATGGCGCGGTTGTTCGCGTTCTTGCGGAAAGCAGAGAGGAGAGGGAGACAGCGAGGGCGAGTGAGCGTTCGGTCGCGAGGTGGAGTGTGCGGGCATCCAAGGCGCGCGATACCTGACGCAGTCAGCCACTGACCGAACGACGCGCTACCTCCCCTGTTCAAATGCGCGATCAGGCCGACTGACGATCGATCTTGCCACGCGATTAACTCCCTAATCCTTGTGTCTTAGCTTCAACCAAATGCACACTTTTGTAGAGCTATAGTTGAACTCCAACTTCGGTACAATTGGTTTGAACTGAAATGGTTTGGATTTCAAAGTACAAGCATTCAAACAGGACATCATTCAAATTGAAAGTCACTTAGGACTTAGGCAATTTCAGAGAACTAAAACAACCCCCAAATCAGCCTTGATTGGTCAATTATGGTATTTTAGGATCCAAATCACCTCAAGGTGGTTAAATAAAGTTTGTTCAGAATTAAAAACTCTACAACTTTTCTTAAGCCAACTTTGTCAAATAAAGTCATTAACAAGGTCAGTTTGTTAAATCAAGCAGAAGGGTTCCTAGGGTCAATCATTAAAGCTTAAACCCTAGAAGCCTAATTGGACTTGATCATGAACATGAACATGGTTCCATTAGCATCCCGAAGTATTTATAGGTGGTCATTAGTGATCAAAACATCAAGCACTTGATTACACAAGTATAACTTACTTAAAGCTAGGTGTAGGTTAACGCATACACACATGAAAAACAAGGTGATCACTAAAGATTATCATTTCATATGATCCTTCAAATGCATGAATGCAATGATGCTTGTGCTCATGCTCATGAAATGATATGCAAATGCAAGCTTAACACCTAGGGTGGTACAACTAGGAACAAGATAAATTGTAGCTCAGACCTTCTCATATCATATCCTTCCATTACCTAGACTTAGATCAAGCATTTGCTACCCACAAGTTTCAAGTTCAGAGTAAAACTTAGAGCAAAACATTCATATCCAAAACTCAAGAGAATTTAAGGCTGAAAAGTAGATACTCGAAAGGAATTATGACAGATCAACTATTCATCATTTTCATGCAAAAGAGATTATCTTAAGTGCTCTTTATTTTATTTAACTCTTTCAATCTGATTCAAGTAAACTAGACACACTCTAACATTATTATAAAAGAATACAATATAGAACAAATACTCGACTGGATAAAGTAGACATTAAAAATTCCATAGATATAAAAAGTGTTTAAGTTATCTGTTTTCTGATTTTTTATAATTATATAAGTATGAACCTTCTTGTGCTCACATTATTTGAATTAATCTATGTAACTAATATCTAAATAAAAGTAAACTTAAGAGGATAAGGATACTTACCTAGATGAACTGAGGTGCTCCCCCCAAACTGGGTCTTGACATAGTCGTTCTTGATCTTTCAATGTAGCAGACTAGCAGTGGGGATGTACTTCCTCTATCGAAGCATTGATTGATTTTGATGATGTTATGACTGTGTTCCAATAGTGGATAGAACATTCACTTACTTGTCAACTCTTCTTGGTACTTCAAATCCTATGGAACTCAAATAGACAATAAAACTTATGGAGTATATAAAGCATTAGTGGTTGGCCACTTAAGCTTTAGTTGTCCAAAGCTTTTGAGATTTTGGTTCTTCTTTGAAGAAGAGTTTATGTAGGATTTCTTTAATATTTTTGTATTTTTTACATTTTCTATCATGTCATGAAAGTTTAATAGGATGAATCCATATATATTTGGTTTTATGCCATCGTGGTGAATATCCCTATAGGTTTTTATACACCACAAAATTATTCACATGGGGCTTAAGATATATGATGCAATGCACCAAACAAATATTTTTGTTTTCTTTTCTAATGCAATGCTGATGCAGAAAAGTAATGTTAAGGGAATAATGATTATGCAAATATGGGAGGGTAACTACGCAGAAAAGATAAATATGGATAACTACCGATTTTACCTCCCGACGAGGGTTCAGTGTTTTAAGTCCTCTGAATAGGACTTCTCACCATGTTCATTCCTTAGGTGCATCATTTGTTCCCAAAGTGGATATTTGACAACTGTGCCTCTTGATATGATATCACCCATGTTCTTCATTTGTCTAGTTGGATGGAAGCTGGCAACATCATGCTCTGTGTGCATGTTTCTAGGTCTAGGACTTTCACTTGTAGGATATGGGGAAATGATTCCTCCATATTTTGCTCAAAGTGTGTCCTGCTCAAAGAAACAAGACAGAGATCAAGTGTATAGCTCTACTTATGGAAAAACACCAACAAAACCAAACGTTTATTCATTCTTTTCTAACCTAAGCACATTGAACAAAATTGAGTTGATGTTTTTGTATTTTATTCAACCATGACATGGGTGATAGGATCAGAAGATGAGCATGAACGTAGCATTTCAAAAAAAACACTTGGCAGATTAGATTGCTTTAACACATGGAAGGATTGTCTATAAATAATGTATAAATTTTTACATGATTGAGATTATCATCTTCCAAAGGTTGGATGTGCAAAATTTTGGGCCATATGGTTAAGACTGTGAGATCAAGAAAGTGGTACTAGAAGCGAGCTTTAAAGAACTAACATGTTGAGTTAATCAGGTTGGATCAAGTAAAGTTGCAACTCAAACACATTTAGATCTTTATTTATGTGAATACCAGAATCAAAGAAATGCTTTAGAGTGATGATTACTTACCTTACCTTTGTCATTGAAGAATGATGGCGTCGTAACACCTCAGGGAAGCTTCCCTTGATCAACTAACAACTTGTCTCCTTTGTTCCACTCCTTTCTCATCCTTGTTCTACTGATCTTGGCATTTTTGTTGGTCTTGTATTGAAGGGGCATGATGAAGTTTTGTTCATGCTCTTCCATGGATTGAGTGGTTTGATTGTAGATTTTGTTCTTTCTCACTTGTCTTCTCCTTGCTCCATGGAATTCATCTATCCATGATGAATTATCTGTGGCTCTCTTGTGAAAGTTGTTGAAGTTCATGTATCTCTCTTTATCTCCAATGTGAGTTCATCTCAGGACTTACCCAATTTGATATTAAATGTTTTCTAGCAGGGGTTAGTCAAACAAAATATCCAATATCCATTACAACATACTCTCGGTTCAAAAATCAACCTAGACACCACGGCTAGTTTGATTTAGGAAGACATTTTAACCTAAGCACCACACTTAATTTAAAAGACTTTAGAAGTAATATTAAAATACCTTTGATTTAAAATTACCACCATGCATAATTTAAAAGGTGTATGAAAATACTTCAAAACCTAAACATACATTATAGTAGACAAAGGTAGCAAGAAGGTACTATGGAGCTTTACTCAAGTGAAGATGAAAGAGCATGATTTTTATTTAGCAGTTTGAGTATGCCTTAAAGGTAGGGACAACCAAGATAATATAGCAACATGACAAGAGATGTTTCTATGGTGGTTTATCCCCCGAGCTTGAATTTTCCAAAAATCAATATTGGTTGGACATACCTTATGCTTATCGTTCTTTCATTCTTTTGGTGCAAACCTAAAAAGGTTAGTGAAAGGTCTAGAAATGGCTAGAGGGGGGGGGGGGGGCGGTGAATAGCCTATTTAAAATTTCTACAACAACACTAAGCAAACTTGTTAGAATAAAATACAGCGTAAGGCAAGTTTGCACTAGCACTAAATGGTCGGCAAGCCACCTATGACAAGTCTAGTTACTAGGAAGAAATAATCTATGTCACACACAAGAGCTAGAAAACTAGAACTACAAGACTAAGCTACACAAGCTAAGCAAGAGACTCTACTTTGCAAGAATGTAAAGAATGTAAAGTGCAAAGCTTGAGTTAGAGAGGTTATACTGACATGGAGAGTAGCAATCAATAGATATCCAATAAATGAGCAATCACAAGATGAATCCTCGGTAGAGAGATAATGAGACAATATTTTTTACCGAGGTTGACTTTTGGCCAACAAGCTACTCCTCGTTGTAGCGAATCACACACTTGGAGGTTCACGCGCTAATTGGCATTCATAAGCCAAACCCATCACCGAGTGCCGCACAACCAACACAAGATGGGGTTCCACAAGCTACGAGCAATCCACTAGAGATACCTTTCGCGAAGCTCCCGCGGGGAAGGTTCAAGAACCCCTCACCATCCACCGATCGGAGCCGGAGACAAACACCTTCCTCCGCTTAACGATCCTCGTCACACCAAGCCATCTAGGAGTTGGCAAACTCCAAGAATAACAAGAGCTCCCGCGACGACGACGATCACCAAGTGCCACTAGAATGCAATAAATAGAGAAATGCACTTGGTTCACTCAATCTCTCATGAAATTTGCAATTATGTCAAGAGGATGAGTGGTGGAGACTATCTCAAGCAAACACAAGTGTATGAGTGAAGTGAGAGTGCAAGAGAATACCACAAGGGCGGGCCGTATCACCTTATATAGCCACACTCAACAAACTAGCCGTTTAGCCCTCATTTTCCACTTCCTGCACGTACTCCGGACGCAACTTTCACAGGGCGTCCAGACCATTGGTAGCGTCTGGACCCTTTCACGAGCCGAGAGCCGAGCTCTCTGTTTCACCTCCGGATATGGCCTCCGAACACGCGCAACACGCGGTCTGGACCAATGGCCGCGCGTCCGGTCGAGCCTCCTTTCAAACGGCTGCTTCCCGTGCTGCCAACAGTGTGGGTCCGGACCAATGCTCCTAGCGTCCGGACGCCACACAGAATGCACCCGAGAGCGCCAGAACTCCGGACGCCGCGTTCGGAGTCACACGTCCGGACACAACTCCCCATCCGGACTTCATCTCCAGAGACAACAGAGAGCTCCTCCTCTCCGGACGAGTATCCAGAGCTCTACTCCGGATTACCCCCAGCGTCCGGACCTCTTTTGCCAGACAAGCTTCCCTAGGATTTGCCTCCAGATTCATCACCGCTGGTTCGGACCCAACCAAACCCTAACGTCCGGACCTCTTCTTTCTACAAAAACTGCCTCCCAACTTCTTCCAAGCTTCCAAGGGCTAACACTAAGTGATTCAAGCTCTTGTGCACGTGTGTTAGCTTTTATTTCACATTTACTTGGAATTAAGTTGGTTCTCCTCACTAATTCATTATATTTAAATGCAATGCATATGAACCTAGTGGCACATGATAACCGCAATCATTCACAAGAGCTCCCTCCTTGATAGTATGGCTATCTATCCTAAATGTGATCACACCCTCTATGGTGTCTTGATCACCAAACCGAAAAAGGATTCCTATATCACCTTTGCCTTGAATTCCTTTTCCATTTTCCATCATCCTTCCATGCTAGAGCCTTTCCATCAACACCTTGATCCATTAGCTCCATCTCATGGCATGTACCAACCTATCTCATGATACACACTTAGAGATCCAAGGTCAGTACTTAGTTGGTTTCATCAATTACTCAAAACCAAACACAGGAGGGACTCTCAATCTCCCCCTTTTTGGTAACTGATGTCAACCTTTCCATAAAGATATAAAATATAATCATTTTGAACTTGAGTTGCTTGTCCAAGCATCTTAAACATAGATTTTAGAATTAGACAAGTCACACAAATTTGGTTTGGTAGTTATTAGCTGCCCCTACAGATGAGCTAGATGAGTTTGGTTCAAATTTGAGCACATATGCATGGATAGAAATTGTGGGAGAGTAAATAGCTATGAAATGATGCTAAGGTATAAGAGTAGACCTTTGAAGCATGATACCATCGAAGTGCGGAAATGAGAATCACCCTTAGCACCATGATAGATTAGATACCACTTGAAACTAAGATACCACTAACATTTACATGAAAGCATTAGTGCAACAAGGATAGTATAGTATCGATCTATCACCTATACATGCTAGTTGATCAATCATCATTCATTTTATATCACTAGAAATCACCACACAAGCATGGATATTTTGAATTGAAAGTACTTGTGCAACAAGACATATGAGGATGCAAACATTCAAATGCAGCAATAGTGTTCATGAGCTTGCTCCCCCTACTTGTGTGTTCTTTCAAAATTGATTTTTCATTTTATCCCCTTTGTCTTTCTCCGCCTATATCTTTTCTCCCCTTAAGCATATATCTTTGTTTTTCTCCCCCTTTGTCATCCAATTGACACAAAAAGGTGGGACCAATTATAGATATTCAAGTATTACTCCCCCCTTAGTGTGGGATAGGGTGAAAGATTGTTTTCATCTTTGTCTTGAACTCAGCTACTTGCCCAAGATATTTAATTCGGTTTAAACCATAGACAAGCTTGTTCACACATACTAAGATGGTTATCTTGCCTACGTTGAATTAAACACTTAAAGCTCATAGACATAGATCAAACACTAGGATTGCAAGGCCATCAACATGTCATATGCTACCACTAGATAATATCAAGTCATAGAAGCAATAGTGGTACCATATAATAATCAAATTCATTTGTTTTGTATGAATGATCCTAGAAGCATGAGTGATGTCTATATGCTCTACACAAGTCCTAGCAAAGTATGCATGCATGCTTTCAATCAACTTGTACCTTGCTTTGTTGGAGTAGAGGCATGTCATATAAGTGGGGGTACATCAACTCATGTTGGAGAAATCAAGTATGTTCAACTCATTCCTTAGATTGCAAAACCTCTTTTTATCTAGTGTCTTGGTAAAGATATCAGCCAATTGATCTTCGATGCCCACACTCTATTGAAATGCCCCCTTTCAATTGATAATCTCTAAATGATGGAGGACATCAATATGCTTTGTTCTTGCATGTTGGACCAGGTTGTTGGCTAGCTTGATTGCACTTTCATTATCAGATAACAATGGTACTTTCTTGAATTTGACTCCAAAATCATTCCTTGTAGCTTTCATCCAAAGTATTTGTGGACAACAACTCCCCGCACTAATGTATTCGGCTTCGGTGGTAGAGAGTGCCACACTATTTTTCTTATTTGATAAACATGAGACAAGTGATCTTCGAAGCAATTGACATGTGCATAATGTGCTCTTCTTTTCTATCTTGCAACCCGCATAGTCTGAGTTGGAGTATCCAAGTAACTCAAAGTTTGATCCTTTAGGATACGACAACCCAACATTTGGTGTATGCTTCAAATATCTCAATATCCTCTTTGTGGCCTTCAAATGACTCTCTCTAGGAGATGCTTGAAATCTTGCACACATGCATACACTAAACATGACATCCAGTCTTGATGCAGTCACATAGAGTAGGCTGACAATCATTGATGTATATTGCTTTTGATCTACCATGTTGCCATTTGTCCCCATTGGAGTGTGTTGGCACCAACAATGGTACACTTTTACATAACCAAAATGCTTCCAACAACCTCAAGATCAAGGATAAAACAATCATATCTTGAGCATACTTAATCAAATAACAAGTTCCACATGTACATGAAGTATGTGAATGCAGGAATGAAGAAATGGAGCAAAGGAGAGCCAGTGGGACCCACATAGGGGGTCGGCCGACCTCCCTATGGGCCCACCAGCTCTCTCCCCTGGCCATGATCCAGGAGAAACACCTCAGAGTGAATTCCAACCCTTGGATCACTCTGTGCTATCTCCCAACGGCTCACATGCAAAGAACATGGATCCATGGGCCCACACCAAGGAGATCAATGTGACAAATACCTCAGAACAAACAACCAACAGCAATGACAAGTGGGACCAGCACCTGGAAGGCCGACGTGGGCCAGAGATCCTAGGAGGGGGTCAGCCGACCTCACACTGGGCCCACCAGTCCCTTAGTTGGTCCCTGACCAATGGGGCTGCATCTAGAAGGTGATGGCATGGCCCATAGGCCATATGGGGGGTCGGCCGACCTACCCATAGGTCAGTTGAGGCCCTAGTAACCGCCATACCTGTTTAGGACATGCTGAAGATCACAACCATCCACTCCAAGTCGATTTAGAGGCGGTTGGATCCAAGGGTGGAGATTTGAAGCCTCCTAGATCGATGATGTGGCGATGGAGTAGCCCCTACTCCCTCTCCCACTATAAATAGAGGCTCATACCCCCTCTCTACACATGGTGAAGAAGCCTACAAGCTCTATTCCTTAGATTGTTCTAGTAGTTAGTCTAGAGTGAGAGTTAGAGTTGAGTCGAGCTGCACTCGGGATTTCCGGAGTCATCTTCTGGAAAGTATGGTATAGCTCTTGCATCTTTCCTTCTCTGTAAGACTTTATCTTATTCAATATATTACTTTTCCTCTACTTTACTTAGTATTTACTTTGAGCATTACTAAATTATTGTTATATGCTTTTGCTTATTACTAGCCTTTACATCAATAGTCTGTGATCCTTCTGGCCTTTCCCGTATGCGATCATTGCCTGTCATAGGGTGCTTTGATTATAGATCGTAGTCAAAGTAGTAAGTTGTGTGTAAGTGTGGTGCTTATATATCATCTTATCCTTGGTTACCGCTCGCTGCACGGATTGTTGGTGGTAGCTAGCAAGAGAGTGACAGCCTTGTCTAGTATTTGTATTCCACCATGTGTTCTTATGCAAGTTCTTTAAAGGTAAGGCCCCCGTAAGAAGAGGGCGCGGTCCGGTAGGAGTTTTGTCCTCTTACTAATCTATCCCCTCGCCTAGTATACTTGTATTGAGGAGACAAACTATAGTGTTTAGACTAATTAATTTGCTAAGTATATTGAAGTAGAGTGAATTACACAGGAGTCCATTTACTCTCTCATTGTCCTCCCACCTAGCTATACTATCTAGTCCGTTCTAAGTATCATTTACCTTGGCTTATTCATTCATCAACCCTTCCTATCACATATATCGTTTACCCCCTATACTAGTTGGTACTAAGTTGAGGTGCTCTCTAGGATCTCTCTCTAATTATCATTTCTAGCCCAGCTTTCCCTTGGGAAAATATAAATTACGATACCTTGGAATACTCCTAGGTGAAGTGCTACAATGGTATAATCTGTGCGCTTGTGGATTTATCTAATAGTCATAAGAAATACCAACATAGTGCTAATTGACTTTGCTTCATCTAGATTGATTTTCTTGAGCATGTCCTTGATGTACTTTCCTTGACTTATTCCATACTTCATTTGCTTGACTTGAAGACCAAGGAAGTAACTAAGTTCACCAAGCATGAACATCTCAAACTCTTTTGCCATCATATTGCCAAATTCTTCACAGAACTCTTGATTGGTTGATCCAAAGATAATGTCATCCACATAGATTTACAACATAAACAAGTCTTTGCCAATATTCTTGGTGCAGAGGGTAGTATCAACCTTGCCCATAATGAATCCCTTTGAGAGGAGAAAGTCTATCAATGTCTCATACCATGGTCTAGGTGCTTGCTTCAAACCATACAATGCCTTTCTAAGCTTGTACACATGGTTGGGTTTCTTGTCATCTTCAAAACCGGGTGGTTGTTTGTTGACACCAAAGATGGAAAACAGAAAAAGACCGCAAGCGTACGGTTGTCAAATGTAGCTTTCACCGGGAGTATTCCAGGTATCGTATTTTCCTCAGGGAACGAGAAGTAAGTTAACTAGGAATATGGTTATGTCCTATGATGCATGAAGGGAGATTATGATAACTGAGTTGAGAGGTTCGATATAGCAAAGATATCTAACAAGGTATAGCTGGTTATACTGGCTTTATTAGCCCTTCTCTTGCAGGAGGCGATGGGATAGATTAGAAAGAGGGCAAAACTCTAACCGGACTGCACCATCAAGTTGTATTGAAGCCTTACCTTTTAAGAACTTATTTGACACGCGTGGTGGAATACGAAGGATAGATAGAGCTGTCACCTTCTACTAACATCCACAAACAATCCACGTGATAAGCGGTATATAAAGGTAAGATCTAGCCTAGACACCACGTCTACACTTATCTTACTACTTTAACCTTGGCCTAAGATTAAAGCACTTTACTCAGAGCAAAGCGATGAACAAGCGTGAAAAGGTGTATAACAGCTAAACTAGATTTAGAATACTGAATGCTATAAAGTCACTTACAAGAGACTCGCATCCACTGAGGAAGAACTCCGGAGAAGATTCCCGACAGATCCGGGGCTTTCTCCAGAAGAATTCCCTCACTCTCCTCCAACTAGCATAACACTACTAAAGAGCTCCGCTAAGAGACTAGAGAGTAGTATTTCTCCAATGAGGCATGAATGAGAAGGGAGCTATAGGGGTCTATTTATAGCTAGAGGTAGAGTCTAGTGCCACGTCAGTGATCCGCGTCACCTCCATCAGCCACCGTAGGATCAAACCATCATTAGAACCGACTTAGATCAACAGTGGAGATCAAATGGATGCATGGAGGCATGTAGGAAGGCGGTGGAGACCTTGGGCATCTTTTGGGCACATGGGTGTGGTCGACCGATCACCCCATGACAGGTGGGCCCTGCCACTTTGCGAACACATGGTGGGTAAGTACCCATGTAGTTTAGTTTTGTGATGAGTGATTGCCCAACACTTGAGCGGTTCGGTTTGAGTGGCTTGATTCTAACCCTTTGCGAAAGAAAATGTGTGCCTGTCTATAGGCTTTTGGTGTGCAGGTGCTATGCCTAGTGACAGTCGTCAATGGCATGGAGAAGGTCGAGTAGAGGCTTGCCGTGCTGATGGACTGAGAGCGGTGAAGGGAAGAAGCGGGGCTCGGACTGAGGGACCATGAGCGCCGGCGGACTAGCTGTGGTGGCTAGTACTTGGCACCGGCAAGTGCGAGAAGACATGAAGGTAGACCGAGTCGACCAAGTCAAGACGGTGGACGAGCGGGTCGAGCGGAGGCTCATGGGACTCGGAGTCCGACCGGGCGAGGTCAAGGTGGCTCGAGTCGAGCGGTTTGGTGGCTTGGGCCTCAAAACCATCCAAGGACAGTTTCCGAAGCTATCGGTGGTGGGTTTCCTGGGTTTGGGCCTCAAAACCTAGGCGGAGCTTCCGAGGAAGCGGGGATGGCACGTGGCAGAATCCTGGAGGTTGCGTCGAGGCAACGGCAACTCCTGGCAGGAAGCGGGGCCGTCCATTCAAAATGCGGGAGATATTTTCCAGAGCTTGGACTGCAATTCTTAGGCTAGGTAGTTCACTCAATGTATCTAGGGGGTCTTTGGGAAATAGCCAAAGCCCGATAAGTAGGGGGTGAAGGGGTATCCCTCATCCCATCTCTTGAACCCTAATCATTTTGCCCCAACTCTCTCTTTCTCTCTACCCTCTCTCTAGTTCATGAGATCCCTAGGTTTATTTCACCAACCTTTGTAAGAACTTGAGTTTGTTGCGAGGAATCGGAGGCCATAACCTTCGTAAGCCATGGCGGCGTTGTTTACTTGATCGTGTCTCATGTTTTTGCTTGTGTTCTTCGTTTTTGCTTTTGCTCTCTCTTTTTCCCGAGATAAAATCTCTTTGTAGGGAGTAGCTTTTGCAAATCCATTTGAACCAAGTTCTTGGTACTCGTGAGGAGCAACTTTGCACTGAAGGAATTTTCCTAAAACCTCACGAGCACACAGATCGGGCTATTTCTTTGAGGCGTTCTTCGTTTTGCCTTTTCTCCCCCAAATCCAAGTGTTCCCATTCATCCTCTCCAAATTGAGCGATGATTTATTTGGGATAGCTCCCCAACTGCACAAGGATCATGCCTACAAAATTTGGTTGCAGTTGGAGTTCATTTGGTTGAGTTTTGGGAAGATTTGGAGGAGAGAAAACAATTTTTGGGATCACTGTGCAGATTTCGGGAGCGTAGGACGCTACGTAGTGCTGACGACAGCGTCCGTTGCGATCGTCCGTCGCTGGGGCTGTTCTGGACTGTTTTTTTGAGCTTCGGACGCTCCTATCGGACCAGCGTCCGTCGCCCGTCGGACTCAGTCCGTCGCCCTCCGTCAGCGGCCATTGCCACCGTTCGTCGCCCTTCCAGCAAGGTTTTTAGGATTTTCTTCGTTGCTGATTTGGCCGTTTCTCCCTCGTCCGGACTCCGAATTGAGTTCCGTTTGTTGAGTTGGTTTCGTAATAACGCAGGGAACTTGATGAAGCACTTGTGAGACCAGTTCTCATAAGTATTTTTGGGTGAGCTCTCTTCTCTTCTCTCTAGGGTTTGAGAGCCACACTATCGTTATCTCGGTTCGAGTTTTTGGTTTCCAGAAGATCCGCCGTACCTCTTGGTCATTACCATAGGTATCCACCCTCTATAGGGTCATGATCTTGCTTATGGAGTAAGCTTGCTTGTTGGGTTTGTTTTTGGGAAGACTGGCCCGAATATTTCGAGAGAAATTTGAGGCTCCCATTCACCCCCCATCTGGTCGTCGTTTCCGGTCCTTCAATTGGTATTAGAGCCGGTTAAGGATCAATCCACCTTACACGGTTCTTGATCCGCGAAGGCGACATGGAGCGAGGTGCTGGTAAACCTCCTTACTTTGATGGAACCAACTTTGCCTATTGGAAGGTGCGCATGTCCGCTTACCTCCAACGGCTTGACACAAAGTTTTGGGAGATTTGTGAGAATGAGAACTACGTGGTTCGTGAGGCTCGGATCACCGATGCTCAGGTTACGCAACATGTGTCAAATGCAAAAACCCGTAGTATTCTCTTCTCTTGTTTGTCTCTTCCGGAGTTTGAGCGGGTTTCGAGTCTCACTACGGCCTTGTTTGTCGGACCACCTTCCCCCTAAGCTCCGGACCAAGGCAAGTAGTCCGGTGGTCTTGACTTTTCCAGTGTCAAGCAGCAAGGGGCATCGGACCACCCTCCGTACCACTTTGTGTTTGAACTCCGGACCTTTGACGAGTGGTCCAGTGGGTCTGCTGAGGTTTCCTACCACGCGTCGAACCACTCTCTTTGGTCCGACGGGGTAGTCCGGTGGTCTGGTCCGGAGGTTTGTCGCTTACTGGACATTCTGGCGGGTGAGCACTAGACCAGTCTCCAGTAGCACCAGACTAGTCCGGAGCCTTTTGTCCGGAGCTAGGGTGCTTACTGTTGTGGCGTGTCTCGACTGGTGTAGGCGTCGGACTATAGCTCCGAACTACTTGCCATAGTCCGGTGGCTCTGTCCCAACTGGTTCGGAGCTTCTGTTATTGCTGTTTTTCGTCCGTTCTTTTCGCGGTTTGTTCCTCCGGGTTCATGGCTAGCTCCGCTGTGTTCCTAGGACATCTCCTTGAACATCCACCCTCGTGTGGCTCGTGAGCCTAGTTCTTGCTTTGGTTGTGCTTGGTACAAGGGTCAAGTTCTTCCGAAAGGAATTTTTATTTGGCTCCCATTAACCCCCTCGCCCTCTGGTCGCCGTTTCCGGTCCTTCACAAGGTTCAAGCTCTTGGGTTGTGTTTGGGACAAGGGTCAAGTTCTTCCCAAAGGAATTTTTATTTGGCTCCCATTGACCCCCCCTCTGGTCGCCGTTTCCGGTCCTTCAATTGGTATCAAAGCCGGTTAAGGATCAATCCACCTTACACGGTTCTTGATCCGCGAAGGCGACATGGAGCGAGGTGCTGGTAAACCTCCTTACTTCGATGGAACCAACTTTGCCTATTGGAGGGTGCACATGTCTTCTTACCTCCAAGGGCTTGATACGAAGTTTTGGGAGATTTGTGAGAATGAGAACTACGTGGTTCTTGAGGCTCGGATCACCGATGCCCAGGTTACGCAGCATGCATCTAATGCAAGAGCCCATAGCATTCTCTTCTCTTGTCTGTCTCTTCCAGAGTTTGAGCGGGTTTCAAGTCTCACTACAGCACGGGAGATCTGGCAAACACTCTTGAGATATCATGATGGCAACCCTCAGATCAAGTCCAGACTTTTCGACACGTACTGTAGAGAGTATGAGAACTTTTCTCAGTTGGGATGTTCACTCACTTCCAATCTATCGTCAACAAGATGCGTGCCAATCAAGCCAACTTCCCTTATGATGATCATGAGATGGCTATCAAGCTTTTGCATGCTCTTGATCGGAAGGTATGGGAGATGAAGGTGGCTGCCATCCAGGAGTCACCGGGCTATGATGCCCTGAACATGGATGAGCTATTCAGCAAGCTCAAATCCTCGGAGATTGACTACCAGACCCCGGCCAAGCTTGAAAACCCGTCGAAACCATCTATGGCGTTGGTTTCTGGACCCGGCGGTACGTCTTCCTCCTCCTATGACCCTTCACACTCCTTGTTATCTTTGTCTTTGATTTCTGTGACAGAGGATCAAGTGGAGGCTCTTGGAGATGATGAGCTGGCTTTGGTCATCACCAAGTTCTCATGGTTTCACAAAAACCGTTTGAACCATCGGCGTGGTGGTTCAGCCAAGGGTGATACCGTTGCGGTGATGAGGATCACTTCATCGCAAACTGCCCCAAGAAAGCTGCGGGCGACTTCACCAAGCGCAAGGACAAGCGCGAACACCACTTTGAGGACAAGCACAAGCCCAAGGGTGGCTACCACCGAAGGTCCTCCAAGAAGGTGATCGACAAGGTGAAGGCCAAGCACCGAGCCTTCCTCGCCTCCCTCAGCGACATCGATGCCTCCTTCGACGGAGGTGCTTATTCAAGCGATGATGAGTCGAAGGGAAAGGTTGAGGACAAGTTCAATGGCCTATGCTTCTATGCTGATGCCAAGCACGGTGGCTTTTGCACCATGGCGATTGAAGAAGGCAAGGTCGGCAAGCGCAAGGATGGCCCCGACTACGACTATGACTCCGACACACCTGAGGTATCACCCCCCCGTCGAGTCCCTCTCTCTCTCGATTGAGTCTCTGAACGACACCTTGATGAGTCAAGATGTGTTGCTCAAGCGTGCCGCTTGTGAGAGGGACGACTTTAAGGAGAAGTACCTTTGCACGCTTCATGAGCTAGATTTTGCTAAGGCGTCATTCACATGTCTGTGTAGGGTTATGAGGTTGCTACGCTAGCCAGAAAACAAAATTTTTCTACCCCATAAACTAGGAACTAGTGCTAGTTATAGATCACGGGGTTACCACTAGACGTGCAGGTGTAGCAGAAGCGACTTGATGTAGTCGTGCGCGTCGCAGCAGTGTCGTGTAGTTGCGAGGTCGTCCGTCTCAACGTCTCTTACTCGCGGTTCATCCTTGTGCTCCAGATGCAGCACCTTTGAGGAATCCCACACATGCAGGGAAGAAGTGTCACGCTTCTGGACTGCTAGGTCCTCGAGGAGTACTAGGCGCGAGCGTGGGGAGGGCGACGACGGCTGCCAAAGGACGTGAGTATCTCGCCCCGCGCCCACCCCTTGCTTATATAGGCGTCCTAATGAGCTACCACGTTGGGGGCCCATTAGCAACCCTAAACCTAGTCTAATTCGGGTCCGACCCGAATTAGGCTTCCAGCCCCTTAAGCGTGCGACCCTATGGGCTCACGCACACATAGACATGGCCCAAGTACTCTTATTCGACCAATAGTTGATAGCGGCCTCTAACAAGGCGTGTCAACTCCTATGCATACGCTATGATCATATCAGACGAACCACCACAATTCAGTATACATGTTATTCCTTTGCCTCATGATATTTGGTTCAACTCGTGGGTAACACTTAACCCAAGCACGACCATGCATTTCATGATCTAATCATTTTAGTGATCCATTGATATCTCTCTCATATGGAGAGTGGAAAATTCCATCTTGATTGACTATGTCTCACAGCATGTTTCCTGACAAACCCGAAAGCTACCTTTATAACTACCCAGTCACGGAGTAGCGTTTGGTAGTCCTAGGGTAGGTCGTTTCACATCTTGAGTACATACGACAATCTCAGGTCTGGACATAACGTACACGATGTGTATAGAAACAATCTCATGTCGGGTCTGTTCAGCACCATGTCCTACATGTGCCCACATTATTAGTTTGACATCTCATGTCCATGACTTGTGAAACATAGTCATCAACTAATAATGTGCTGATCTAATATTCATGTGCATTCTTGCACGAACTCCGATCAGGGACAACTTTTATAATAACCACATAAGTAAAAGAGTTTCACAAGAAATTCACATAATTACTAATCGATACAAGTTGTCTTTAATGGATATTCATAACATGTCATGGATACAAGGAATACATCATCTCTATGATTACCTCTAGGGCATATTCCCAACAGTCTCCCACTTACACTAGAGCTAATCTCAAAGATATCTAATACCCATAGCTTTCACGTGCGCCTCATGCTTGGGCTGTGGAAGAGCCTTTGTCAAAGGATCTGCAACATTCAAATCCGTATGTATTTTGCAGATCTTGATCTCATCTCGACCGACGAACTCTCGAATGAGATGAAACTTCCGCAGTACATGTTTGTTCTTTTGGTGATTCCTAGGCTCCTTAGCCTGCGCTATCGCCCCATTGTTATCACAATACAGATTCAATGGGCGAGACACATTTGGAACCACGCCAAGCTCGATGAGAAACCTTCTCATCCAAATACCTTCCTTTGCAGCGGCAGAAGCTGCAATGTACTCAGCTTCTGTTGTAGAATCAGTTACCATCTCCTGCTTGAAACTCTTCCAGCTTACAGCACCACCATTTATTGTGAACACAAAACCTAATTGAGATTGTGAATCATCCACATTAGTTTGGAAGCTGGCATCGGTGTAACCATTTACAACGAGCTCCTCCTCACCTCCATAGATTAGGAACACATCTTTAGTCCTCCTCAAGTACTTAAGGATGTTTTTAACAAGCGTCCATTGACTCTCACCTGGATTAGCATGGTACCTGCTCGCAACACTTAGAGCATATGAGACATCTGGGCGAGTACATATCATGGTGTACATAATGGAACCAACGGCCGAAGCATATGGAACCTTACTCATGCGCTTCTGCTCATCAGTTGTCGTAGGACATGCTTCTCGCTAAAACGCGTACCATGTGACATAGGCAAGAACCCTCTCTTGGATTGTTCCATGTTGAACCGTTTCAACACCTTGTCAATGTATGTATCTTGGCTTAATCCTGTAAGCCTCTTTGATCTATCTCTATAGATCTTAATGCCCAAAATGTATGTTGCTTCTCCTAAATCCTTCATAGAAAAACTATTATTCAGTGAAGTCTTTACGGATTGCAACATAGGAATGTCATTCCCAATCAATAGTATGTCATCCACATACAAGATTAGAAATACAATAGCGCTCCCACTTTCCCTCTTGTAAACACAAGGTTCTTCTTCATTCTGACGAAAGCCAAACCCTTTGATCACTTCATCAAAACGAATATTCCAACTCCGAGATGCTTGCTTTAATCCATAAATGGATTTCTTTAGCTTGCATATTTTTCCAGCATTTTTAGGATCAACAAAGCCTTCGGGCTGTATAATATATACGTCCTCTTCCAAATTTCCATTTAGAAAGGCTGTTTTAACATCCATCTGTCAAATCTCATAATCGATATAAGCAGCAATTGCTAGAATGATCCGAATAGATTTAAGCATCGCTACTGGCGAGAATGTCTCGTCGTAGTCAACTCCTTGAACTTGCCAAAAACCCTTTGCAACAAGTCGAGCTTTATAGACGTGAACGTTTCCATCCATATCCTTTTTCTTTTTATAGACCCATTTGCACTCTATGGGTTTAACCCCATCAGGCGGGTCAACCAAGTTCCAAACTTGATTGTCTCCCATGGAATCTATCTCAGATCTCATGGCACTTTGCCATTCCTCGGAATTTGGGTCCATCATTGCTTCCGCGTATGTCGTAGGTTCGTCATCATCTAACAACAACAGTTCCCCACGTGCCTCACGAATTCTTGCTGACCTTCGTGGTAGTGGTGGTGTTTCTCTTGCCAGAGGTATCTCAACTTGTTCTGCTACATTAGCATCACTCATAGAGTTATCCCCTATTGGCTCATCTTGAACTTCTTCAAGATACACCTTTTGTCCACTCTTCTCTTTATTGAGAAACTCTTTCTCTAAGAAGACACCGTTCCGAGCAACAAACACTTTGCCCTCTAATCGGTTGTAGAAGTAATACCCTAAAGTTTCCTTTCGATATCCCACGAAAAAGAATTTGTCCGACTTGGGTGTTAGTTTATCTGACATAAGTTGTTTGACATAAACTTCACAACCCCAAATCTTTAGAAAACACAAACTGGGACTCTTACCAGTCCACATCTCATGTGGTGTCTTAACTACGGACTTAGACGGTACCCTATTCAATGTGAAAGCGGCTGTTTCTAGAACATATCCCCAAAACGAGAGTGGTAGGTCTGACTGGCTCATCATAGACCGAACCATGTCCAACAAAGTCCGATTACGTCCCTCGGATACGCCATTTCTCTGAGGCGTTCCAGGTGGCGTAAGCTGTGGAACAATTCCACAACTCTTTAGATGATTGCTAAACTTATGGCTCAAATATTCGCCTCCACGATCAGATCGCAAGGCTTTAATTTTCTTGCCATGTTGATTCTCTACTTCATTATGAAATTCTTTGAATTTTTCAAATGTTTTAGACTTATGTTTCATTAAGTAGATATATCCATATCTACTAAAATCATTAGTGAAGGTTATGAAGTATTGAAATCTGCCTCTAGCTGTCGTACTCATTGGTCCACATACATCAGTATGTACAAGTTCCAATAAGTCTGCCACCCTCTCAGGAAAACCTGTGAAAGGCAACTTGGTCATCTTGCCCAATAGGCAAGCCTCACATGTCTCGTATGATTCAAAATCAAACAAAGTTAGAAGCCCATCTGAATGGAGCCTATTCATGCGATTCTCACTTATATGACCTAAACGACAATGCCACATATAAGTAGGACTTAACTCATTAAGCCGAGGCCTTTTAGCATTAATATTACAGATAGGTTCATCATCAAGATTTAAAATAAACAACCCATTCACAATGGATGCAAAAGCCACAAACATGTCATTCTTTGAGATCACACAACCATTGTCTTTACTCGCAAATGAATAACCATCCTTCATCAAACATGAAGGTGACACAATGTTTTAACTTAAACTAGGAACAAAATAACAATTATTCAATTCCATGATAAATCCTGATGGGAGGTGAAGTTGCATCGTCCCAACGCTCAACGCAGCAACTCTTGCATTGTTGCCCACGCGGAAATCAACTTCTCCTATTTTCACGCTTCTACTTCTTATCATTCCCTGCATCGTATTGCAAATATGAGCAACCGATCCGGTATCAAATACCCAAGAATTAATATAAGAATCAGCGAGAAAAATGTCTGTAACATAAACAACAAGTGTACAAGCAGCGGGAGTACCTTTACCACCACCATCCTTCAAGGATTCCAAGTACAACTTGCAGTTCCTTTTCTAGTGACCTTTCCCATTACAATTAAAGCATTTAGCTTCAGCAGCTTGTCCAACAGCCTTGGGTGTAGGAGGAGGGTTTGGCTTAGAGATCTGATCTTTAGCCATTGTCTTCTTCTTCTTCCAAGCCCTCTTCTTAAAGTTAGGCTTGTTTTGGACTGCCATCACATGGCTACTTCCAGCACCTTTCTTGATATCAGCTTCTGCTGTTTTAAGCATGCCGCACAATTCATTCAAGCCCTTCTCCGCCCCATGCATATGGTAGATCAAAATGAAGTTCCCATAGCTAGGCGGAAGAGACGTAAGTATGAAATCAGTGGCCAACTCTGGGCCCATTGGGAAGCCTAGCTTCTCCAATCTCTGAGTGTGACCAACCATCTTGATCACTTGTGGGCCAACTATTGCGCCTTCTGCAAGCTTGGTTTCGACAAAAGCTTTGGAAACATTAAACCTTTCAGTCTTGGCTTGAGTCTGAAACATATCATTAAGCGCCACGATCATATCGTACGCTGCATGATTATTATCAAATTGCATCTGGAGATCTGGCTCCATGCAAGCGAGCATAAGGCAACCCACTTCAAGATCAACATCACATGCTTTCTTGTAAGCGGTTTTCTCTGCAGCAGGTGCATTATCAGCAGGCTCATCTGGTAATGGGGTGTCTAGAACATCTTCCTTTTTCTCAGCCCTGAGAACAATTCTCAGGTTGTGGATCCAATCTGCATAGTTTGTTCCATTCAACTTATCTTTCTCAAGAATTGAACGCAAAGTAAATGGTTGATTACTGGGAGCCATCTACAACAAAAGTAATGCAAAATACTAAGACAATGTATCCAAGACAGAGTAAATCATATTAAACTTTGAATAGAATCTACTCCCACTAAAATCAATATCCCTCTATTGAAACTTAGTGATTCAAGACCCGCAACTAACAAGTCTACTAGTGAGCTTTAGCATCACCGCTAGGAGACATGGTAGATCGGTAAGCAACTCCTTGCTAATCATATCACATATGACTCTTGTTGTTGGGTGGCATTTCTATGCTTGTGTTACCAACAACTAATGCTCCAAGGTCCCTAACCGTTAGGATAACCTTATTCAAGTAACCAAACCTTCTGCTTGTAAGTGTCCGACACAAACCTGTCTAGTCAAGGAAAACAAGTGGCACCCTAATTTCATAGACCCGCCACCGATCGTACGAGACACGTGACAGTGCAAGGTTTGGGGAAGCATTATGACTTAAACATTGTTGAGGGATCGTTCTACTTCACTACCGCATATGTAGACAAAAACATTATCGCACGTGAAAGTAGAACATCGTAAGAACGACATAAACACAGATTTGACTTGGTATAGCCCATTATTCCTTTGGAGATCTCCATCTCTATCAATCTATTCATCATGGTGATCGCCATCTCCATGATTTAAGTATGCCATCCTCCGTGATGAGTCCACCAAGACTATCTATCACTACTGTAACATATTGAAGTAAAATTACATAGTCGTAGGATCATCATAGATTGGTACGCAGACCATTACATATGAATGGACAATATCTGTGGCACTAGCCATATTGTCTTAATCATGACGTGCAAGCCATGAATTAATTACATACATGCATCACATACACATAAGGACTATACCAATCACGAATACCTACAAAATAGAGTTAACCGATTCCGACGTCTAAACTTAAAACGCCGAAAACTCAATTTTGCAAGCTGTTTTTCGCAAATCTAATTTTTGCCAAAATTGCCAAAGGCTGTCGTTGACGAATGCAAAATTTTCTGGCGCACGATTTTCGTGTAAGGTTTTTCTCGTTCGGAGGTCGTATGCAAAAGTTATGGCCGTTTTACCGAACAACACTTTTCTGCAAAATTCCCCTCCGACGGCGGATCCAATCTGTCGCCGCCGCGCATCGTATGCGCCTGGAACTTGACCTAGGTTCGATTCGACCAATCTTATTGATCTCCAACTCACCATAATTGGGTTTACATGTATCGGATGGCGGAATTCCGACCGGTACGAGTAGATCGTTACAATACCAACGTGGCAAGATCACGAACCAAGATCAGAGATTGATCTTAAACCGCGCATATCACCATATGCTCGTACCCGAATTTATAACGAGGCATCTAACGACTCTGATACCACTGTAGGGTTATGAGGTTGCTACGCTAGCTAGAAAACAAAATTTTTCTACCCCATAAACCAGGAACTAGTGCTAGTTATAGATCACAGGTTACCACTAGACACGCAGGTGCAGCGGAAGCGACTTGATGTAGTCGTGCACGTCGCAGCAGTGCCGTGCAGTTGCGAGGTCGTCCGTCTCAACGTCTCTTACTCGCGGTTCGTCCTTGTGCTCCAGATGCAGCACCTTCGAGGAATCCCACACGTGTAGGGAAGAAGCGTCATGCCTCTAGACTGCTAGGTCCTCGAGGAGTACTAGGCGCGAGCGTGGGGAGGGCGACGACGGCTACCAAAGGACATGAGTATCTCGCCCCGCGCCCACCCCTTGCTTATATAGGCATCCTAATGAGCTCCCACGTTGGAGGCCCATTAGCAACCCTAAACCTAGTCTAATTCGGGTCCAACCCGAATTAAGCGTGCGACCCTATGGGCTCACGCACACATAGACATGACCCAAGTACTCTTACTCGACCAATAGTTGATAGCAGACTCTAGCAAGGCGTGTCAACTCCTATGCATACGCTATGATCATATCCGACGAACCACCACAATTCAATATACATGTTATTCCTTTGCCTCATGATATTTGGTTCAACTCGTGGGTTAACACTTAACCCAAGCACGGCCATGCATTTCATGATCTAATCATTTGAGTGATCCAGTGATATCTCTCTCATATGGAGAGTGTCAAATTCCATCTTGATTGACTATGTCTCACAACATGTTTCCTGACAAACCCGAAAGCTACCTTTATAACTGGATGGTTTGCCATCCTTGTAGGCATGGCAAGATGGTTGCCGCTTCCCATCCTCCTGTGACTGAGATCATAACCACTCGATCCGGCGATCTCTTACACATGGACACAGTTGGTCCAGCTCGGGTCAGGTCAGAGGGAGGGAAGTGGTATGTGGTTGTAGTCGTTGATGACTATTCGAGATACTCTTGGGTGTTCTTTTTGGAGAGTAAGGATGAGGCTTTTCCACTTGTTCGAGATCTGATTTTGAGATTGTAAAATGAGCTACCTAAGAATGCCATGAAAGCTATCAGCAGTGACAATGGCACAGAATTCAAGAATGCTCACTTTGCAACTCTTTGCTCTTCTTTGGGTCTCGATCACCAGTTTTCATCACCTCACACTCCCCAGCAGAACTGTGTTGTTGAGCGCAAGAATCGGACCCTTGTTGAGATGGCTAGGACGATGCTCGATGAGCATAGGACTCCTAGGCTGCATTGGGCCGAAGCACTCAGTTCTGCTTGCTATGTTTCCAATCGCATTTTTCTCCGAGCTTTCAAGAAAAAGACCTCTTATGAGCTGCGATTTGGGAGACCACCCAAGGTAAGTCACCTACGGGTGTTTGGGTGCAAGTGTTTCATCCTTAAGAAGGGCGGTAAGTTGGACAAATTTGAGTCTCGGTCTTCTGACGGTATCTTTCTTGGTTATTCTATTCACTCTCGTGCTTATCGTGCACTTAACTTCTAGACTAACCGAGTGATGGAGACGTGTGAGATTACTTTCGATGAAACTATGCCCTATGTTTCCACTGCTTTTGAGCTTGCAGGTGATGATGAGGTGAACACCAGCATCTTTGGGGAGGAGGAGCAGGACGATGCCGATTGGGGTGATCCCGAGCCGACTCCATCGGCTGCCCCCGTCGACCCTGCGACGTCTACTTCGGCTCACGGCCCCGACCCGACTACTTCCTCTACATGGGGGCCGTTCGAGCAGCTTCCTCAGTCCGTGCCCGTTCCACCCAGGGAGCTCCAGCTGCTGTTGAGGGGGACACCACTTCATCCAGGCTCCCCGACACATCCAGCGGCAGCACCCGCCGGAGAACATCATCGGCGACATTGACCGTCGAGTCACACGGTCCAGGTCCTATATCTCTCACTTTGCTCATTCGGCTTTTGTCGCTTCTTTTGAGCCCCGAGATGTTGGACACGCTTTGATGGATCTAGATTGGGTTAATGCCATGCATGAGGAGTTAGAAAACTTTGAGCGAAACCGCGTTTGGGCCTTAATTCCTCCACCACCTAGTTTCTACCCCATAGGTACCAAATGGGTTTTCAAAAATAAACAAAGTGAAGATGGGGTGGTAGTGCGCAACAAGGCTAGGTTGGTACAAAAGTAGGGAATAGACTATGAGGAAACCTTTGCTCCCGTAGCTTGTTTAGAAGCCATTAGAATCCTTCTAGCTTTTGCGGCTTCTAAGGGTTTTAAACTTTTTCAAATGGATGTTAAAAGTGCTTTCTTAAACGGCTACATAGAGGAGGAAGTTTATGTTAAACAACCTCCCGGTTTCGAAAATCCCAAGTTTCCAAACCATGTTTTTAAACTTCACAAAGCTTTGTATGGTTTGAAACAAGCACCTAGAGCATGGTATGATAGGCTAAAAACCTTTTTGCTTGCTAAGGGTTTTAAAATGGGATCGGTAGATAAGACGTTGTTTCTCCTCAAGCAAGGCAAAGACACTCTCCTTGTCCAAATATACGTGGATGATATCATCTTTGGTGGTTCTTCTCATGCTCTTCTTGCCAAGTTTGCAGATATTATGAGCAGGGAATTTGAGATGAGTATGATGGGAGAGTTGACCTTTTTTCTCTGGTTGCAAATCAAGCAAACCCGGGAAGGGACGTTTGTGCACCAAGGAAAGTACACGAAGGATATCTTGAAGAAGTTTGACATGGGTGAGGCAAAGCCCCTCCCGACGCCCATGTCGACTACAACTGCCTTGGATGATCGGGTCGTTTCTATACTTGACAGCGACTCGGCCGGACATTCAGTTCGCCGTCTGCTTGCGTGCACGCTTTCAGGTGTCCCCACGGACTTCGCACAAGCAGGCGGTGAAACGCATCATGAGGTACTTGTGCTTCACTCCTGAATTTGGACTTTGGTTTTCCACCTCTTCTTCTCTTGAGCTTTGTGGTTATTCTGACGCCGACTTTGCCGGTTGCCGACTTGATCGGAAGTCCACTTCTGAGACTTGCCAGTTTCTCGGGTCTTCTTTGGTTTCTTGGTCTTCTCGCAAACAGTCTAGCGTGGCACAGTCGACGTGCGAAGTTGAGTACGTTTCCACGGCTAGTTGTTGCTCGCAGTTGATTTGGATGATTGTCACTTTGAGAGATTTCGGTCTTGAGCTTACTAAGGTGCCTCTGCTGTGTGATAGCACAAGTGCAATTAGTGTGGCCAAAAATCATGTGCTTCATTCAAAGACCATGCACACTGAGGTTTGCTTTCATTTCTTGCGAGGTCATTACGAGAAGGGCGACATTGACCTCCGGCATGTCAAGACCCACAACCAGCTTGCGGATATTCTTACAAAGCCGTTGGATCAAGCTGCGTTTTCTCGCCTTCGAGGCGAGTTGGGTGTTTGCTTTCCTTTTTAGAGGAGAGTTTTGTGTTTCATAGTTCTTTTTGGTTGTTTTTGTATTTTGTTTGTCCTTCTTCTAAATTGGTGTCTTGTTAGTGTTAGTTGGTGTCAATGCTTTGTGCATCTCATTTGCATTTGTGACATAGTTCATTTCAAGCTTCATACTTATAGCCAATATAATGAATCTATGCTCTGTTTGAGGTGCTTTATGTGTCTATGGGGTTGCCTAACTTAGAGTCTTTTTGATCTATATGATATGCAATAGAGCTAAGTTAGAAAAGCTTTAAAACTGAATTTAAATTCCCCATGTCACCTCTGAAATGGCACTAGCATGTGTAGGCTTTTGAAGATCCTTCTTGGCTTTCTTGTATATAGCTTGTAACTATGGCTCTTCCTTGTTTCATTCAATAACTTTGAGCACCATGATTAATATCTAAAATGAAATTGCTCTCTGTTTTGTGAACTAGAAAAATCGAGTTGGGTCTGCATTGTGAGCACTTCACCGTGTGTTCGAGACTGCTTCCCATATGGGTTGATACTTGAGCGGTGTCGTGTATGACCAAAACCGGTGTGTCAAGTCCTTTGACTTCGCCCGGTTGGTAAGCAGTAGCATCACGTTGCTTACAACCACTCGCATACAACTTGTAATGTGCCTAAAACTGAAATTGGCTGCAAAACTCTGAAATTTGGAAAATTCTATCAGTTGGGTCATTGGCTTGTTGTATGAATTTTGCTAGGGATAGTTCTACTTGCTATACATGAGATTGCTTTGAGATAGATCCTATCTTGTGTGCCATGTTTAGTTGTCTCTAGGAGGTGATACCCTTTCTCTGCTCTCACATGATATGCTCTGTAAAATAGCTTCTGAAGTGATCTTAAGCTCAACTTGAGTCTTTGTTGGGCACGTAGAGCTTTTCCTATTCTCACAGGATCACATCACTTAGAGCATCTATTCACTGTCTTAGCTCTAAGTATGAAGCTTTTGCACTCATTTTGCATTTCATGGCATTTGTAGCCGGATCTTGAGTTGTTGATGTTTGATGAGCTACATGTGTCAACAAGGGGGCGAGATGTGCATTTCATTCCATTTTCAGCCATCGATTTCCATGGGGGAGAAAGAGTGCATCTCATTGGTTTCATTGGTTTAGAGCTTCTTTGGTCAATGGGGAGTTTGTGTGCTTCTTTTTCCCTAAGGAGCTCATTTGGTATCTTGAGTGTGATTTTGCCCAGGGGGAGCTTTTGCTAGATGTGTTGAGCCTTTGCTACTTCTGGAGGGTCTAGCTTGCTTTGTTGGATCCGACAGGTTTTGAGTGCTTCTTGAACGTTAAGTTTTTAATTGGTATCTTTGGAGTTCCCTTGGTGTTTTCAATTGGTTTCTTGAGCTTTGGTAGGCTTCAATTGGTATCTTGTTTTGCTAGCGGTGTTGAGCCCGTTTTCTGCCTCTTCTTGAGGGCTAGTTTTGTTTTCCTTGGTTGCGTCGAGCCGTTGCCCATGTCTTTGGGAACCAAGTTTTGGATTCGCTTTGCTTCTCTCAAGTGACCCCGTTTTGGCTTTCTCAGCTTTTTGGTCATTTGGAGAGCTTTACCTTGTGGCTCAAATCTGAAATGCGTGTTTACAATGCACTCATCAAGGGGGAGATTGCGAACATATGGTGGGTAAGTACCCATGTAGTTCAGTTTTGTGATGAGTGATTGCCCAACACTGGAGCGGTTCGGTTTGAGTGGCTTGATTCTAACCCTTTGCGAAAGCAAATGTGTGCCTGTTTATCGGCTTGTGGTGTGCAGGTGCTATTCCTAGTGATAGTGGTCAATGGCATGGAGAAGGTCGAGTAGAGGCTTGCCGTGCCAATGGACTGACAACGGTGAAGGGCGGAAGCGGGTCTCGGACTGAGGAACCATGGGCGCCGGCGGACTAGTTGTGGTGGCTAGTACTTGGCACCGGCAAGTGTGAGAAGACATGAAGGTAGACCGAGTCGATCGAGTCAAGACGGTGGACGAGCGGGTCGAGCGGAGGCTCATGGGACTCGGAGTCTGACCGGGTGAGAACAAGGTGGCTCGAGTCGAGCAATTTGGTGGCTTGGGCCTAAAAACCATCTGAGGATGGTTTCCGAGTTTGGGCCTCAAAACTCGGGGTTCGGTAGTTGAGCCCAAAGCTATCGGTGGCGGGTTTCCTGGGTTTGGGCCTCAAAACCTAGGCGGAGCTTCCGAGGAAGCGGGGATGGCACGTGGCGGAATCCTGGAGGTTGCGTCGAGGCGACGACAACTCCCGACAGGAAGTGGGGCCGTCCATTCAAAATGCGGGAGATATTTTCCGGAGCTTGGACTGCAATGCTTACGCTAGGTAGTTCGCTCAATGTATCTAGGGGGTCTTTGGGATATAGTCAAAGCCCGATAAGTAGGGGGTGAAGGGGTATCCCTCATCCCATCTCTTGAACCCTAATCATTTTGCCCCAACTCTCTCTCTCTACCCTCTCTCTAGTTCATGAGATCCCTAGGTTGATTTCACCAACCTCTGTAAGAACTTGAGTTTGTTGCGAGGAATCAGAGGCCATAACCTCCGTAAGCCATGGCAGCGTTGTTTACTTGATCGTGTCTCGCGTTTTTGCTTGTGTTCTTCGTTTTTCCTTTTGCTCTCTCATTTTCCCGAGATGAAATCTCTTTGTAGGGAGTAGCTCTTGCAAATCCATTTGAACCAAGTTCTTGGTACTCGTGAGGAGCAAATTTGCACCGAAGCAAGTTTCCTAAAACCTCACAAGCACACAGATCGGGCGATATCTTTGCGGCCTTCTTCGTTTTGCCTTTCTCCCTCAAATCTGAGCGTCCTCGTTTATCCTCTCCAAATTGAGCGATGATTTCATCGGGATAGCTCCCCAACTGCACAAGGATCATGCTTACAAAATTTGGTTGCAGTTGGAGTTCATTTGGTTGATTTTTGGGAAGATTTGGAGGAGAGAAACAATTTTTGGGTTCACTGTGTAGATTTCGGGAGCGTAGGACGCTCTAGAGTTTGGCGTTGGACGGTCCGTCGGAGGGGCCGGACGCTACGTAGTGCTGACGATAGCGTCCGTTACGATCGTCCGTTGCTGGGGCTGTTTTGGGCTGTTTTTGTGACCGTCAGACGCTTCTGTCGGACTCAGTCCGTAGCCCTCTGTCAACGTCCGTCGCCAGCGTCCGTCGCCCTTCCAGCAAGGTTTTCAGGATTTTCTTCGTCGCTGTTTTGGCCGTTTCTCCCTTGTCCGGACTCTGAATTGAGTTCCGTTTGTTGCGTTGGTTTTGTAATCACGCAGGGAACTTGATGAAGCACTTGTGAGACCAGTTCTCATAAGTATTTTTGGGTGAGCTCTCTTCTCTTCTCTCTAGGGTTTGAGAGCCACACTATCGGTGTCTCGGTTCGAGTTTTTGGTTTCCGGAAGATCCGTTATACCTCTTGGTCATCACCATATTTATCCAACCTCTCTAGGGTCGTGATCTTGCTGGTGGAGTAAGCTTGCTTGTTGGGTTTGTTTTTGGGAAGAGTGACCCGAATATTTCGAGAGAAATTTGAGGCTCCCATTCACCCCCCCTCTGGTCACCGTTTCCGGTCCTTCACACTTCCTCCAGGAGGTGTCCCCACTGCTTAGGGAGCAGTGGTTGGCCTGGTGGGCCCTAGTGATAGGTCGGCCGACCCCCCTAAGGGGTCTCTGGCCCACCTCTATCTCCTGTATGCTGGTCCCACTTGTCATCTTCATTGGGTGTTTGTTCTGAGATGTTTATCTCGCTGGTATCCTTGATGTGGGCCCATGGATCCTTGTCATGTAAATCTGAACCATTAAGAGGAAGCACATTTGGACCCAAGGGGTAGAAAGTACTTTAGAGAGTGTCTCTTGGATCATTGGGGCTTGGGAGGCCTAGTGATCCCACAAGGTGGTCGGCCGACCCCCTAAGTGGGCCCACTAGCTCCCAAAAGTCCCCACTTGTCATCACCTGCACTCAAATAGTCAAGGGACATGTGGAACTAGTTATTGGGTAAAATATGTTCATGTCATGCTTGTATTCCTTCAAATATGAGGATGTTGATGGTATTTTGTTGGTGATAAATGGCTCATATTTACCGTCAACATTGTTCAACATATACAAATTCATTGATGTACCCATTGAGAAATGCACTCTTTACATCCATTTGATATAACTTGATGTTGTGAGCACAAGCATAAGCCAATAGAATCCTTATTGCTTCTAGCCTTGCTACCGGTGCATATGTTTCTCCAAAATCAAGACCCTCTACTTGAGTCTACCCTTGTACAACTAGTCTTGCTTTGTTTCTCACCACTATGCCATCTTGATCTTGTTGTTGCAAAAGACCCATCTAGTGCCAATAACATTGTGGTTTTTTGGTCTCTCAACTAGCTCCCAAACTTAATTTCTAGTGAAGTTGTTGAGCTCTTCATGCATAGAATAAAACACAGCGTAAGGCAAGTTTCCACTAGCACTAAAGGGTCGGCAAGCCACCTATCACAAGTCTAGTTACTAGCAATAAATAATCTATGTCACACACAAGAGCTAGAGAACTAGAACTACAAGATTAATCTACACAAGCTAAGAAAGATACTCTACTTTGCAAGAATGTAAAGAATGTAAAGTGCAAAGCTAGATTTAGAGAAGTTATACAAACATGGAGAGTAGTAATCAATATATATCCAATGAATGAGCAATCACAAGATGAATCCTCGGTATAGAGACAATGAGACACAATATTTTTACCGAGGTTCACTTGTTTGCCAACAAGCTACTCCTCGTTGTAGCGAATCACCCACTTGGTGGTTCACGTGCTAATTGGCATTCACGAGCCAAACCCGTCACTGGGTGCCGTACAACCAACACAAGATGGGGTTCCACAAGCTACGAGCAATCCCTAGAGATACCTTTTGCGAAGCTCCCACGGGGAAGGTTCAAGAACCCCTCACAATCCACCGATCGGAGCTGGATACAAACACCTTCCTCCGCTCAATGATCCTCGTTGCACCAAGCCGTCTAGGAGTTGGCAAACTCCAAGAATAACAAGAGCTCCTTCGATGACGACGATCACCAAATGCCACTAGAATGCAATCAATAGAGCAATGCACTTGGTTCACTCAATCTCTCATGAATTTTGCAATAATGTCAAGAGGATGACTGGTGGAGGCTATATCAAGCAAGCACAAGTGTATGAGTGAAGTGAGAGTTCAAGAGAATGCCCCAAGGGCCGACCATATCACCTTATATAGCCACACTCAACAAACTAGCCGTTTAGCCCTTATTTTCCACATCCTGCGCGTACTCTGGACACAACTTTCACGGGGGGTCCCGACCCCTTCACCAGCAGAGAGCCGATCTCTCTGTGTCACCTCTGGATACGGCCTCCGGACCCGCGTAACAGGCGGTCCAGACCAATGGCTGCACGTCCTGTTGAGCGTCCTTTAAAACGGCTCCTTCCCGCGCTCGCCTTTGCACGCCACGCGTCTCCGGACGCTTCCAACAGTGCGAGACAGGACCAATTCTCCCAGCGTCCGGACGCCACATAGAAGATTCCCGACAGATCCGGAGATTTTTCTAGAAGAATTTCTCACTCTCCTCCAACTGGCATAATAATACTAAAGAGCTCCGTTAAGACACTAGAGAGTAGAATTTCTCCAATGAGGCATGAATGAGAAGGGAGCTCTAGGGGTCTATTTATAGCTAGAGGTAGAGTCTAGTGCCACATCAGCGATCCGCGTCACCTCTAGGGGTGTTTGTTCTGAGATGTTTATCTCGCTGATATCCTTGATGTGGGCCCATGGATCCTTGTGATGTAAATCTGAACCATTGAGAGGAAGCACATTTGGATCCAAGGGGTAGAAAGTACTTTAGAGAGTGTCTCTTGGATCATGGGGGCTTGAGAGGCCTAGTGGCCCTACAGGGTGGTCAGCCGACCCCCCTAAGTGGGCCCACTAGCTCCCAAAAGTCCCCAATTGTCATCACCTGCACTCAAATAGTCAAGGGACATGTGGAGCTAGTTATTGGGTAAACTATGTTCATGTCATGCTTGTATTCCTTCAAATATGAGGATGTTGACGGTATTTTGATGGTGATAAAATGGCTCATATTTACCGTCAACAAGATCCCTCATACTTACCTTTTTGCTCATCCTCGAGTAAAGGATAAAAGTTAACAAGATTATGCTATTCAAAGTATAAAATAAACATAAAGATTCACTCAAGACATTTTGTCATACCAATGGGATATGTGGTATTGGCTAACATATATCCTTGGGAAGTTGAGAAATGGAACAGTTCTCACAGCAAAGTCATCTCCCAGACCATATTTTAGTACTTGGAGTTTTTGATAAATTTTTCAAAAGAAATCTCATAAGTCAACTTACTCCTCATATAGCACTCTAGATCGATCATGGTGTATGATTCCTTACCAAGGCATACAGAGGTTGCCTTCTTTGTGTCTTCCTACTTCTAAATGACTTATGTGGAGCTTAGGTAGGGATAAACAATTTAGCAAACTTGCATCACTTATATTATAAAGTCAAAACAAGGATCCAAGGAGAAGAACGTCATAATCCTAGATCAAGATCTGCATGTGTGTGGACAATGGTAGTGGACTAACATATACTCTTTGACTAAGTATATGATCTCTCTAACTTTAGGATTACTTGAGACATGGCTATCATCATATATATTTTTTTAGAGCTTTTGCTCATCATCATTTTTCATGATAGCCATCTCTTTTTGAAGAATTTTGGAAGAGATCATATCATTTATTTCTAGAGTATTTATTGGGTGAACATGGATCATGTAAAGGAAAGCATGTTTTTGCATACTTCTAGTGTAGAAGCAGCAAAAGTATGTGGCGTGTACGTGATCTTGATCTTTGAACTATGACATAATTCTCAACAAGGGTCACAAGGTTTGACAAAACTCGAAGTCATTACAAGGAGAATATGAAGAAGGTTTTGAACATGCATAAATATTTATGGCTTTGGTAAGAATTTTCTCACTATAGAGGAGTAGTGACATTATGGTTTTATGACATTTTCAAAAATTAATCTCCAAGAACTTTTAAATAGAAAGGGTATGAATCATGAGCCGAGACTATATCACATTAATCAACAACTTAGTCAATATGATCTTCCTATCAAAGTGTTTTCCCATAAGGATAAGCAAAAAGCAAGAATTTCTCTTTATGACGCTTTTGCCCTTTAAATCTCATAGATCATGTCACTTTTCAAAATTTTAATTTTTAGATATGATCTTCTTGTTTTATTCAACATTAAAAAGGGAAATAAACAAAGTGATGAATTTCATGAAGAAATTATTTTTATTTCATTTTTAGTAAAAGGAGAAAATGAATAAACAAATGAAAAGCATAAAGGAAAAGGGGATAGACTTGGCAAACTAGTCAGGATAGATGTTTGAGGTTGAGTGGATGTTGGCTAGTGGGCCGGGACTATAGGTGCGGTCGGCCGACCTCCCCCTAGGCCTGTTTGGCCACTTCAGTCTTTGCATTTAGATCCCTTACCTCTAAATGTTAATCTCCTCTGTCAGTTCTGAATTTTGGCCTCCAAAGTGCATCGGCCGATGGACAAATGTGGCCGTTTTGGTCCAACTTTTTTTCGTGGAACGTGTTATGGACGTGTACAACATGGTTCAATGGCCAAACTGGTGTTTTGACATGTTCGAGTGTCTACCGACGTCCCCCATACTTGTTTCGGGGCATGCTGAAATCAGTGACAGAAGTAGATCAAATGCATGGTTTCTGCTGGGGTAAGAGACCAGCAAAACCAAAATTTTTATTCAATTCAAATCTTCTTAGGCACATGTTAAAATGATGAAGGGAAATGATTGAAAAATAAATCTAAGTGCCTAACTTATTATAGAACTAGCAATCTATGGAGATGGAGGGGCAAAGAGATCCTCTCTCTTCATTGCCTGAGCTAAGCGCTTGATCTTCGCATTAGTGCTAATGCGAAGATCATTGAAATTGTCCTCTAGATCCAAGCGCGTCATTCTCTCCTCTGCTACCCTTTCTGCTAGCTTAGTGTTGCTCTCTCTAAGACTAGCGACTATGCGTAACAGCTTCTCCATGTCGCCTTCTTCATCTTCTTCCTAGAACTGGCCTAGCGGGTTGCTAGTCCGCCGGACCGACTTGCGAGACTCCTCTGTCTCAAGGAAGTTGCGTGCCTCCCTCCGCTCTTCGGAGGTGATAGGAGTGATAAGAACCTTGCCTATCCCTGGTCCACCATGAGCCCTTTGAAGGCGCCTCCATGGCGGTGTCGATGGCGAGTACGAGTGGGTGTAGCCCGTGCTCGTGTCGCCTTCGGTGGAGGAGACGATGGCCTTCTTCACCCCCAATTGGCCGGTGGTCGGCCTTTTGGGAGTCACTGAACATGCCGCTGGTTTGTTCAGGTTGCGGTGAGGGGACATCGATCGGGCTATGTCCCGCATCCGCTCTGACTTCTAGGACCCGGTCGGCCGACCCCCCTAGGGGGGCTCGGTTAGGCAGGCGGCGGCGCCATGGCGAGTGGAGCGACGTCGAGGATTTTGACGGCCATGGCGTCGGTGTTGACGAGGTTTTGGACATTGGAAGGGCTTCCATCGACGGGGATGAGTGGCATTTCGCCATTGTTTCTTGGTGGAGCCATGGTGAGGATCAAGGTGGATGTAAAAAAATGCAAGGAGTGGTGCTGGTGCTGCTGGTTGTGAAGAAGAGCAAGGTGGGAGGAGGAAGAAGAAGGAGAGGGGGTTAAGAAGGAGAAAACCAACGTTCTGTGCCTTCGTTCTCGCTTGGATCGCGATGAGACCGAAGGGGAACGTTGGCCCAACGTTCACGTGCAATAGGACTTTTGAACGAGTTTGAACCACGGTCGACCTATCGCTTTTTGAAAGATCTGGTCCAACTGAGCCAGGTTTTGAAGTCTATCGAGTCAGGTGAGTCAGGTCGTGAAGCCTCGGGCAGATCGACCCAAAGTCACGGTCGGCCGACCGCCTTTAGAGGCCAAATGGGCCGACCTTTTTCGAGGGGGAAGTCAAGGCTAAATCTAGGCTAAGTCTAGGGTTAAAATTGAATTTTGAACAAAAAAGTTCAAACATGTAGATTTTAGTTCTAATTTGGATTAAGAACAAAATCTATCATATCAATTTCTTGTTCAGGAATTTCATGCTCATGAAAAACTTTAAGACGTTGGCCATTTACCTTAAAGATTTTGCCATCGTCATCCTGGAGTGTGATTGCTCCATGAGTTGCGGCATTGACGACGAGGTATGGCCCTTCCCATTTTCTTTTTAGTTTCCCGTGACCAAAGAGCTTGAACCTTGTGAAGGACCAGAAACGGCCACCAGAGGGGGCGGTTAATGGGAGCCAAATAAAAATTCCTTTCGGAAGAACTTGACCCTTGTCCCAAGCACAACCCAAAGCAAGAACTAGGCTCACGACCCACACGAGGGTGGATGTTCTAGGAGATGTCCTAGGAACATAGCGGAGCTAGCCACGAACTCGGAGGAACAAACTGCAAAAAGAACGGACGAAAAACAGCACTAACAGAAGCTCCGGACCAGTTGGGACAGAGCCACCAGACTATGGCAAGTAGTCCGGAGCTATGGTCCGACGCCTACACCAGCCGAGACACGCCACAACAGTAAGCACCCTAGCTCTGGACAAGAGGCTCCGGACTAGTCCGGTGCTACTGGAGACTGGTCTGGTGCTCACCCGCCAGAATGTCCAGTAAGCGACCAACCTCCGGACCAGACCACCGGACGACCCCGTCGGACCAAAGAGAGTGGTCCGACGCGTGGTAGGAAACCTCAGTAGACCCACCGGACCACTCATCAAAGGTCCGGAGCTCAAACGCAAAGTGGTATGGAGGGTGGTCCGACGCCCCTTGCTGCTTGACACTGGAAAAGTCAAGACCATCGGACTACTTGCCTTGGTCCGAAGCTTAGGGGGAAGGTGGTCCGACGCTTTCAGCAGAAAATTGTTCCTCGCGAAAATCGTTTCCACTCCGCCAAATCTTCTCAAAACTCAACCAAATGATCACCAACTACAACCAAACTTTGTAGGCATGATCCTAGTGCAGTTGGGGAGCTATTCCGAAGAAATCATCGCTCAATTGGGAGAGGATAAAGGAAAACACTCGGATTTTGGGAGACGAGAGCAAAATGAAGAACGCCACAAAGAAATCGCCCGATCTACGCACTCGTGAGGTTTGAGGAGAATTCCTTCAGTGCAAAGAAGCTCCTCATGAATACGAACAACTTGGTTCAAACAGAATTACAAGAGCTACTCTGTAACACCCCGGGTGTTAATCTCTTAATTAAAAATCTGATCATGCCATCATATGCATTAAGCATCATTCATTTGTTTGAAAACATGGATCTGCATTGAACTAAAATGAGTTTACTTGCTTATGTTTGATCGTTTGTTTGAATGCAGGTCACCTTTTCAAATTCTCAAATTAAAATTTGATTTCCAAACCCTTTTCCCAGAGGGGGTGGATTAAACCCTAAATACGATTTTCAAAATCCATAAAGTTTTTGCTTATGGTTGTTCAAGCAAAGTTGTAGACCTTGAAGTTTTGAGCATCTTTCGTGTTCAAAGCTTTCCCTGAAACCCCTGCAAGCTTGAGCATTTTGCAAAATAGCCGCAGGGTCAGTTTTGTCCTTTCATCGAGCAGCTGCATGGCAGGGTCGTTCTCGACGGTGTCCGACGCCAACACCTGTCCAGGGACTCCCGTCTTGTCGAGAGTACGTGGCGAAATCACATAACCGGTTGTCGCCTTTAAAAGCGGGACGCCATCCTCTCCATTTTCCTTTCCACGCCACTGCTCCACTCTTCTCCACTCTACTTCGCTCTGCTCTGTTCCGCCGAGCACTCCACCTCCATCGTTGACGAACTCGTCCGAGCTCGTTAGCTGCTGCCAATCACTCAATCTTTCGTCATTGCCTTCGCCTTGACCTTGCGCATCCTCGGGGTAAGTTGGTGGAAGTCGTCGAGCCTGTCTTTGTTCAGCGCGGCTCTGTCTTCCTCAACTCCGATGCGACCGCCGCCGCTCTGGTTAGTCTTCGACCGGGCTGCGCAGGAGACGCATTGTCTTGTTGTCTTATGTTTCTTGCTCCTTGTTCATCTCTGAGTCTTGTCTGGTTCTCCGTTTTGCAAATGGTGGACCATAGCTCCGGGAACTTCGTGCCGCGCAGTTCTTCATCTTCGTCGGCACGATCTCCATCGACGGTCGTCTCTGCTTCATCTCCGGCCACACTTGCTAGTGCTTCATGACCAGGGTGAGCTCCTCGACCTCTCCGCTCTTCTCGTTTATCCCTGTATCGAGCCTTCGAGCTCTGTCCTCGAGCGCCACCGCTGTTCTTGTTCGGCGCGGCGGTGTGTTCGTCGTCTAGCCGTTGTTGAGGATTTTTTCGAGATCCAAGTCTCGCGCTAGCTTCGCCTAGCTGTCCTGAGTCAGTCTCAAGGGGTAGTTGCCCTCGAGCGCGTGCGTGTTCTCTTCGGCGCGCGTTGCGCGGGTCCCCGCCGACCGCCAGTGTCATCGACGAGGGAGTTGCGTTCCGTTCTGAGTTCGCCTCGTGCGCGTTTCGCGTTGTTTGGGGGCCGCTTAGCTTGCTGGAGTTGTTGGTTGTTTCCATCGAGGGTCGATCGAGGTCTGATCGAGGCCTAGTGTCTCTGATCGAGGCCTAGCTCCTTTGATCGAGGCCTTGTTCGACAGCATGTGTGTGCGGTCAAGCTCAGTTCACCGCCCTGGTTGTCGACGAGGTTGGCTGTGTAGCTTTTAGTCTCATTTCTGTGGGCGTTTTGCTCGCGGTTGTATTCTGAGTCGTGATCGAGGCCTAGCCTCTTGATCAAGTGCCGATCGAGGCCTAGCGTCTGTGTTCGAGGCCTAGTTGCGTCGACCGAGGCCTAGCTTCTCTGATCGAGGGTCGGTCGAGGCCCAGTTTCATCGATCAAGGTCTTTCTTCATCGATCGAAGTCTCGTTTCTTTCGCTCGAGGTCTCGTCAGCGATCGAGGGTTAGTTCTTCGATCGAGGTCTGTTCTCGATGGTGTGCGATCGGTCGAGCCCTGTCCGACCGCCAGCACCCTCGATGAGGTGTCTCTGAAGGTTTGTTTGAGACGTAGCGTACCTCGTTGGGTTCGGCTCGGCGAGCCGAAGCATGTTCGAGGGGTAGCCATTCGGTTTGGTCACCGACGGCGACTCGCCGTCGTGTTTTGTGGTTCTCGACGCCGCCGCTCGAGCGTCTGTGCCGCTAACGGTCGAGGCCTAGCCTTCAGTGGGATTTGTTCAAGTTGTTCTTCTTTCCTGTCAGTTCAGTTGTTTTAAATCTTGTAACAATGCCCTGTTTAGTTATAAAATGTTTAGAAACCCTAATACCTTTAGGCTTTGAGTGATTTTGGATTACTTGATACATATGGTCATTTGTCAAGTGACAAACACAAGTTGGACATGCTCGATGTAATGATTAACTTAGATAATCCAGATAAATAGGGTTTAATTAATTTGCTTTCTAACCTAGTGTTGCTTTCCTTCATGAAGGGGAGTAGTACTCAAGGTGTAATGTGTTTTTAGTCTTCTCTTAAGAGCATGTTTGTTTGTGTTGAGCATCATGTTTCTATTCAAGCATCATCTAAGACATGTCATTTATCGTGTAGATTGCTCGTTGGTTGGGTTGGATACGTCTAGTGAAGGGGTTTTCTCTCTTGAATCTGAGCCCAAGTTCGTTTATCCCTCCAACCAAGGCAAGCCCCGAGGCATTCAAACACTTCCTTGTATTTAAAATGTTTGCTTTAAATACACTTATGTTTATACTATTGCATTACGGTATTCAATCAAATTCCTACTTGATGCATAGCCTTACCTTGAATTATTTATTCCTGTACCTTGATACTGTTTTAAAAATATGAATGTTGCTTTATGTTGCTTAGCAATGCTTAGACCGATAGAGTCAGATGATTTCCTGTCATCTGCGAGAATAGGTGGTAACCTGATTGCTTCGGCAATGGCTCTGTTTTTGAGAAGAATAGCGGATTGCTGCGGCAAATGGCTATGTCTTCTTGATGGAAGTAATAATCTGAGATCGGCCGGACACGGTGTTGGAGAGCCACCAGATGTGGATATCTGGTGAGCGGGTTCTTTCCGCCTGTGTCAATTAGGAACCGTCCGTTGTAGACGTCCAAGGGTTGTGACTTTGGAGTACTTATCACATACTCCGGGAAGCTGGACTCTAGCTATTCTCGCTTGAAGAACGGTTAACCCGCACTGGGAGTGGAGAGATGGCGAGAGTAGTGTGTACCCTCCAAGTTAGCGAACTGGATGGAGGTGTACTGTGCTCTCGGGTGGCGGAACCCCGGTCTTGGCGAGAGGATCCAGGGAAAGGTAGTCATATGCGTGCTTTAAGCGGCTGTATATGTCGTGTGATAGGGAAGCCCCAGCTGGGATAAACCGGTTCGAATCGTCGTGTTCCTCGGATATGGAAACATGACCCTGTCCTCTACCGTGTAGTAATACACTTTAACTGGTTACTTGTTGGATCCCTTCGTGGATGTTTATTACCCTGTTATCGATCATACATCCAGGTCGATACTCGAGTAATCTTATGGATCACTTAAATGATTTCAATTCTTTTTATAAATGCTCATTTATGCAAAATACTTGATTCTTGTAAACCACACCTTGAATCCTATGACTTGCATACTGCTTTGTCCACCAAATACTTTTCTTTGTCGGATAAGTCTTGTGGAGTACTCCCGTACTCAGGGTTTGTTAACCCCTGTTGCAGATGAGGATCACAACCCGGTGTGTGTGGCTCCTTGCTGCATGACCGTGGTCAGTATAGATGAAGATGAAGAATAACCTGTCTTTGCTTGACTCTTGGGCAAGAGTACCTCGGTTATCTGTGCTTTCACTATCAGCAGCTTGATGTATCTTTATCGTATGACACTAAGTTATGTTTCAAAACTTATGGTTTGTAATATGACTTTAAATTTCCGCTACTTTGATGTAATATAAAAATTTCGTATTACTTCTGTCATGATTGTAATGAGGTGATCCTGTTCGGAAAGAGGTGGATGACCCGCTGCAAAGTGGCGACACCTGATGGGCTAATTAAGGTCTGGATCATCTGTTGGGATTAAGTGGCTAATCCTGACAAGTGGGCCCTATCTTAAGAGGTTCCGTCACAGCTGGTATCAAAGCTCACCTTACTACCAATCTTGCAGTTGTAAAAGTTTTCAAAATGTTTTTGGATCTTAAATTAAAATGTGATTTGAGTCAAAAACTTTCTTTAACTCATCTTTTCTCTCTTTCCAAGTTTAGGAGAGTAGACTTTAGGATATCAAGCTGATGGTATGAATATGGTTATATATATATGCCCTATATATATGTTACGTAAATACTATCGTATTCGTAGGGACGTTTCATGCATCATATCATACAACTTGGGATGGGTTTAAAATTTTGTTCTTAAGCTACTAAAATTTTGACCTGTTACTTACTTACCTCCTTTGAAATCTTGTCTATAGGATGGCCAGAACTAAGCGCACAGCTCGCAAGTCTTCCGGACCTCGGGGCGTTCCTCGCCACAGGCTGGCAACACGTGGAGACTGTGTTGAGAGCAGTCAGCAAGGTGCCAGTTGCTGTGCTCGCCACAGGGCAAAGATCGAGCACTTGGAGCTTGAGTTGGCTAGCAGTGCTAACGATCTTAAGGCTAAGATGGGAGAGAAGGATGCTGAGTTGCAGGCATGTCAGGCGCAGCTGGCAGCCAAGGCAATAGAAGTGTCCATCGCTGAGGGTCACATGTACGAGGTGATGGGAGAAAGAAATGAAGCCTGGGAACGAGAACACGTTCTGTCCGAGATGTACCACAACTTGGGGCTCTATGTGGGCAATCTTGAGGCGTACAACAATGCTCTTCATGAGGAGGTGCATCACCTCCACAACATGATGAACAACCCCGAGTACCAGCAGCAGGCTATGGCAGAGGATCTTGGGGATCTTGTTCAAGCAGACCAGTTCGTTGCACCTACACCTAAGGATCAGGGTGGAGCTGCACCAGAGCTAGAACCAGTGGTGATCGTCGTGGACGAGCAGGAAGTTGTAGTCCTTAGTGACGACGAGTAGATCATGTTTCGCCTAGCTATCTAGTTCGATGCGAGTAGTGGATCTTGTGTAACATAATCTACCTTTATCGCTTTCAGAACTCTTTAGTTATCAACACTGTCATGTTGTGATGTCATGTAATATATGTTGTGCACTTTGGTACTTTTATGCTTGTCTCAATAAAAGTATATTTGTGCAAACAGATGGCTGAACATAACAATGCTGGGGCTCATGATGGGGAACTTCCTGATCCACCAACCTTAACACAAGCTTTGGCGGCATTGATCAGTGTTTCAGTAGACAATGCTCGTCTTTTGAATGAGTTAACTCAACATCATCAGCAAGGCGGCAATGAACGTCGCGGTCGCAATAACCAGGAGACGACTTATGTCGATTTCACCGACACGCGTCCTCCGGTGTTCACCAAGGCGGATGAGCCTTTAGAAGCTGATGATTGGCTCCGCACCATGGAGCAGAAGTTTGAGCTGATTAATTGCACAGAGGTGCAGAAGCCCGTCTTTGCAGCTCAACAACTTCGCGGGGCAGCAGGAGCCTGGTGGACGACCTTTTCGGCTATGCAGCCAGCAGGTCATCATGCCACATGGAGGGAGTTTCGTGAGGCTTTCCGTGCACACTATATTCCTGATGGTGTCATGGAAGCTAAGTTGGAGGAGTTCCTGAGTTTGAAGCAAGGGGAGTCCATTGTGATGCAGTACGTGGGCAAGTTCAACCATCTTTCCCAGTATGCTGTGGAACATGTCAATACTGATGCTAAGAAGAAGAGATGGTTTCTCAGGGGGCTCTTGACTAAGCTGAACACCATGCTTCATCACAATCCTAATGCTACTTATCATGAGGTCGTGAGCATGGCTATCTCTGCTGAGAATTCTTTGCGCATCCATAGGGAGGCAAAGAAGAAGAAATCGTTTGCTGGATCTTCTAGTGGTAATCAGAAGAGGCAGAAGATTCTCTACCACCCTCAGAACCACAACCGTTTTCAGTATCGTCCTCCTCAGCAGCAACCGAAGTTTGGACAGTAATTCTCTGGGGGTCCTTAGTACCCTAGGCAGAATGTTGGTCCAAACAATCAAATGGTTGCTAAGCAAACCAGCAATGCCTGTTTTAACTATGGAAAGGCGGGGCATTATTCCAATGTATGTCCTCTTCCAAAGCAGTACAATCAGAAGTTTGCTGGAAATCAGCAACAACAGAAGCAGAATGGGAATGTTGTAGTTCAGAAGAACAAAAGTGAGCAGAAGACTGGGCGGGTGTTTCATACCCAGGGTGAAGGGATGCCAGAAGGAGAACATGTATTGCAGGGTATGTTTCCTATCACAATCAACCTGCAGTTATTCTCTTTGATTCTGGTCATCACATTCCTTCATTGATAAGTCATTTGTGCTCAAGCATAGCATTCCCTTGTCTGAGTTAAACATGGATTTTCATGTGCAAACACCTGGGGGTCGAATCTACACTAAAGAATTGGTGTATCAAGTATCTTTGAGTCTGGGTGGGCATATCTTTCCCACGACTTTGGTAGTGCTTCCTAACCAGGGATTAGATGTGATCCTAGGGATGAATTGGTTGCAGCAGCACAAAGCTGTGATCGATGTGTTAAATAGAACTATCAAGGTAGATGTGCCAAACAGTAAATCTCAGCTCTTGATTCAACTTTCGGTGCCAAAGAGGGAAATAGGGAGAATCTGTGCTACAGTTGCAGTTGGGATACATGATATTCCAATAGTACGTGAGTTTCCAGACGTCTTTCCTGATGACTTACCTGGCTTACCTCCTGATAGAGATGTGGAGTTTTCTATAGAGCTAAAGCCTGGTACCGCACCAATCTCTAGAAGGGCCTATCGGATGCCTCCTAAAGAGCTAGCCGAGTTGAAGACTCAGTTAAACCAGTTGCTCGATAAGGGTTTCATTCGACCTAGTTCATCGCCATGGGGTTGTCCTGCAATTTTCGTGAAAAAGAAGGATCATACCCTTCTAATGTGCGTTAACTATCGTCCCTTGAACGAGGTGACCATCAACAACAAGTATCTCTTGCCGCGGATTGATCTTATCTTTGATCAACTCGCTGGAGCTTCGGTGTTTTCCAAAATCGACTTGCGATCGGGGTACCACCAGATCAAGATTCGACCGGAAGATGTCCCAAAGACGGCGTTTACCACTAGATATGGGCTTTATGAATATCTGGTAATGTCGTTTGGTTTGACCAATGCACCGGCATACTTCATGTATCTGATGAACTCAGTGTTCATGCCGGAGCTGGACAAGTTTGTTGTTGTCTTCATAGATGATATTCTTGTCTATTCCAAGAATGAAGAAGAGCATGTCCGTCATCTCCGAATCGTCTTAACCCGATTGCGTGAGCACCAGCTTTATGCTAAGTTCAGCAAATGTGAGTTTTGGCTGAAGGAAGTGCAATTCCTGGGACATGTTTTGTCCAACGGAGGCGTGGCAGTTGATCCTAGTATGGTGAATGACATTCTGGATTGGAAGCCACCAACAACAGTTCATCAAGTTCGGAGTTTCCTCGGTATGGCTGGTTATTATCGCCGGTTTATTCCAGACTTTTCTCGAGTCTCGAAGCCAATTACCAGTCTACTGAAGAACCAGACCAAGTTCGTGTGGTCTGCGGAGTGCGAAGAAGCTTTTCATGTTTTGAAGAAGTTAATGACCACAGCTCCCATATTAGCTCAACCTAATATTGAGAAGCCCTTTGATGTATATTGTGATGCATCTGGTATTGGTATTGGGTGTGTCTTGATGCAAGAAGGAAGGGTCATTGCTTATGCTTCAAGACAGTTGAAGAAACACGAAGAGAGCTATCCAACTCATGATCTGGAGTTAGCGGCAGTTGTCCACTCCTTGAAGATTTGGCAACATTATCTTCTGGGCAACCTTTGTCATATCTATACGGATCATAAGAGTTTGAAGTATATATTCACTCAGTCTGAGTTGAATATGAGGCAAAGGCGATGGTTAGAGCTTATCAAAGATTATGATCTTGAAGTGCATTACCATCCAGGTAAGACAAACGTTGTAGCTGATGCCTTAAGTCGTAAGGGTAGTTGCAGTTGTCTGAGCCTAAAGATGGTAAATTCCACACTCTGTTATGAGTTAGAAAGGCTAGACATATCTATGGTTCAGCATGGCAGTCTAGCTAACATATTTGTGGAACCCAGCATTCGTGATCAAATTATCGAGGCTGAACGAACCAATATAGGCATCGCGCATCTTAAAGCAAAGGTGAAATCTGGGATGCCCACCTGTTTTAAGTTAGATGAGTCTGATGTACTTTGGTTCAAGGACCGTCTCGTGGTACCTAAAGTTTCAGAGTTACGACAAGCTATTCTTGAGGAAGCTCATACTTCTCATTTGTCCATTCACCCTGGAAGCAACAAAATGTACCAGGATTTGAAGAGGAAGTTTTGGTGGACAAAGATGAAGATTGAGATAGCCGGCTATGTGGCTAAGTGTGACACTTGTCAGAAAGTGAAAGCAGTGCGTTTGAAACCAGGGGGTCAACTTCAACCTTTACCAGTTCCAGTTTGGAAGTGGGAAGACATCAGTATGGATTTCATAGTAGGTTTACCAAAAACCTCGAGTGGCTATGATTCTAGGTCATTGTTGATCGACTTACCAAATCTGCACATTTTCTACCAGTGAAAACAAAACATCCTACGGTTGCTTATGCCAAGTTGTTTTTGGCAAGAATAGTAAGTCTTCATGGTATTCCTAAGACCATCGTATCTGATCGTGGAACTCAGTTTGTCTCAGTTTTCTGGAGGCATCTCCATGAATCTTTGGGCACTAAACTTTTGTACAGTACTGCTTATCATCCTCAAACCGATGGTCAGACTGAACGAGTCAATCAAGTTCTCGAAGATTTGTTGCGATGTTGTGTTCTTAACTTTGCTGAAAAGTGGGATGAGTGCTTACCTTTGGCAGAGTTCTCTTACAACAATAGTTACCAACAGAGCATAAAAATGTCACCATTCGAAGCTTTGTATGGTCATGGTTGCAGAACTCCTCTTAATTGGTCGGAACCCGGAGAACGTGAGTTCTTTGGTGTTGACCTAGTTAAGGAAGCTGAAGATAAAGTTAAACAGATTCGCATCAACCTTGAAATAGCTCAATCAAGGAAAAAGAGCTATGTTGATAAAAGAAGAAGGCCACTTCAATATCAGCCGGGAGATCATGTGTATTTGAAAGTCACGCCTATGAAAGGAGTCTCTCGTTTTGGAGTGAAAGGCAAGTTAGCACCTCGTTATGTCGGTCCATTCCCAGTTTTGGAACGTATTGGCAAGGTGGCTTATCGTTTGAAATTGCCTGACGTTCTCTCCGCCGTTCATGATGTGTTTCACGTATCACAATTGAAGAAGTGTCTTCAAATTAACGATACAACGGTGGAAGTTGAAGGAGTGCAGTTAGAACCTGATGTGACCTACTCCAAGTATCCTGTAAAGGTTCTCGATCAAAAAGATCGAATTACTCGTCGCAAGACCATCAAGTTCTACAAGGTGCAGTGGAATCAGCACTCAGAAGAAGAAGCTACATGGGAATCTGAAGATTATCTTTTAGAAAATTTCCTAGAGTTTTATGCTTCTATCGTTTAAGCTGTTTGTAAAGGCCTGGTCATAGTTGTAACAAGGGTGATGTGAAAAAGAAAAGTTCTTGATACGTTTCCTTTTCCGTTACTTTGTTTCACTCCTAAATCTCGGGACGAGATTTCTTTAAGGGGGAAGGATTGTAACACCTCGGGTGTTAATCTCTTAATTAAAAATTTGATCATGCCATCATATGCATTAAGCATCATTCATTTGTTTGAAAACCTGGATCTGCATTGAATTAAAATGAGTTTACATGCTTATGTTTGATCGTTTGTTTGAATGCAGGTCACCTTTTCAAATTCTCAAATTAAAATTTGATTTCCAAACCCTTTTCCAAGAGGGGGTGGATTAAACCCTAAATACGATTTTCAAAATCTATAAAGTTTTTGCTTATGGTTGTTTAAGTAAAGTTGTAGACCTTGAAGTTTTGAGCATCTTTCGTGTTCAAAGTTTTCCCTGAAAACCCCTGCAAGCTTGAGCATTTTGCAAAATAGCCGCAGGGTCAGTTTTGTCCTTTCATCGAGCAGCTGCATGGCAGGGTCGTTCTCGACGTTGTCGGACGCCGACACCTGTCCAGGGACTCCCGTCTTGTCGAGAGTACATGGTGAAATCACGGAACCCGTTGTCGCCTTTAAAAGCGGGACGCCGTCCTCTCCGTTTTCCTTTTCCACGCCACTCCTCCACTCTTCTCCACTCTATTTCGCTCTGCTCTGTTCCGCCGAGCACTCCAGCTCCATCATTGACGAACTCGTCTGAGCTCGTTAGCTGCTGCCAATCACTCAATCTTTTGTCATTGCCTTCGCCTTGACCCTGCGCATCCTCGGGGTAAGTTGGTGGAAGTCGTCGAGCCTGTCTTCGTTCAGCGCGGCTCCGTCTTCCTCAACTCCGACGTGACCGCCGCCGCTCTGGTCAGTCTTCGACCGGGCTACGCAGGAGCCGCATTGTCTTGTTGTCTTATGTTTCTTGCTCCTTGTTCATCTCTAAGTCTTGTCTGGTTCTCCGTTTTGCAAATGGTGGACCATAGCTCCGGGAACTTCTTCGTGCCGCGCAGTTCTTCGTCTCCGCCGGCACGATCTCCATCGACGGTCGTCTCTGCTTCATCTCCGGCCACACTTGCTAGTGCTTTGTGACCAGGGTGAGCTCCTCGACCTCTCCGCTCTTCTCGTTTATCCCTATATCGAGCCTTCGAGCTCTGTCCTCGAGCGCCGCCGCTGTTCTTGTTCGGCGCGGCGGTGTGTTCATCGTCTAGCCGTTGTTGAGGATCTTTTCGAGATCCAAGTCTCGCGCTAGCTTCGCCTAGCCGTCCTGAGTCAGTCTCGAGGGGTAGTTGCCCTCGAGCGCGTGCGTGTTCTCTTCGGCGCGCGTCGCGCGGGTCCCTGCCGACCGCCAGTGCCGTCGACGAGGGAGTTGCGTTCCGTTCTGAGTTCGCGTTGTTTGGGGGCCGCTTAGCTTGCTGGAGTTGTTGGTTGTTTCGATCGAGGGTCGATCGAGGTCTGATCGAGGCCTAGTGTCTCTGTTCGAGGCCTAGCTCCTTTGATCGAGGCCTGTGTCCGATGGCATGTGTGTGCGGTCGAGCTCAGTTCACCGCCCTGGTCGTCGATGAGGTTGGCTGTGTAGGTTTTAGCCTCGTTTCTGTGGGCGTTTTGCTCGCGGTTGTCTTCTGAGTCGTGATCGAGACCTAGGCTCTTGATCAAGTGCCGATCGAGGCCTAGCGTCTCTGTTCGAGGTCTAGTTGCGTCGACCGAGGCCTAGCTTCTCTGATCGAGGGTCGGTCGAGGCCCAGTTTCATCGATCAAGGTCTTTCTTCATCGATCGAAGTCTCGTTTCTTTCGATCGAGGTCTCGTCAGCGATCGAGGGTTAGTTCTTCGATCGAGGTCTGTTCTCAATGGTGTGCGATCGGTCGAGCCCTGTCTGACCGCCAGCATCCTCGATGAGGTGTCTCTGAAGGTTTGTTTGAGTCGTAGCGTACCTCGTTGGGTTCGGCTCGGCGAGCCGAAGCAGGTTCGAGGGGTAGCCGTTCGGTTTGGTCACCGACAGCGACTCGCCGCCGTGTTTTGTGGTTCTCGACGCCGCCGCTCGAGCGTCTGTGCCGCTAACGGTCGAGGCCTAGCCTTCAGTGGGTTTTGTGCAGGTTGTTCCTGTTTCCTGTTAGTTCAGTTGTTTTTAATCCTGTAACAATGCCCTATTTAGTTATAAAATGTTTAGAAACCCTAATACCTTTAGGCTTTGAGTGATTTTGGATTACTTGATACATATGGTCATTTGTCTAGTGACAAACACAAGTTGGACATGCTCGATGTAATGTTTAACTTAGATAATCCAGATAAATAGGGTTTAATTAATTTGCTTTCTAACCTAGTGTTGCTTTCCTTCATGAAGGGGAGTAGTAATCAAGGTGTAATGTGTTTGTAGTCTTCTCTTAAGAGCATGTTTGTTTGTGTTGAGCATCATGTTTCTATTCAAGCATCATCTAAGACATGTCATTTATCGTGTAGATTGCTCGTTGGTTGGGTTGGATACCTCCAGTGAAGGGTTTTCTCTCTTGAATCTGAGCCCAAGTTCGTTTATCCCTCCAACCAAGGCAAGCCCCGGTGCATTCAAACACTTCCTTGTATTTAAAATGTTTGCTTTAAATACACTTATGTTTATACTATTGCATTACGGTATTCAATCAAATTCCTACTTGATGCATAGCCTTACCTTGAATTATTTATTCTTGTACCTTGATACTGTTTTAAAAATACAAATGTTGCTTTATGCTGCTTAGCAATGCTTAGACCGATAGAGTCAGATGATTTCCTGTCATCTGCGAGAATAGGTGGTAACCTGATTGCTTCGGCAATGGCTCTGTTTTTGAGAAGAATAGCGGATTGCTGCGGCAAATGGTTATGTCTTCTTGATGGAAGTAATAATCTGAGACCGGGCGGACACGGTGTTGGAGAGCCACCAGATGTGGATATTTGGTGAGCGGGTTCTTTCCGCCTGTGTCGATTAGGAACCGTCCATTGTAGACGTCCAAGGGTTGTGACTTTGGTGTACTTATCACATACTCCGGGAAGCTGGACTCTGGCTATTCTCGCTTGAAGAACGGTTAACCCGCACTGGGAGTGGAGAGATGGCGAGAGTAGTGTGTACCCTCCAAGTTAGCGAACTGGATGGAGGTGTACTGTGCTCTCGAGTGGCCGAACCCCGGTCTTGGTGAGAGGATCCAGGGAAAGGTATTCATATGCGTGCTTTAAGTGGCTGTATATGTCGTGTGATAGGGAAGCCCCAGCTGGGATAAACCGGTTCGAATCGTCGTGTTCCTCGGATATGGAAACATGACCCTGTCCTCTACCGCGTAGTAATACACTTTAACTGGTTACTTGTTGGATCCCTTTGTGGATGTTTATTACCCTGTCATCGATCATACATCCAGGTCGATACTCGAGTAATCTTATGGATAACATAAATGATTTCAATTCTTTTTATAAATGCTCATTTATGCAAAATACTTGATTCTCGTAAACCACACCTTGAATCCTATGACTTGCATACTGCTTTGTCCACCAAATACTTTTCTTTGTCAGATAAGTCTTGTGGAGTACTCCCGTACTCAGGGTTTGTTAACCCTGTTGCAGATGAGGATCACAACCCGGTGTGTGTGGCTCCTTGCTGCATGACTGTGGTCAGTATAGATGAAGATGAAGAATAACCTATCTTTGCTTGACTCTTGGGCAAGAGTACCTCGGTTATCTGTGCTTTCGCTATCAGCAACTTGATGTATCTTTATCGTATGACACTAAGTTATGTTTCAAAACTTATGGTTTGTAATATGACTTTAAATTTCCGCTACTTTGATGTAATATAAAAATTTCGTATTACTTCTGTCATGACTGTAATGAGGTGATCTTGTTCGGAAAGAGGTGGATGACCCGCTGCAAAGTGGTGACACCTGATGGGCTAATTAAGGTCTGGATCATCTATTGGGATTAAGTGGCTAATCCTGACAAGTGGGTCCTATCTTAAGAGGTTCCGTCACATACTCCCTACAAAGAGAAATCGTCTCGGGAAAATAGGGAGCGAAACCAAAACGTGAAGAACACAAGCAAAATGGGGACACAATTACGAAATCGAAACCACCATGGCTTATGGAGGTTACGGCCTCCGATTCCTCGCAACAAATCCAAGTTCTTACAAAGGTTGGTGGAAGCAACATAGGGATCTCATGAACTAGAGAGAGAGAGAGTTGGGGCAAATAATTAGGGTTCAAGAGATGGGATGAGGGATACCCCTTCACCCCCTACTTATCGGGCTTTGGCTATTTCACAAAGACCCCCCCTAGATAGATTGAGTGAACTACCTAGCCTAAGCATTGTAGTCCAAGCTCGGAAAATATCTCCCGCATTTTGAATGGACGGCCCCGCTTCCTGCCGGGAGTTGCCGTCGCCTCGACACAACCTCCAGGATTCCGCCACGTGCCATCCCCGCTTCCTCGGAAGCTCCGCCTAGGTTTTGAGGCCCAAACCCAGGAAACCCGCCACTGGTAGCTTTGGGCTCAACTACCGAACCCTGAGTTTTGAGGCCCAAACTCGAAAACCGTCCTCGGATGGTTTTGAGGCCCAAACCACCAAACCACTCGACTCGAGCCACCTTGTCTTCGCCCAGTTGAACTCCGAGTCCCCTGAGCCTCCGCTCGACTCACGCGTCCACCGTCTTGACTTGGTCGACTCGGTCTACCTCCATGTCTTCTCGCACTCGCCGGTGCCAGGTACTAGCCACCACAGCTAGTCCGCCGGCGCCCATGGTCCCTCAGTCCGAGCCCCGCTTCCGCCCTTCACCGCTCTCAGTCCATCGGCACGGCAAGCCTCTACTCGACCTTCTCCACGCCATTGACCACTGTCACTAGGCATAGCACCTGCACACCACAAGCCGATAGACAAGCCCACATTTCTGCTTTCACAGAGGTTAGGGTAAGCCACTCAAAACTGAATACTCACATGTTGGACGATCACTCATCATCAAAGCTGAACGTACATGGGTACTTATCCACCATGTGTTCACAATCTCCCCCTTGATGAGTGCATTGTCAACACAAGTGCATTTCAGATTTGAGCCACAAGGTAAAGCTCTCCAAATGACCAAAAAGCTAAGAAAGCCAAAACGAGGTCACTTGAGAGAAGCAAAACGATACCAATACAGATGAATTCAACGCACGATACCAATTAAAAGAGAGAGGCAAAAAAATGATACCAATTAAAAGCATCCTTCAAAACACCTCATGACAAAGCCACTTACTGATGCCAAACAAAAGCATATGGGCATTGGCTCAACGCAACCAAGCGAAACAAAGCTAGCCCTCAAGAAGAGGCAGAAACGGGCTAAACACCGCTAGCAAGTCCAAGATATCAATCACCGCTCTCAAAACTCAGACTTCCAATTTAAACACTAGGGGAGCTCAAAAGATACCCATTGAAACCACTTACGTCCCCTAATGCTCAAGAAGCAATTGAAACCCGTCGGAGCCAACAATGCAAACTAGACCTTCCAGAAGAGGCAAAGGCTCAACACATCTAGCAAAAGCTCCCCCTGAGCAAGATACCAATTGGAAGACTAAGAGAAGCACTCTCCAGATACCAAGAAGAGGTGAAAAGAGCCAAGTCAAAAAGATACCAATTAAGCTCAAAAAGCAGATTTGCTCCCCTTGGAAGTAGATGGCTAAAAAAGTCAAAAAGATACAAATTAAGCTCAAAAAGCACATTTGCTCCCCCTTGGAAGTAGATGGCTGAAAAAGGAATGAAATGCACATCTCTCCCCCTTGTTGACACATGTAGCTAATCAAACGTCAACAACTCAAGATCCAGCAACAAATGCCATGAAATGCAAAATGAGTGCAAAAGCTTCATACTTAGAGCTATGAAAATGAATAGATGCTCTAAGTGATGTGATCTTGTGAGAATAGGACAAGCTCTATGTGCCCAATAAAGACTCAAGATGAGCTTAAGATCACTTTAGAAGCTATTTTAGAGAGCATATCATGTGAGAGCAGAGAAAGGGTATCACCTCCTAGAGACAGCTAGACAGGGTAAACAAGATAGGATCTATCTCAAAGCAATCTCATGTATAGCAAGTAAAACTATCCCTTAGCAAAGTTCATACAACAAGCCAATGACCCAACTGAATGAATTTTCCAAAATTTCAGAGTTTTGCAGCCAATTTTTAGGTTTAGGCACATTTAAGTTGTATGCGAGTGATTGTCTGCAGAGTGATGCCACTGCTTACAAACCGGGCGAAGTCAAAGGACTTGACACACCGGTTTTGGTCATACACGACACCGCTCAAGTATCGACCCATATGGGAAGCAGTTTTGAACACACGGTGAAGTGCTCACAAGGCAGACCCAACTCGATCTTTCCAATTCACAAAACAGAGAGCAATTTCATTTTAGATATTAATCATGGTGCTCAAAGGTAGTGAATGAAACAAAGAAGAGCCATAGTTACAAGCTATATACAAGGCAGCCAAGAAGGATCTTCAAAAGCCTACACAAGCTAGTGCCATTTCAAAGGTGACATGGGGAATTTAAATTTAGTTTTAAAGCTTCTCTAACTTAGCTCTATTGCATAACATAGAGATAAAAAAGAGTCTAAGTTAGGCAACACCATAGACACATAGAGCACCTCAAACAGAGCATAGATTCATTATATTGGTTGTAGGTATGAAGCTTAAAATGAACTATGTCACAAATGAAAATGAGATGCAAAATGCAATGACACCAACTAACACAAACAAGACATCAAGAGAGAAGAAGGACAAAGAAAAGACTAAAATAATCAAAAAGAACTATGATACACAAAACTTTCCTCCTCTAAAAAGGAAAGCAAACACCCAACTTGCCCTGAAGGCGAGAAAACGCAGCTTCATCCAATGGCTTAGTGAGAATATCCGCAAGCTGGTTTTGGGTCTCGACATGCCGGAGGTCAATGTCGCCCTTCTCGTAGTGATCACGCAAAAAGTGAAAGCGGACCTCAATGTGCTTGGTCTTTGAATGAAGCAGAGGCACCTTAGTAAGCTCAAGACCGAAATCTCTCAAAGTGACAATCATCCAAATCAACTGCGAGCAGGAACTAGCCGTGGCAATGTACTTAGCTTCGCACGTCGACTGTGCCATGCTAGACTGCTTTTGAGAAGACTAAGAAACCAAAGAAGACCCGAGAAACTGGCAACTCCCAGAAGTGGACTTCCGATCAAGTCGACAACCGGCAAAGTCGGCGTTAGAGTAACCGCAAAGCACAAGAGAGGAAGAGGTGGAAAACCAAAGACCAAATTCGGGAGTGAAGCGCAATTACCTCATGATGTGTTTCACTTCCTGCTTGTGTGAAGTCCATGGGGACGCCTGAAAGCGAGCACACAGGCAGACTGCGAATTGAATGTCTGGCCGGGTCGCCGTCAGGTACAGAAGCGACCCGATCATGCTTCGGTACTCGGTCTGGTCCAGGGCCTCTCCTTCCTCATCCGCATCCAAGGCAGTCGTAGTCGACATGGGCGTCGAAAGAGGCTTTGCCTCACCCATGTCAAACTTCTTCAAGATATCCTTCGTGTACTTGCCTTGGTGCACGAACGTCCCTTCCCGGGTTTGCTTGATTTACAACCCGAGAAAGAAAGTCAACTCTCCCATCATGCTCATCTCAAATTCCCTTCTCATAAGATCTGGACCGCGTGACTCGAAGGTCAATGTCGCGGATGATGTTCTCCAGCGGGTGCTGTCGCTGGATGTGGCGGGGAGCTTGCCTGGACGAAGTGGCCTCGCCCTCGACAGCAACTGGAGCTCCCTCAGGTGCAACGGGCACCGACTGAGGAAGCTGCTCGAACGACCCCCATGTAGAGGAAGTAGTCGAATCGGGACCGTGAGCCAAAGTGGACATCGCAGGGTCGACGGGGGTAGCCAGTGGAGTTGGCTCGGGATCACCCCAATCAGCATCATCCTGCTCCTCTTCCACAAAGATGATAGTGTTCACCTCATCATCACCTGCAAGCTCAAAAGCAGTGGAAACACAGGGCATAGTTTCGTCGAAGGTAATCTCACAAGTCTCCATCACTCGGTTAGTTTCAAGGTTAAGTGCACGATAAGCACGAGAGTGAGTAGAATAACCAAGAAAGATACCGTCAGAAGACCGTGATTCAAATTTATCCAACTTACCGCCCTTTTTTAGGATGAAGCACCTACACCCAAACACCCGTAGGTGACTTACCTTGGGTGGTCTCCCAAATTGCAACTCATAAGAAGTCTTCTTCTTGAAGACTCGAAGGAAAATGCGATTGGAAACATAGCAATCAGAACTGAGTGCTTCAGCCCAATACCACCTAGGAGTCCTATGCTCATCGAGCATCGTCCTGGCCATCTCAACAAGGGTCCGATTCTTGCGCTCAACAACACCGTTCTGCTGGGGAGTGTGAGGTGAGGAAAACTGGTGATTGAGACCCAAAGAAGAGCAAAGAGTTGCAAAGTGAGCATTCTTGAATTTTGTGCCATTGTCACTGCGGATAGCTCTCATGGCATTCTTAGGTAGCTAATTTTGCAATCTCAAAATCAGATCTCTAACAAGTGGAAACACCTCATCCTTACTCTCTAAAAAACACCCAAGAGTATCTCGAGTAGTCATCAATGACTACAACCACATACCACTTCCCTCCTTCCGACCTGACCCGAGCTGGACCAACTGTGTCCATGTGCAAGAGCTCGCCAGGTCGAGTGGTCATGATCTTAGTCACAGGAGGATGGGAATTAGCAACCATCTCGCCATGCCTGCAAGGATGGCAAACCAAATCCTTCTCGATCTTTAGCTTTGGCAATCCTTGGATAAGGTCCATTGAGCTAAGCCTTGCAAGCAAGTCAAAACTCAAATGTCCCAATCTCCTATGCCACTTCCAAAGCTCGGAAGAAGAACCGGCAAGAAGACAACGAGAATGTCTGGAAGAGATAGTAAAATCTGCAAGAAAAACCTTCCCGAAGGGTAAAATCCGGCAAACATGCTCACCACGAGAGTCCAAAATCTAAGAGAGATTAGGCTTGAAACTCACTTCAAAACTATCATCAAGGAGTTGCAAAACCGAAAGAAGGTTAAAATGCAAATTCGCAATCAAAGCAACATCCTTGAGGACAAAAGAAGAGTTCACTCGGATGGACCCTCGGGAGACAACCTTACCTTTACTCTTGTCCCCGAATATAATGTACTCGGTGTGGCGCACGGGGTCGAGGCTGGAGAACCACTTGACACTTCCGGTCATATGGCGTGAGCATCCAGAATCCACAAGCCAAGTCTCCTATAGTCCTCCTTCCTACATCAATAAAAAGACATAGGGTGAGCAAACGGACCAACAGTGGGGTTTGTAAACTGTGAAGGATACTAGTGTTGTCCTATTTGCCCAAAGAATGGGTTAGGAGAAAAACCAAACATCTCCTGCCCCACAGAGGGATAGCGATCACCACGATGGGGAAAACGTGGTCCGCCAAAGAAGGGTGGAGTAAAGCCACCGCCACGAGGCCCGTAGTCGTATGGGTCACGACCGGTACCCCGCCGGGCACGACCACCACATGGTCTCGCCTCCTGAGGCCTAGCACCTTGAGGCATTGTACCTCTAGGCCTAGTAGTGCGCCTACGAACTTCTGGTTCACGCACCCCAACTCATGGGTGGTACATGTCCCGGTTGTTCAACTCAACCTGCCTCCGATCATCTCTCTTCCTCCTAAAGCAAAACTCAGCCAAATGCCCATCCCGCTCACAATACTCACAATGGTACCTCACCACACTCTTAATAGGCACTCTCTTGTTGGGTTGGGTGGCTCTAGCTTTCTTATGAAGGGGATTGATGACGACCCGTAGGGTTCGCAGTCCGATCTTTCGATGAGAGTTGGTGGATAACTCGATTGGTGGATGGAGATGACGTTCACGGCTCGACTACAACCGTCCAAGGACGCTGCACCTTAGCAACCGATACACCACCTCCGATGGCTGCCGTGATCTTGCGGCGCGACAACCAGCCACTAGGGCTCCCGTCCTGCAAGCAATCGAAGAACCAGCAAGAACAAGATGAACAAGCACTCAATTGCAAGATGAATATGAAGGTTTCAATCTGAGAACACAATATGGTGAGGTTCTGATGACAATCAGACGGACGGTTGATCCAACACGCGTGCTGAAAGGCGGTAGCAATAGCTAACTCGACGAAACAAAACCTAAACTGTTTGTGGTGGCTCTAAAGACTTATAAGGAGTTGGGAGGACGACCACAAGGGTGTTGGGGTCGTTCTCCAACCCTAGGACGCGTCCCTAATGGACCCAACTTGATACATGGGCCACAGGCCCAAAATAAGGTGACACAGCACCGGTGGACAGAAAAGGTCTCGGTACAAAAACGATGACTCTGGACGCATCTGATAAGGTATAGCCATGCTTCTGGATCCGTTGGAAAGTAGACTTGATAAGCTTTCCAAAAAGTGCGAGAATGTCCCAATCGGAGTCTGTATGAAGTCGTGGCATCCATCACAAGTTGGTGCTGTCCTGCAGTCCAAATCCAGCTAGCGCCCATCCCGTGTCCCGCTGATCCTCTCCATTGTTCCTGAGCAAAACAAGAGTGCACGTGTCTCCATTGTCTAAATATAATGGACAAGAGTTTGATAATAAACTTACTTGATGATTGAGTTCACGGGCACGAGCACGAGTAATAGGACCAAGTGGTGCTAGAGATGGTGTTGGTGTGGTGTTGATGTCCTCATCATCCTCTCCTTCTTGCATTTGAGTCGTCCTCGACTCAAGCTCATCTTCCTCTCCCAAATATGGCTTCAAATCTGCAATGTTGAATGTGGGACTAATCCCAAAAGCTACAGGAAGATCAAGCTTATATCCATTCTCATTAATACGTTTTAGCACTTTAAATGGTCCATCAGCTCTAGGCAGCAATTTAGATTTTCTCAATTCAGGAAACCTATCCTTTCTCAAATGCAACCAAACCAAATCACCAGGTTCAAAAATCAATTGCTTTCTACCTTTATCACCAGCAAGCTTATACTTAGCATTCATGCGCTCTATGTTTTCTTTAGTTGTTTCATGCAATTTTAACATCAACTCAGCACGTTGCTTAGCATCAAAATTCAATTGTTCAGAAGTTGGTAGAGGCATTAAATCAATAGGAGCACCTGGTAACAAGCCATAAACAACCTCAAATGTGCACATCTTGGTAGTAGAATGCAATGAACGATTATAAGCAAACTCAATATGAGGCAAACAATCTTCCCACATCTTAATATTCTTCTTTAAAACAACCCTTAACATAGTAGACAAAGTTCTATTCACAACTTCAGTTTGACCATCAGTTTGGGGATGACATGTGGTAGAAAATAAAAGCTTAGTCCCCAATTTACCCCATAAAGTTCTTCAAAAATGGCTAAGAAATTTAGCATCTCGATCAGAAACAATTGTATTTGGCACACCATGCAAACGAACAACTTCTCAAAAGAACAAATCAGCAATATGTGTAGCATCATCAGTTTTATGACAAGGTATAAAGTGTGCCATCTTAGAAAATCTATCCACAACCACAAAAACACTATCACGACCCTTCCTAGTCCTTGGCAATCCCAAAACAAAATCCATAGAAATATCTTCCCAAGGAGCATTAGGAACAGGTAGAGGCATATACAAACCGTGTGGATTTAATCGCGACTTCGCCTTTTGACAAGTCGTGCAGCGAGAAACAAATCTCTCCACATCTCTCCTCATCTTTGGCCAAAAGAAATGACCAGCAAGTATGTCCTCTGTCTTCTTTGCTCCAAAATGTCCCATCAAGCCACCTCCATGCGCTTCCTGAAGCAACAACAAACGAACGGAGCTAGCTGGAATGCATAGCTTGTTAGCTCTAAACACAAAGCCATCATTTAGAACAAATTTATTCCATGCTTTTCCATCCTTACATTGCAGCAACACGTCTTTAAAATCATTATCATGTATATATTGTTGTTTAATTGTTTCCAAACCAAAGATCTTATAGTCAAGTTGTGTTAATAAAGTATATCTCCTAGACAAAGCATCAGCAATGATATTCTCTTTCCCTTTCTTGTGCTTAATGATATAAGGAAAAGATTCAATAAACTCAACCCACTTAGCATGTCTACGGTTCAGTTTTACTTGACTACGAATATGCTTTAAGGATTCATGATCAGAATGAATAACAAATTGTTTGGGCCACAAATAATGCTGCCATGTTTCTAATGTTCGCACGAGAGCATACAATTCCTTATCATAAGTAGAATAATTCAGAAGAGGCCCACTTAGTTTCTCACTAAAATATGCAATGGGTTTACCTTCTTGTAACAAAACACCACCCAATCCAATTCCACTAGCATCACATTCAAGTTCAAAAGTCTTATTAAAATCAGGAAGTTGGAGAAGAGGCGCATTTGTCAACTTATCTTTCAACATGTTGAAGGCATTCTCTTGTGGGGTTCCCCAAGAAAACACGACTCCCTTCTTCGTAAGCTCATTCAATGGTGCAGCAATGGTGCTGAAATCCTACACAAAGCGACGATAGAACCCAGCAAGTCCTAGAAAACTCCACACTTGGGTGATAGTCTTTGGTACTGGCCAACCCTGTATAGCGTCCACCTTGGCTTTATCAACCTCAATTCCCTGTGGAGTAACAACATAGCCAAGAAAAGAAACACGATCTGTGCAAAAGGTGCACTTATCAAGGTTACCAAATAAACGTGCCTCCCGTAGAGCTTTAAAAACAACACATAAATGATCAATATGTTCTTCCATAGATTTGCTGTAAATTAATATATCATCAAAATAAACAACAACAAATCTTCCAATGAAAGCACGCAAAACCTCATTCATCAATCTCATGAAGGTACTAGGTGCATTAGTTAACCCAAAAGGCATGACTAACCACTCATACAAACCGAACTTAGTTTTGAAAGCAGTTTTCCATTCATCTCCCAATTTCATGCGAATCTGATGATACCCGCTACGCAAATCCACTTTGGAAAACACAACAGCACCACTCAATTCATCTAGCATGTCATCTAATCGTGGAATTGGATGACGATATCGAATAGTAATATTATTAATAGCCCGACAATCCACACACATACGCCACGATCCATCTTTCTTAGGCACTAAAATAACCGGAACAGCACAAGGACTTAGAGACTCACGTATGTAACCTTTGCCGAGGAGTTCTTGCACTTGACGCTGAATCTCCTTTGTTTCTTCTGGATTGGTCCTATATGGTGCACGGTTGGGCAATGAGGCACCAGGAATCAGGTCAATTTGGTGCTCAATGCCTCGAAGTGGTGGCAGGCCCGATGGTACTTCACTTGGGAACACATCTGAATACTCCTGCAAAATGTTAGCGACAGCAGGAGGCAAAGAACGCTGCATATCATGAAGGGAAATCAATACCTCTTTGAATACTAGAGCATAAGCAACAGTAGTGGAAGCATTCAACTCATTAATATCAGATTTAGTAGCAAGCAAACAATTTCCTTTCAATTTTATCTCCTCTTTCATATCAGCAACAGATTGGTCATTTTTATTGCTCTCACTTTTAGCTTTTGAGGCTTTAGCTACATCATCTTGCATAATAGCTTCAGGGGACATAGGATGCAACACAATTTTTCTATCATGGTATAGAAAAGAATATTGATTTGTTCTACCATAATGCATAGAATCTCTATCAAATTGCCAAGGTCGGCCTAGCAGCACATGACAAGCTTGCATAGGCACAACATCACATTCAACCACATCTTTATAGGATCCAATGGAAAAATTGATTCGCACAAGTCTAGTTACCTTTGCCTTACCGCTGTTATTTAACCATTGAAGGTAATATGGATGTGGGTGTGGTTTGGTGGTAAGCGCAAGCTTCTCCACCATGTCACCGCTTGCCAAGTTGTTGCAGCTACCTCCATCGATGATCATGCGACATGAACGCTCCTTGATGACACACTTTGTTTGGAACAACGTGTGTCGCTGATTTTGCTCTGCCTTCTCCATTTGTGCACTAAGCACACGCTGTACAATGAGGCTCTCATAGCGGTCGGCTTCACCTGCATTAATATGTTCTTCTATACATTCTTCACTACTTGCATGGTCAGCCACAAGCAATACAAGTGTATGTTCATCAAAATCACTAGCGGACGAATACTCACCATTATCTTTGACGACCATAACGCGCTTGCTGGAACACTCACGCATCACATGTCCATATCCCTGGCACCGGTGACACTGAATGTCTCTCGTTCTACCTGTCGATGCTACGGACGAAGCACTTGCACTAGGCTTCTGGGCTGTCTTGACTACTGAATTTGTGGGAGTAGCACTAGGCTTGTCACTTGAGGATGGCATAGTAGCACGTGTGCGGGACTGCCATGAATTTGTCTTCCCTGCAGAAAAGTTATTCCGAACACTAGCACGTCGCCCCTGCACTTCCCTTTCAGCTTTACAAGCAAGATGAAACAAACGGGTTACATTAGTGTACTCTTTATATGAAAGGATGTCCTGAATTTCACGATTTAACCCACCCAAAAATCTTGCCATAGCAGGTTCCTCATCCTCCTCTAAATTACAACGCAACATACCCATTTGTAATTCTTGATAATACTCTTCTACACTTTTAGCACCTTGTCTTAGTTGTCGCAGTTTATGTAGCAAATCCCGTGCATAGTAAGAAGGAACAAATCTAGCCCTCATGATTTTTTTTAAAGCATCCCAAGTATGTGGTATGTTATTAGGATTTTTCTTATTATACTCTATCCACCATACAGTAGCAAAGTCAGTAAACTCACTAGTAGCAGCCCTAACACGTGTATTCTCAGGAAATTCGTGGCATGCAAACTTTTGGTCAACAGCAATTTCCCATGAAATGTATGCATCAGGGTCATACTTACCATCAAAAGGAGGTATTTTAAATTTAATCTTACTGAAAGCATCATTGTTATTATGTACCTCACGTCGACGGTGACCCATACCTCTCCGATTGAAGCGTAGGCGATGTCGATCACTAAGGTCATTGTTATCAAGGTCCATATCACCAGAGTAAGCATCCTCGTCATTATCTTCGACTCGCTCCTCATCCTTGTGGGCGTCATTATGTTGACCCTTGCCTTTTGTGTGGAAGTCATCAAAACGACGGAGAAGAGCGGCAAGGCTTTTGTCCATACGAGCCATCGATGCTTCGACTCCTGTAAGCTTGGTGGTGGTGGCAAGTTGGGCGGCCTCTAGTTGCCCAATCTTGTCATTGGTCACCTGTAAATCTCCATCGAGTCCTTCTGTATGCAGCTGCACTTGCCTTGTAAAATGTTGAATGATGCCCTTGGTGCGTGGAGATTGCGGCATGTTGTTATTATCCTCTGTTTCTGACATGGTTTAGAAGACAAGAACAACAAGAAAACAAGTGAAGAAATAAAAGCCCTACAACTATTAGGATGTAGCTACAGCAAGGCACTCGCTCTCAACTTGTTTCTCAAGCTCTTACCAGTTCTTACCTTGCTCAAACAAGAGGGTCAACAACCAGCAAGCCTGCAACCTTGTAAGTGAATGTATCGGTACCGTAGCACAACACCTGTCAAGTTGTAGTCGAATATGTGGAGCTGTAGGTGGCCAATGTTATGGACAAGGATAGATACTAGCACCACGTTAGTCACAAAAGCAAGTTGAATAATCGTTCAAAGGTGGTACTGTGCTGGACCTAGCCTAGACCGTGCTAGAGACACGAGCCTGGACACAAAGGAACTCACAAACACCACCTATCCAAAGGAGGGAAACACAAAGATCAGCCCCCTTTTTTTCTGTTTTTTTTTTGCTTTTTTTTGCTTTTTTTTTGCTTTTTTTTCCAGGGATCCTCAAAACTGATTATATGAACAAAGAGATGTCAAAAGAGCAAATCACCACACACACACTCTCTCTCTCTCTAATGTAAGCTTCGCTGTAAGATGGTATGAAACTTGTAGTCCTGACTTGTAGTGCGCCAACTTAATTATGGAAAACAACTCGGACGGAGGCAATTTATAGCAGCGAATACCAGAGTAGTACTCGGACTTGATTCCCGAAATCAACTCCGTCTCGAACATGACAGCAGCGAATACCAGGGTAGTACTCGGACTCGATTCCAGAAAACAACTCAAACTCGAACTGGACAGCCACGAATACCAGGGTAGTACTCGGACTCGAACTTGACAGTAACGAAATCTACTTAGACTCGGACTAGAACGTGACAAGAACTCGAAACTCTAAAGGACTATAACTAAAACCAGCAACTCAACACAACCGATGCAACCGACGACTCAACAAGTCCTAACTAAGTAGTACTAGCAAAAGGCTCAACGGTTTTATGGGATTACGGAGAACTAATCTACTATTTTTTTTGGCTTTTCTGGACTATAGGAAAAATTTTTTTTGTGAAGAATTGGAAGTCTCTCACCGATAAACTTTGCTCTGATACCAAATGATACATCCGGCCTAGGTAGGGTTGGCCGAGGCCCGATAAATTGAGGTTGCCCGGACCCCAACAGTTCTTAGGCACACCCACTCGAAGAAAGGCCCAATCTCCCTAAAAGACTAGTCTGATAGGGGAAGGGTGGCTCTCCCTTTTAAGGTGGCTTCCTCCTCCCAAGCTAAGCAAGGTGGGATTATTCAGAGGCTCACACGTTCGCCGCCCGACTACAATTGGGCCACTTAGCCCATTATTTGTTGCGTCTTTGCCAACGGGTAATAATGGAGGATGTCCTCATCATTCCCACCCCCTTAAACAAGGGCCCAGCTCTGATACCAACTGATGACGACCCGTAGGGTTCGCAGTCTGATCTTTCGATGAGAGTTGGTGGATAACTCGATTGGTGGATGGAGATGACGTTCACGGCTCGACTACAACCGTCCAAGGACGCTGCGCCTTAGCAACCGATACACCACCTCCGATGGCTGCCGTGATCTTGCGGCGCGACAACCAGCCACTAGGGCTCCCGTCCTGCAAGCAATCGAAGAACCAGCAAGAACAAGATGAACAAGCACTCAATTGCAAGATGAATATGGAGGTTTCAATCTGAGAACACAATATGGTGAGGTTCTGATGACAATCAGACGGACGGTTGATCCAACACGCGCGCTGAAAGGCGGTAGCAATAGCTAACTCGACGAAACAAAACCTAAACTGTTTGTGGCAGCTCTAAAGACTTATAAGGAGTTGGGAGGACGACCACAAGGGTGTTGGGGTCATTCTCCAACCCTAGGACGTGTCCCTAATGGACCCAACTTGATACATGGGCCACAGGCCCAAAATAAGGTGACGCAGCACCGGTGGACAGAAAAGGTCTCGGTACAAAAATGATGACTCTGGACGCATCTGATAAGGTATAGCCATGCTTCTGGATCCGTTGGAAAGTAGACTTGATAAGCTTTCCAAAAAGTGCGAGAATGTCCCAATCGGAGTCTGTATGAAGTCGTGGCATCCATCACAAGTTGGTGTTATCCTGCAGTCCAAATCCAGCTAGCGCCCATCCCGTGTCCCGCTGATCCTCTCCATTATTCCGGAGCAAAACAAGAGTGCACGTGTCTCCATTGTCTAAATATAATGGACAAGAGTTTGAGAATAAACTTACTTGATGATTGAGTTCACGGGCACGAGCACGAGTAATAGGACCAAGTGGTGCTAGAGATGGTGTTGGTGTGGTGTTGATGTCCTCATCATCCTCTCCTTCTTGCATTTGAGTCGTCCTCGACTCAAGCTCATCTTCCTCTCCCAAATATGGCTTCAAATCTGCAATGTTGAATGTGGGACTAATCCCAAAAGCTACAGGAAGATCAAGCTTATATCCATTCTCATTAATACGTTTTAGCACTTTAAATGGTCCATCAGCTCTAGGCAGCAATTTAGATTTTCTCAATTCAGGAAACCTATCCTTTCTCAAATGCAACCAAACCAAATCACCAGGTTCAAAAATCAATTGCTTTCTACCTTTATCACCAGCAAGCTTATACTTAGCATTCATGCACTCTATGTTTTCTTTAGTTGTTTCATGCAATTTTAACATCAACTCAGCACGTTGCTTAGCATCAAAATTCAATTGTTCAGAAGTTGGTAGAGGCATTAAATCAATAGGAGCACCTGGTAACAACCCACCACAACTCCCAAGCTTACCAAGATCACTCCACCTAAGCCTACCAACCCCTCTGAGTTTCCTGTGAGAGATGGTGTGTTTGAAGAGCCACCCAAAACGACTCCACAGAAGCAATTGTGGATTGCAAAACCGAACCATCTTCCCAACCCACTTGACACACTGCTAGACATCTCTAGTGATCCCCTTCCTAAGAAAGCTAGAGCCACCCAACCCAAAAGAGAATGCCTACCAAGGGTGTGGTGAGGTACCATTGTGAGTATTGTGAGCGGGATGGGCACTTGGCTGTGTAGCTCTTGCAAATCCGTTTGAACCAAGTTGTGCATAATCGTGAGGAGCTTCTTTGCACCGAAGGAATTCTCCTCAAACCTCATGAGTGCGTAGATCGGGCATTTTCTTTGTGGAGTTCTTCGTTCTTGAGCTTTTCCCAAAATCTCTTCTCCTCCCTTTGCTCTAAGCCAAATTGAGCGATGATTTCTACGGGATAGCTCCCCAACTGCACTAGGATCATGCCTACAAAGTTTGGCTGCAATTGGTGATCATTTGGTCGGGTTTTGGGAAGATTTGGCAGAGTGGAAACTATTTTCACGGGTTTCAGAGTTTCTGCTCGAGAGCGTCGGACCACCGTCCGGACGACTTTCCCCGAGCTCCGGACCATTGCAAGTGGTCCGGTGGTCTTGACCTGCTAAAGTGTCAAGCAGCGAAGGGCGTCGGACTAGGTGCATTAGTTCGACGGTGAGCGTCGGACCAAAGTCTGGAGCTAGGGAGCTTGCTGTGTTGTTTTGCGCAGAGGCTGGAGTGAGCACCAGACTACTTCCCATAGTCCGACGGTGAGCATCGGACCAGAGGTCCGGAGCTTCGGCACTCACTGTGTGGTTTCTATGTGGGCGTCGGACTTTCAAAAGTGGGCGTTGGACCAGTCCGACGGTCACCTGCAGAAGCATCGGACCAAGGCTCCGGACCTTGTGCTATGGTCCGGTGGTCTTGATCAAGTGGTCCGACGGTCACTGTCTGCGCCTATTTTTCCTAGGTTCTTGCCTCTTTTCCCTAGGGTTTGAGAACCTGTGTTTTGGGGTTTTTGGTGAGTTTCCTCCACTGCCGTTGAGCACCCAGCAACTGGGTTTGGGTTTTGGGAAGAGTGGCCCAAACATTTCGAGAGAAAGTTGAGGCTCCCATTCACCCCCCTCTGGTCGTTGTTCTCGGTCCTTCACACACCCTCTATGGTGTCTTGATCACCAAACCAAAAAAGGATTCCTATATCACCTTTGCCTTGAATTCCTTTTCCATTTTCCATCATCCTTCCATGCTAGAGCCTTGCCATTAACACCTTGATCCATTAGCTCCATCTCATGGCATGTACCAACCTATCTCATGATACACACTTAGAGATCCAAGGTTAGTACTTAGGTAGGTTTCATGAATTACTCAAAACTAAACACATGAGGGACTCTCGATTAGTGACAAGAATACTCGAAGGAATCATATATCTTTATGCTCGTTTCACAAGGGCAGTGCAGCGAAAAGGTGAATAATCATGTTATCATTATGAGAATACCCAAAGCAATAATATATCATTCTGAGATGTGCTTGTTTTAGGACACTAAACTTGTCCTTAGGAAACCTTTCAAGATGTGTTGTAGTGAAGTGGTTTCCCCTCCATCACCTATCTCAAGATTCAACATAACGAGACCTACAATATTTATGATAAACATATGCATCGACAACCACTCTTTTGAAGTTTTTGTAAATAGAAAGTGTGAGGGTGTTGAAGATGTCATGTGTGGTAATGATAGAGAGACCAATTGTTATGAAAGAGGTCTCATATGAGCATGGATTTAATGAAATGGTTACGAAATAGATTCCATACTCATTGATGTCATCTTCCTCTCCAATCTTTATGGTTGATTCTTCATGGATGTTCAAAACTACACTTGGATTGGTGACTCTCAAATTGGTCTCATCCAGAGCCCCCTCTATACTTGGATGAGTCATGTTTTCTTCATGGCTCCTATGCTTCGGCTTTCCCGAAAAGGATTGTTTCCAGACCAAGATCTATCACACATGGACGTAGCTCATAGACATCAGAAAGGATAGGTGTTTATGGCTGTTACAAAATATAACCATCAACTATGGTATGAAATGATAAGAAATAGATTATAAAGAATAGTTGTAGGGTTTGATTCTAATGAGTTCCACGAGTTGTGGTGTTCTCACTTGTTTTACAGGATATTCATGTATCACTATATAAAATTATCTCAAGTGATGAATTATAGTACACCATTGTGTAGAGCTCATCGAGACAATCGAAATGGACCTATCACTTGCCATATTTGGAGCCCCGATGAAGAAGTTATGAAGATCCATATGGAATTCAACTTAGGAAGACTCTAGAACATTTCAGAACCATTACCCACCATATGTTTAAGGGTTATACTGACATAATTCCATAGCTTTGGTGAATCTGTATTTTCCAGGGATTAAACATAAATTAATACGGAGAAGAATCCTACTACAACACGACCCCCTGCGCAAACCGAACGGAAACATGCACTAGAAGACTCTAGAAGATACTAGAGAGCACTGGAAAGAAGCTTGGGCCGAAGTGGTCCAGAGGGGGAGGGTGGCTGGCCCCACCCCTATGGATCCCATCTAAGCCTGGCTCAGTGTCCAAATCGTCCATGTCTTGGATGGTGGTGCCTAACCTACCTATGGATCCCATTCCTATCTAAGTCGTTGCTTAAGTTGGTTTCGATCCAAGGGATGCGATTCATCCCACTGGAAGTATTATGGTGCAACGCATTTGTACCACATCGCCAATTCAAGGATTGCTCCACCCTTCCTAGGCTATAAATAAAGGGGTAAACCCCCCTAGATAAATCCATCATCATGGAGTTGTAGAGGCTTCCCTCGAAAGGATGATCTCTCGACTCCAGAGAATTAGGGCTAGACTTTCCAAATTAGTAGATTAGTTCTAGTTGGGAGTTAGGGAGAGCGGAGCTGTGCTTCGGTTCTGGAGGAGTCTTTAGAGATCTGGTATATCTTGTATCTTATCCTTGTAAGACTTATGCTTTAATATATTTATCTTCTCTACTTACTTTATGCAAATTATCATTGGTTAATATAGTTGTTATACTTTAGCATAGGATCTCTGATCGCATCGAGTGCTCTAGTTATGCTACATAATTAGAGTAGTAATTAATAGGGTAGACATGGTGTCTAGACTAGAGGTTACCTGAGGTGGCGCCTAACCCTCATAGATAGTTGTGGTAGCCCTAGGATGTGACAGACCTAATGGCTGACGTATTCCACCATGTTAGGGTTAGTGTTCGTAGGACGTAGTCAGACCTTCCTAGCCCCCTTCTCACCTCTTTCTATGGCTAATGCTCCGATGTGCCGAAGTTCTATTGTGTGATTGCTATATTTATCCATCTCTTGTTATCATAGAACCAAAGTAATAGAGAAGTATTCAGGAACCTTGATCTCTCCCGTTGTCCTCCCGCTATAGCTAACTACTCATTTATCTTAGAATTATCCTATGTGATGATTATTATCATTGATTCCTATTATATATCATTTACCCCTACTTTAGTCTAGTTGGTTTATTAAGTTAGTAGATACATGATAGTAAACTATCAGATTCTTTAACCATTTTTCCCCTTTGGTAAAATATAAATAACGATACCTGGAATACTCCCGGTAAAATGCTACAATGGTATTCTATGCGCTTGCGGAAATCTTTCATATTCTCTTTGCACTTAACAAATATCAACAATAGGTTTAGCTGATTATGGTAGACTAGAGTCTTCATCCATATGATAATGGTAAAGATAGAGTGGAGTGGAATCTAGGTTGACTACAGAAGACTATAAAATCCATGAGGTAAGAAGGAAAGATAAAAGTATAATACAAGATTAAACTAGACTCAAGATGAATTTAGCATTGTTCCCCAGCAACGGCGCAAGAAATGCTTGTTGGTATATTTTATCCACACTCAAGTTATCCGCAAGTGCACGGATAAGATACCAATGTAGCACTTCACCAGAATAACCCAATTTTAATATTGAACCCAAAGGAACAATTGTGATTTACTTAAGTCTAAGAGCTTAATCCTTGAGTAGCAAACAAGGACTAAGAAGTTAAAATATATGAGCGATCACTAAGGCTTTATGGTTTTATTTTATCTTAATGTATTTATTAAGGCTCAACTGAGGACAATTATTTTATAAGGCCTCAAATAGAGTATGACACTCCTAAGCAACTAATGATCTAGCTAGGCCTATAGACGGGAGGTGAGCTATAGAAGATTTAACAAGGCTATAAGAGTCACCCCTGCGAGCTACCATCAATCTGGAATATATGGTACATCTATGAGCTAACAAGTCTATGCACCACACTTACACTAGAAAATATACTTTACTCCTAGAGCATCTAGAAATAAAGTACTCAAAAGAGAGTTATAGACCTAAAAAAATAATAAAATGGTGAAACTAACTTGCAAACAAAAGTTAATTACTAGAGTGATCTTAGAGGAAAGATTGCGGCAAATGATCTTGAATTCATAGGTACAAGGTGTAGAAGTAGCACGGATAGGCCGACACTCCCTCTGACTCCCTTCCCTTCCTCTCTCTCTTCTAATTCTAATACAAGACTAGATTCTAAACATAAACTAGAGGAGAACTAGTCTTCTTCTTAAAGCTGGTTCTAGAGAGCTTATCCTTATATGGGACACCTCTCTACTGTTGACATCTCTTATGACACTTAAGCTAGGTTATCATCCCCAGCATGACAAAGAGATGTGTTATTGAAATATGCAATTGCTCTAAGTAAATATAAATGTGTTTCTGCAAGCGCACAGATTATACCGATGTAACATTTTAACTAGGAGTATTCCTGGTATCGTTATTTATATTTTTACCACTGGGAAGGGATACTAAGGAATAAATGAGGAATGAGTAATGAGTATCACTGCATGTGTAATGGAGAGTTTTCATCTATCTCTCTCAATACATGATAAGTGTCACATAAGATATAGATAATAAATGAATAGTGACAAAAGATAAATACTGATCAACATATATGTATCCACATAAGATAATGATAAGCACCTCAACAGATACTCTAGCAAGTCATTAGCATGAAATTAGGACGAACTATAAGAATATTTCCTAAGTCATTCTTAACTATACAGTCTAGCATATTATGATTAGTGCAATTATACTTGGCAATCATGGCGAGATAAGAGATATTCATGTGTAGTGAGTATTACTAAGGAAGATGAGAAACATAACAATCACTTCCCCGTAATAGTACTGCTCTGCCTGCCCTACAAATGGGAGGAGGACTACAAAGGACTCAACAGGACTGTCACTCCCACGAACTACCTCACGATCCGGAATGTAGGGTACAATCGCAGATAAATACGGTCTAGGCACCACGCCTACACAATATCTATCATTTACCCATAGCGTTGATGGATAAACGCTATACGATCCTAAACATGCATATGATTCAGATCTAACTAGGCCAAGCATAAAATCATAGTAAACTAAGAACAATATAATTGAGAACATAATCAAATAGAGTAAAGTCATAAGAAATATAATGAAGTAGAGAAAAGTCATATTTATAATATTGAAGAACGAATGATGAACAAGGAAGAAATAGAAAAAGAATTACCAATAATCCTCTTGATAGATTCGGAAACCAATCGAAGATTGACTCCTTCTAGTTCTAATCCTATATAGCTATGCTAAACTAGAGATCTAGTTGATGTGGTGGCTCTAGGGCTTGATTAGGGACTTCTCCTCTTGAGATGGATAATGAATAATGAGAATTAGGTCTTCTCCTCCGGGTCAGGGGGCCTTCCTTATATAGCCTCCTCAAATGAACGTCGGTCGTCAGACCAAACCGACCTTAATGGAGGGCTTAGATGCAACCTCAAAGGCGATGGAGAAAGGGTCCACAAGGCAGACCCTGAATGGGCCTTGCCCTAGGGCGGCCGCCCCAGGGGGTAGGGCGGGTGCCCTGCCCCTGGGCCCGTTCGGCCTCTCGTTTCTTCCCGCGCCTTCTTGACCCTTCTAGATTGTTCTTTTTCCTGCGGATGACGATTATCTATATGTAAACCTTACATGTGGGCCTTTCCTCCATATTTCCTGATATCTCCCTTGATGGATTTGTATTTGGAACCTTTGGAGGAATGAGGTGCTCGATATATATATATATATATATATATATATATATATATATATATTCGGTGGGTATCTCGTACCCCTAATTCTACTTGTCGGACACTTACCCATTTTTACCTCTCTTCTCACTTTTTTCCGAGGTTGGCGGACATTTTGCCCTTTTTATTTCCTCGTATCTCTCTCTTTTTTAAGCACTCATCCTTGTAGAGCAGTAAAGCGAAAGCTGACTGGAGCATTTATTTCACAGGGATAAAACAGGAATAGGAGAATATTTATGTGTTTCTATTCTCTCCTGGATTAGGAGTAGAATGTTTTTGGTAGGTGGATCTAGAGATGGAAATGAGTAGATATATGCGGATGCATACTTCTAGGATAGAAGTAGCGTATGTGGGTGTAGTGTAAGTGAATCTTGATTCAGACCACATGACTAGCTCCCGAGGGTCACACAGCTTGACCACACTCAATGCTCATAAGCAATATGTAAATATGTGTGGTTTCCTAATCTAGTAAGCATGTATATATGGCCGTGGTAGGAATTTAAACTCTCGTCATACAGGAACTCATCATGCTGTATTTTTAAAGGTTTTCAAAAGATAAAATTCTCCAGAATTCTAGTATCTCTAGGAACAGATAAATAGCAACTCAAACCTTCTCATATCATATCCGTCAACAACTTAGACTTTAGATCAGGTACTCTTCCCAAAAGTTCAGGTTTAGAGCAAATTTCAAATCATAACAGCTATGCCTAAACTTGAGAGAGAGTTCAAATTTGAAAACTAGGTACTTGAAAGGTATTACAATAGAGCAACTCTTCATCATTTCCATATTAAGAGTTTATCATTGGGGTTCATTTTAGCATAGCAATTTTATTTTATTCTCTCCTATTATTTATTAGCAACCTTCTAAACTTAGCAAAGACATACATATAAATGGAAAAATATTTATTGGGTTTCTATGATTATGCATCTTTTTATTTTTATCAAAGTATAGATATAAAAAATGATAGGTAGATATACTTAGCTAAGTAGTGGGGGTGCTTTCCCCCAAGCTTCATTTTGATGTAATTTCTTCTGATGTCACTGGAACGTGGGGGGTGCTCTCCCCCAAGCTTGATTTTGATGTAATTTCTTCTGATGTGGCTGGCAGGTAGCAGAGGTGTCCTCTGGTTACTGTTCTCCTTTGATCCTTGAATTCTGTGAAGCTCAAATAGACAACAAAGCTTGTGGAACTGATTAACTATTAGTCATGAATCTCTAACTTGAATCGTGTTTGAGCTTCCTCTAATGGATGTTATTTTTTAGAAGGATCATAAACTTACTATTTTTATTTTTATTTTATAAGAAAAAAAACTTATTTATTTTTTTATGCCACCACAACAAGTATACTTATGGATTTTATGCCACGAGTCTATTCACATGGGGCTTAATGGTTTTAAACATTTTTATTTTCCTTTTAAGATGGTGTAAATGTGATTAACTATTCAGGGAAAGTAAATAATTAAGGGAAAAGGGATAACTACCAAGTTTTACCTCTTGGCACGGTGTTCAGTGGTTTAAGCCCTCCGAACAGGACTCCTTGCGTCTTTAGTTGTTCCGGGGCTCATCGAACGGCGTAGCTGGCGCTTCTGGTTGTGCTTCTTCTTATGATATGATTTCTTTTTCTCTCCACACTTAGGTTGGTGCGGTGGTCTCCCTAGGACAAGTTCTCTTTTCTGGATACTTATTAAAATTGAAGGGACGTACCTTTGGTTCTTCCCAAGATTCTCCGCTCTCGTGCCTAGGGTGGTCATAGGTGTTGAATTGAGTGTTTCAGACTTTTAACGAACTCAAATGAAAAAGTTGTCAACTACAAAATTCTTCAACTTTTTGAGATCTACAACTTCTATTTATGTAATTTTTCATCCGAGACCGTTTGCAAAATTTAAATTTCAAATATATCAACTTTACACTGAATTATCCTTACCTAGATGCTTTCAAATGAAAAAGTTGTAAACTATAAAGTTCTTTAACTTTTTAAGACCTACAACTTTCGTTTAGACTGTTTCCCCATTTCAGGTCATTTGAAAAATTCAAAATTCAAATATAATAAATTTAAACGTAGTTTTCCTTCACAAAATGATTTCGATTGAAAACGTTGCCAACTACAAAGTTTTTTAACTTTTTGAGATCTACACCTTTCGTTTAGACGGTTTCCTCATTTGATGTCCTTTGAAAAAATCAAATTTCAAATATGACAAATTCAAATGTAGTTTTACTTCACAAAATGATTTCGAATGAAAAAGTTTCAACTAAGAAGTAGTTTAACTTTTCAAGAGCTACAACTTTTATTTTTGTCATTTCTCCATCCAAGAACATTTGAAATTTTTTGAAATTTAGTATTTAATTTATTCCAGCCTTGACGGAGGTGAGTATTTACCGAGTCACGTTAGGATGACTGCCTCGATTAATAGACATTAACCTATTAATCAAGGAGGCTATGTTATAAATGTTTGTATTGGTTAATGAATTTATTGAGGCGGTTGCGTTAGGATGACCGCGTCGGTTAATAGACATTAACCGTGGTGGTCACTTTAAACCAACCGCCACGGTTAACGGTTAATGAATTAACCATGACGACGGTTGTCGCCCCTGATGGCTAGATTTCTAGGCACCTATTAACCATGGCATGTTATCGTTTTGACCACCACGGTTAAGAATTTCTAAGTGTCATGCAAGAATTTTTTTGTAGTAGTGTGTGGGGCTACTTATATAGCTTGATAGGATGAACCCTGGCCCTTGGATCAAACCGACCTTGAACAACAGTGGAGGCGTGATCTTTAGGTCGGTTATAAGCTGCCACGTCAAGGAGGACAAGCTTTGGGCCCATGCCAGGCCGGCTGGCCCCACCTAACTGTCGCTTCTCCCCTACTTTGCTCTGTTGTCTTCTCGTGTCCCCTAGAAGGTTTTAGTATTGGTGCCTGATAGGTTGGGGCAAGGAAATGTGTCGTGGTGGGATTCTCCCCTCTCTAGATGATATTCTAGTCCTTGGAAAATATAGTTTAACTAAAGCTATTGAATTCTGTCAGTTTAGCCCTCAAACATATGTTGGGTGATGGTTCTGGTATGTTCTAGAGTCTTCCCAAGTTGAATTCCATAGCGTCTTGACATCTTTTTCATCGGGGATCCAAATATAGCGAGTTGTAGGTCCGTTTTGATCGGCTTGATGAGCTTTTCGCAGTTCTACACTCTAATTCATCACTTGAGATACTTTTGTATAGTGAAACTTGAATATCCTACAAAACAAGTGAGAACACCATAACTCGTGGAACTCGTTAGAATCAAATCCTACAACTATGCTTTGTAGTTCATTTCATGTCAAATTATGCAATAGTTGATGGTTATATTTGGAGTTTAGTGGCCGTCAAAATCTGAGCACTTTTGGATAACTAGAGTGTGGATAAAATATACCAACAATCTCTACCCTATACAATCATACTTGAATAAGTCTTCCAGGAATAAACAAGCCCTCGATGTGGTGAAGCAAATGGTCTTCTTGTGGCATAATAGGCTAGGAATGCTTCCACTCCTATTATCCAACAAGTGCTTAGCTTCCACAAGCTTACTTTTATTATAGATTCAAATAAAAATGTTGTTTGTAATGCATGTTAACAAGGCAAAAGTCATTAATTGCCTTACCCTAAGTCTACTAATGTTTCTAGTAGTCCTTTGGACCTTGTGTTTTTAGATGTATGGGGACCTGCCCCAACTTCGGTTGGGCGACATAATTTTTATGTTAGTTTTATCAATAATTACATCAAATTCATATGTATCTATCTCTTGCATCATAATCCTGAAGTGTTTCAATGTTTTCATGTTTTTCAACATCTCGTGAAACGACAATTTAACTGCATGATTCTAGCTATTCAGACTGGTTGGGGGAGAGTATCAATCTCTGAACTCTTTCTTCAAGCGCATAGGTATCAATCATCATGTATCTTGTGCCCATGGTCATCAACCAAATGGTTCAGTAGAATGAAAACATTGCCAAATTATGGAGATGGGTCTTTCTCTTCTTGATCATGCATCGTTTCCCTTGAAATTTGGGTTGAAGCCTTTACTTATTAACTTACTTCCTTCTAAGGTGATACATTGTCAAACACCCTTCTATCATCTTAGAACTCAACCAGATTACACCTTTCTTCGCATGTTTTGATGTGCCTGCTGGCAACAACCTCTGGCCATATAATGCTAGAAAGCTCCAATTTACATCCACAAAGTGTGTGTGTTTGGTTATAGCAATCTACATAAAGGGTTCAAGTATTTAGATTCATCCGAGGGGTGGGTCTATATTTCTAGTGATGTTGTTTTTTATGAACATTTATTTGCTTTTGCTACGCTTCATCCCAATGTCGGTGCAAGGTTTCGCTCTGAAATCTCTCTTCTACCCAATATACTTTGAAATCCATCTACTAGCTTTGGGGATGTAATTTTGCTTGACCATAATGTGAAATCTCGTTTGCCACCTAATGTGGTTCTAGTTCTACTCTAGTTCTACTCAAAATGTACATGATATAGGTACAAACGCTCTACCAAATGGTGGAGTTTTCGTGGAGAACTAGCATTATTTCATGTGCCCGCCAGCCGATGACAACACAAATACCGAAGGCGATTCTCCTGCTATAGTTTGGTGGGCACCCCAACATCCACCTCATGATTGGTGGAGGAACTATCGTCAACGTTGGCTAGCCCCATGCAATCTAATTTGCGTGCGCACCCAACCGGCTCCACGGGATCCTATGCAAATGGTTTTGAGGTGCCTCCCTCACCCGACAAGCCATGCTAGCCATAGCCAGATCTGAACTTTGGGGAACAGGCGCCAATAGATCTGGTGTTAGGATCTAATACGGTTGGTGTGCCTGTTGTGACTCCTATGTTGTTTGATCAATAGCGCCTGGTTACATGACTTCAACAAGGTATCCACAAGCCTAAAAGCTATATTGATGAAACTATGAGATTTTGTACACTCTCTATATTTTATATAGAAGAACATATGGCTATTAATGAAGAACTTGGTGACAAGAACTATGTTTTAGCAATGGGCAATGAGCATGAGGCCTTCCTTTGGAACAAAACAGAGGATCTTGTCCCTCGTTCTAGAGGCAAGAATTTCATTGGGTGTATGTGGGTTTATAATGTAAAGCAAAAATCTGATGGTACCATTGACAGGTAGGCATGTCTTGTGGCCAAGGGTACAAACAATGTTATGGCATTGATTATGAAGACACATCTACTCCAATTGTCAAGGCAACCACCATTCAAATAATTTTATCAATTGCAGACTCTAGGGGCTAGTGTCTTTGGCAACTTGATGTCCAAAACAAGTTCCTCCATGGTACTTTCAAAGAAGAAGTTTTTATGAAGGAGTCGCTTGGGTATTAAAATAAATCTCATCTGAATTATGTTTGTAGGTTGGACTAGGCATTGTATGGGTTAAAACATGCACCACGTGCCTGGTATTCTCGATTGTGTAACAAGTTGTAAGTCATGTGCTTCAAATCATCTAGAGCTGACAATTGTTTGTTTTATTATAATAAAGGGAAACATACTCTATATATTTTGGTATAGGTTGACCACATTGTTGTTGCTAGTTCTTCTCAAGCGACGATTGAAAGCCCTAGTTTGGTTTTGGTTAATTGATGAAACCTATTGGACTAACCCTATGCCTAAGTGTGTAGATAAGCTAGGGTGATCCAATCCAAGTGTTGAAGCTAGATGAGTGATCATGAAGATGGTTATGGTCACAAGTGTTGATCAAGGGCTTCACATTAGGAAAAGAAAAAAAAATGGGCTCAAGGCAAAGGTATAAATATAGGAGCCATTTTTGGTTAGTAGTCAAGACACTATAGAGAGTGTCATCACATTTAGGATTGATAATCGTCCTGATAAGAAGGGAAAATCATTTGTGATTACAGTTATCATAGTGCCACTAGGTGAAATCATACATGTATATGCATTAGGACCTAGTGAGCTAACTCATCCATTAATAATGTTTTACAGAATGCTAAAACTCATGCAACACAAGTGGTGATATACTTTGGTGTTAGCACATGGGAACAAAGGGTGCAGAAGGAAATTGTTTATCACTAAGTAATGTGCTTCGGACTATTGTATTTGATTCAGACCCTAGAGAATTAGGGCGTAAAGACCATTGGCCATTGGTTGGTTCAGGGGGAACAAGTGATGTGGAAGCACAGGGTTTTCTGTAGAAGCTTCAGACCATGGGAATTGGTCTGGATGACCTAACCAGACGGAGTCCAGACTGGCTTAGGAGTTCTGGGAACTCTATGTGTTTGTCCGGACCATTGGTGATTTGTCCGGACCGCTCGACCAGACGGGATCTGGATGCTTTTTAGCATTTTGGAACCTTAATGGATCAGTTCGGACCATTAGTGATTGGTTCAGAAGAGGCACCGAGGGAGTCCGGATAGGGAGTCTAGACACATGCCTAAGCATGGTAATGGTCAAATTTAAAATCGCAGAGACACATGTTGTCGGGCGGTTACTCACAGCAGGGGTCCAAAGTGGGTCTAGATGGGAGCCCGGGCACCCATGAAAGGTAACGGCTAGTCACCCCTTGGTGGTCTTTAAATAGTTGTAGGCTAGCTCTAGCTCACTATTGACACTCCTAACGGAATTACCAAAGTGAGAGATCCTCGATAACAGCGCTAGAAATGTTGGGTCACATCTAAGGCATCACTTAAGCTAGATTTTCATCCCCAACATGACACTAGAGACATGGCAGTATTATACTCATGACACTTACTTGAAAGATATAAATATGTAAAGGTTATCCGTATGTGCACAGATAAATACACCCATTGTAGCACTTCACCTAGGAAAGTTCCAGGTATCGTTATTTATATTTTACCTTATGAAGGATATAGGAGGTATGATAATAACAAGTTATTAAATAGATATGCAGACACATACATGATATGAGTTCCACTAGATTATTACTCAAATAGGGATATCAATTCAATATGATAAATATGAAAAATAATAATGATAAATGATCAAGATAGATGAAGACATGTCTAGGATTATATCAATATCCTTTCCACATATAGCACTAGGATTGACAAGAATAGAAGATTAAAGACTATCCATATGTTATTCTAATTATAAGTAATCATAGATAAAGTATACTTATGAATCTACCCAAGCAACCATCCCTAAGCCCGGCTGAGAATAGAGAACAACCGTGACCTGAGACTTTAGCACTCATGCACAGTCCTAATATCGCGGAGTGGACTACGGAGGACTCAACCGGAATATCACACTCACGATCTACCACATGGCCCGGAAAATAGGGGACATTCACAGATAAACATTGTCTAAGTACCACGCTTACACTATGATTATCACCCACCCATTGATTGAATGAACGAGAGCTATACGAACATGAACAAAGACACTTATATAATTGATCTATGCTAGATATATAACCAAAGTAGATGATAAGTATTATAATTAAGAATGTATAAACAAGTAAGTATGAAGTCATATCTAGACAATAAGATTCAACTAGAACTAGAATAAGAATTAGAATAAGAACTAGAAGAACAGAGAAGAACAATGAAGAACTAGCTGACTAAAATTGTATTACAAGAGAGGATTACAAGGATTTACCGAGCCTCCTCGTGACTGATCCGGAATCCAAGCTACGCTTGGTGCCTCTAATTCTATTCTAGACTAGCTATGATATATTGGTGGAGCTACAAGGTTATCCTTTCAAGGGACACCTCTTACCTAACTGGAACTGATTGAATATTATATTGAATGAGATATGCCTTTGGGGGCTTTACCCCGTTATTTATATCCCAGGATAGGTGGAGGAATCCTTGAATTGGCGATGTGGTAATAGTGTGTTGCACCTTATATCTTCTGGTGGGATTAACCGCGGCCCTTGGATCAAACCGGTCTTGACAACCAGTGTAGATTGGATCCATATGTTGGTTGGAAGGCGCTGTACGAAGATGGGCCTCAGTGGGCCCAGGCCCAGGCTAGCCGGCCAAGGAGTGGGGCCAACTGGCCCTGCCTGGCGGGCTCTCGGCCCTTGCCGCCTCGTGGAGTCTTTTTATGTCTTATAGAGTCTTCCCACCTAGGTTTCCTAGTCTCATACGCTAGATCCCGATCGGTTGTGGTTGTATCTTGATTCCACCTATTATTTTCCTGTTTTAATCTCTGTATAGTCACAATTAACCAAACCGTGGAATATTGTCAGTTTAAACCCTATTCTATGTTGGTGATTGCTTTTATACCCATTTTATAGTTTTATTGACCTATATAATATTGTAGTTAATTACCGTCAACAAACTCCCCGAAGCTTTAACCTTTGCTAGTCCCTTAGCAAACCACTCGGATGGATTAGGAGTTGCTACAATGCTTTCATGCATCAAAAGTGCACATAATTTCAAACAAAAAATCTCCTCTAGATTAAAGTAAATTATTTTAACTTTCAAACTTACCCATATTACCTTCAACCATGGGGCTTATAGCCTTCACTTGGGTCTTGAGCAATTGAAAAGAAAAATGATAGAGTTAAGCACTATGTCTCAAGCTCTTCACTTTACCTTCATCCTGGAGTTTTACAAAGTTTTTGAAATAAAACTCAAAGTTTCTATTGTATGACCCTCTCAAGCCTCTCAATATGTGATATTTGTGGATCCTCTCCAAGGTAATAATGGCGGTATGCCTTCTCTCTTCTCTCATAATATGTAGTATTTTTGGAATAGGCAAAGTAGCATTATGCCTTCTCTCTCTCACCCTATAACTAATAGGCAATATATGGAGTTCATAGGTGGGGAGGGCATACAATCAAATCAAGATGTGCATGTGTGTGGGATAAATATGGTGGATGTAAAAGGGTATATAATGGTGGGATATAGTGTATGGTCAAAATATGAGGGTATATGGAAACCTAATTTTACTCTGCTCCTTGAATATATAAGTATCTATCTCTCTTTTGGAATTTTGAGAGGACTTGGGCTTGCTCTCTCTTCTCTTTCCCTTTCTTTTTTTTATTTTCAGAGAGGCGGGCATCTAAGCACCCATTCTTTTGGTAGGACACTTGTCCATGTTTTATTCTCTTTTATTTTCTTTGTTCACAGCCCCAAACCTCTTTCTATAATAGAGCTTTCGAGAGATAATGAAAAGGGAAACTGTCGACAAAATACGCGTCGTGGTCCACCTAGGGGGTACCCCACGGTAGTAGATTGTAGGCGGAGGTGTGGCGACGGCGATCAAGCGTAACACAGAGAACGTAGACACGGTGATTTAGACAGGTTCGGGCCGGCAAATCACCGTAATACCCTACGTCCTATGTTTTGGTGGCTAGATTGATATGAGTATTAGGTTACAAGACCTGTAGATGCGATCTAGGGGATTGTAGAGAGAGATCATTTTGGAGGGGGTCCCTGCTCGCCTTATATAGCCGGGGAGCAGGGTTACAGTTTCCATATCCTAACAGATTACGATCGGCCCCTTTAGGTAAGGGATCCGAGCCTATCTTCTAGGATTCTTCTTAGCGAGCAAGGCTTCTTCGGAGTCCTTGGCGAGCACGACGGGCTGGTCACGTTCCGCAAGGCCTCGTGGGCTTGGCCGTCGTCTGGTCGGCAGGCCCATAAGGTCCCTGGGGATATGCCGAGGTAATATCCGCAACAAGTCCCCGAGCACGTTATATTCTTCTGGCAAGTCAGCAGCATCGTCTTCGGAGGTGGACACCTGGTCGCCATCGGTTGAATTCATTGTTACAGAGTCCCGACCAGATTAGCTGGTCGGGGCACCGCTTGTAGAAGCCTCCCGACCAGGACGAGCTGGTCGAGAACGTCGTAGCTTGGTGTGCGAGCAGGTCGCCTTCGATGGATGTTGCGTCTACTCGTCGGGAGGATGTGACGTGCTGAAGAAGAAAAAACTTTTGAACGACTTGTTCCCTGGTGAAGTGTACCCACTTAAGCTCTGCAATAAGACAACAAGAAACATCAGAGGTTTGTCGAGAAGAAAATAAGTACATTCACCGCAAGGTGAAGTGTACCCACTTAGTCCCTGAGCTTGGTAGAAGATGAAGTATGCACATGGTGCCGAGCTTTATAAAGATAATATATGTATGAACAAGTGTAAATAATGAGCAGAGTATGAGTTTTGCAAAAACGACTGCAAATACCCGCAGTCCCCGAGCCTGATGTAAAAAACCTGTAAAGTTATTGCATCAGGATTTATATGAAGAATGTTGGAATATCAGTTTAGTAGAAACGACTGCGAATACCTATAGTCCCGAGCCTGATGTGAGAGGCTTCTCAGGTTCTTGTATCAAGGTAATGTTGCTTTATTCGCAGTCCCCGGGTGTTTTGCTTGTTGATGTCGTTGCTGCTTCGCCATGGAGGCAGTCCCCGAGCCTTGCTTGGTGTGTCTCTGGACGGAGTCCTCAAGCCTGGTCGAGTCTGCGAGCAGGTGGTTGACTCGTCGCTTCGTGTCGGCGAAGTCCCCGAGTGGCGTTGTAGAGGATATCCTGCGATTTTTGACTGGTGTGCTGAAGCTCTGTTACTGTCCTGCTAAAAATAAATCATAACAGAACCGTGTGGCTAGTCACCGGGACTGTGGTATTAGTTGTATTTAGGGAATATTTACCGTAATTTGCGAATATGGACTTTGGGAAGTAAATACAGAATAAAAAAATTTGTGGGCCGGATTGATGCGCGGTTAGCGGCCCAAGTTACTGCGCAGAAGAAGGGTCGTCGTGGCGGTTTTGTATTTGGCCGTTGCGGTTTCCCAAAAACCCTGGGTTGCCAAGGGACGCGCCGCTTGATATAAAGGGCATTTTTGGTGGCGGCGATGGTTTCCGCATTCGCTTTCCAATCTTGTGCCTTCTGTTTTCCTTCCACCTTTCATGTTCTCGGCAAACCCTAACTTCTTCCGTCGTGGTTCGTCGATGGCGCCCAAGAAAAAACTGAATACTCGTTTGTCGGCGAAGAAGACGGGGGGGTCTGCTGAGAGGTTGGAGGATGTGCTTCCGGGTTGGGCTCAGGATTGGTCCATGTGCACCCTCAAGGTGGCGGACATCCAACTTCTTGTGGATGCCGGCGTTCTTCAGGATCGGTCCCTTGTTGAGTCGAGGCCGGCGACCGGGGAGGAATTTCTGACGCCTAATACCGGTGAGCTTGTGGTCTTTGAGCCTTTCTTCTGGCGTGGTTTTGGAGTCCCTGTTCACCCTTTTCTTCGGGGTCTTTTGGACTTCTACGAGATTTCACTATGTAATCTTCATCCCAACTCTGTGTTGCACGTCTCGATTTTGTTCATTTCTGTGAGGCGTATTTGGGGATTGAGCTCCATTTTGAGCTATTTTGCTATTTCTTTCGCCTCAAGCGAAATGGAACCGCCGCATCCCGGGTTGTTAGTTCGGTGTATCTTCAACTTCGGGAGGGCATGGCAGTGGCGGAGTATAGATCCCGCTGGTTTTACATCCCATAGGAGGAACCGTATGCGCGTGGAGACCCCTCAGAGATTCCCGTGCCACAGCCTAGCTGGTCGGCCACTCCGCCACTAGAGGCGATGGGACAGGTGAGGGAATTGCTTGGGTTGATTGATCGATCGACGCTTGATGGGGTTGCAGTTGGCTGAAATTTCATCACGAGGCGTTGCTAGCCCTGCAAAAATAGGACTCAACCTGCATTCCTTTATTCCGGTCCATACGACCCCACTCGTGAGACCTCGAAAATCATCACGCCGGAAGAAGCACGAGGTCAGATTTCTTTGATTCTTGACCTTGGTTATCCGTACATGGAGAATCTGAGGGAACCATTTCGTGTGGGGTCCCTGTGCCTGCGGTGCGTACTTATTGTCCCTGCTATCTGCTGTCTATTTACTATACATTGTTCCTCGTTCTGATGAAGCTTTGTAGTTGCATTGGCAGGATCGCGCCGTGTACTTTTCCGGGGTCCCATCCAAGGACTGGCCCGTGGGTGTTGATCCTGCGTTGAGGCGGGCGACCAGGTCGCAAAAGGTGGAGGGTTGTGACTCTTCTCGTTGAAGGGGGGTTTCTTAACCGCTTGCTGGGAAGCGCCGAGCGCGTGATGACCCATTGGGAAAGCGCCCGGCTGCCTCGCCCCGAAAGAAGTCGAAGTCGTCGGTTAGTACAGGTGGTAAGTTTGTTATAAAGGAAAACATTCCGCGTTCGTCGTCCTCCATTTCTGGTTGGGCTAACGAAGGGTCCAGTGGCGAGGATGATGTGTCGGCGGTGAGCCTTGACGGTGAAGGGGGCTCTGAATCGTACATCGGGGTGTCTCAGCCTAAGGCGTCGGTTGTTGGTTCACCTACTCCAGCAGATGCTAGGGTCGGCATTTCGGATGCCGTTCCGACGACAGGTCGTTTGCCGACCGTTGTTTGTGAAGGTTCTGGTTGGGGCCTCGTCGTTTTGCGACGGCGCACCGAAAGTCGAGCTTGTGAGTACTTTGTCTCCGTTTTGCCTGAGTCGTTGGTGTTTTCATCTGTTTGCTTACGGTGTGCCTTTTTGGTAGGTCGCCGATTGATGAAGACACATCTGGCCCTGACGTTACTGTATCTGAAGCTTCTGGTGGTGTTCCGCTTCCGGGAGTTTGTGATGCTTCGGGACCGGCTGGTCCTTTGGAGTATCATGGGAAAACTTATGTGGCGAGCGCTTCGGTTGTTGATTCGTCTGGTCGTGGGGTGGTGTTTGCGGAGGATCCTCCAATGGTTGCTTTGGAGGTCGATCCTTCTGTGGTGTCGATGCTGAAGCCGGTGAAGCGGAGGAGGACGACGGTGCTGCCGGAGGAGCCTGAGTTGCTGGAGGAGATTCCACGTATAGGGGGTAACTCTGAGCCGAGGCTGGTGCGGACCATTCGTCGTGATGGTGAAGATTTCGTTATAGTTGAGGACGGTGATGCTGATGCAGAAGCGACGGTCTTTGTTAATGATGCAAATGATCTCCTTGGACAAGTGAAGGTCACAATTGTGTTTCCTGGGTTCATTTTGGTCGTTGCGCCCTCTTTTGCTTTACCGATGTTGTCTGGTCATAGGTGCTTTTTATGGCGGAGAAGGAGCGGAAGATGTTGGCCGATCAGCTTGCCATGTTGGCTGATGAAAATGAGCGGTGCATGGTGAGGTTGCTCGTGTTTCGAGCCAGTTTGCGGGGCTGGAAGATAGTTTGGATGTGACGCCTCGGTGTTCGCAGGCTTTGGAGGGTGAAGTTCTGGAGTGTGAGCGCGAGAACACGGAGCTTCGTTCTCGTGTTGAGAAGGTCGAGGAGCTTTCCATCCGTAATTCCCTTGTGTTCCTTTGATTTGACTACTTTCCTTGTGGCTATGTGGTGACATGTTCTCCTTTAGAGCTTGCTGGCGCTTGTGAAGTGGGACGCCTTGCAGAAGATAGGGTCGTTGTTGCCGAGCAGAAGACTTACAAGATGCGGGCAATGCAAGAAGGTATTGGTTACTTACCCGCCATTTGGCTTGTATGGACGCCTTATCGGGTGTCTACTGTGTTCCCAGCTTATCGGGAGCGTGTACAACTTCAATTTCCAGACCTTCAGGCGAGGTTGGATGTTTATTATGACGGCTTCTGGTCATTGGCTCGGGAGGTTGCCCCAATGGTTGAGTGTGTTGATGGCCGGGTGTTGATTCCTGAGCGTGCTGAGCTCCCGACCGCGGAGAGTGTGGTCTCGACGGTTCGAGGCCTGTGGGTCAGGCTTCGGTCCTTTATGACGTCGGCGGCGATGAGTGTGGCTGCTCACGGCCTTGCTATGTTGCAGTTGCACTACCCGAAGGTTAGTATTGGTCGGGCGGTGATTGGGTTTGCGCTTGGGATGTCTGATGAGGCAGCGGATCGTTTGGAGACTGAAGCTGATCGTGTGGCAGAGCTCGTTGTTAAGGATGTGGATTTGTTTGCTGCTGTGGAGCAGTAGTTTTGTATCCTGGACACAAAACATTCGGTCTTGTAAGTGAACACTGCAAAGTTGTGTATATCCGGGCGTTGAGCTTTTGTTTCACTTGTATGTCCTGTCGCGCCCGCTAAGTCGTGAGCCGTAGCAATGAATCGTTCGACCTTGGGTTCCCTACGGCCCGTGTCATAGGGCCTAGAGCCTCTGCACGCGTAGGTACCGTGAGGATTACCAAGGGGGTAGGCTACTGACAACCCGCGGCGCAGAGGGCGAACAACTCATCCACGCTTAGGGAGATGCCCGAGACAGAACCCTTTTCTGAGAGGATCGATCGTGACGTGACTAAGGCCTATGGAGTCCGTTCCTGCAGACGCTGGGCGCAAGCCATGCTGCTTGTAGAGTCGTCGACCGTATCGTGGTCGCATACAGACTCTGGGCACATAACCTCATGACTTTCGACGCAAACGGTGTTTCCCGTTTAATAGGGAGACGTCGTTTGAGAGGCTTATCGATGTGATCATAGCGTATGGGGTAGCTACTTCCATGCCTTATGAAATCGGTAGGCCAGATTCAAAAGCTTCCGATTATGGCCAGGCTGTTTGGAGAGAACGCCATAATGCGTTTTTGGAGAGGTCGTCGAACACTGTGGGAGTGTTTTGGAGAGGTCGTCGAACACTATGGGAGTGTTTAGTTCTTTGTCTCGGGTGTTAAATGTCGTATGCGCGTTGTGGAGATTTGAGCGAAAATAACAAGGTACCTTTATTCATTTATTCAAGAAAACCTAGTACATGATTACTTTTTCACTTCTAGCGCCCCTGAGGGTCGACAGCTTCTATATATGGATGCGGAGGGGGTCGGGGGCGGTCGTCGCTTGTTCTACCTCCCTTGGTTTCTTGGTGGCATGTTTGTCGTTGGAGTTGTATGTGTCCTGGGCGCGGTTCTTCCGAGGGTACTGATCGTTTGTTGCTCGCATTCGTAAGCTATCTTCAGGTTGGTGCGAAGGCTGAGGATGCCTTGTGGTGTCGGGATCTTCAGCACCATGTACGTGTAATGTGGGACTGCCATAAGTTTGGCGAGTGCCGGACGGCCAAGGATCGCGTGGTATGCTGTTTCGAAGTTGGCGATGATGAAGTTGATGTTTTCTACTCTGAAATGATCTTGGTCGCCGAATATACTAGTAAGGTGATCTGGCCTACTAGTTTGGATGCTTTGTCTGGTATGATCCCCTAGAAGGGGAAGTTCTCCGGGAGGAGATCTTTCTTCGAATAGTCGAGATGGCGGAATGCGTCGGTGAAGAGTATGTTGAGGGTGCTGCTACCATCAACCAGTACCTTCCTGAAACGGCATGTGGCGATGGTGGGGTCGATGATGAGTGGGTATCGACCTGGGTATCTATAGTCCGTCCACTCGTCTTCCCCGAAGAAGCTGATAGTTTGTTCTGACCAGTCGAGGTATCAGGAGTTGGCCGTATTGTTTCCTGTGGCCGCGACTCAGTAGACGTCCTTTCGGACTTGGCGGTGTCGTCTTTCTCCTTCAATGACCACGCTGCCTCTGAATATGGAGTACGTTGTTGAAGCTGCTCGGAATCCTGGTGCTGGTGGTTCTTTGTCTCTGCCCTTGTTGGTGTCGTCTTTCATCTTCCTTTTGTCAGCTCTTTCCCTCATGGTGTCTTTAAGGAGATTGCACGCGCGTAGGGAGTGCTTGGCGTTCTTGTGTATGGGGCACTGCCCGTCGAGTATCTTCTCGTAGTCGTCATCGTAGTTCTTCTCTGGGCGAGCGTTAGTGTTGGCGACATAGTGATTGTCTTGTTTGCGGTCGTACCTCTGTGGTCGGCATTGTGGGTTACCTGACCGGTGGTCGCGATGGTCGCTGAATCCCCTCTTGTTCTGGTAATCTGGTCGGCGGTTGTTGTCCCTTGTTCATTCTGGGGAACGGGAGTAGCGCCGCCTGTTCTCTCTGCTGTGAGTGGCGTCGTCTTGATTGGCGTAGGGGTTGGCGATCATCATCTGTTCTATGGTTTTTACATTCTTCCGGGCCAACTAGTTTCGGAGGTTGTCTGCTTGCAGACCGTTGGAGAAGATGGTGATGGCTTCAGGGTCGGACATCTCTGTTATGCTCAGGCGTTTGTCGGAGAAACGCCTAATTTATTCTCGGAGGCTCTCGTTGCTTCTTTGGCGGATGGTTTCCAGGTCGTAGCGTGTTCCTGGCTGGATGCACGTAGCTTTGTATGTTTCGATGAAGATTTCCTTGAGGTCTTCCCAATTGTCGATGGTGCCTTCTGGGATCTTCTGTAGCTAGCCGGTGGTGGATGTTGACAGCATTACTGGTAGGTAGTTTGCCATCACGTCTCGATCTTCCCCAGCGGCGTACACGGCGATCTCGTATGTGGAGGCCCATTGTTCCGGATCTGCCTTGCCGTCATATTTCTCCACTGATATCACTCTGAAGATCTAGGGCCAGCGGATGGCGCGCAGGCGGGCTGAGAAGAGGCGTAGTCCCCCGGTAGCTCTGGGTGCTGGCGCTCGATTGTATATGGGGTTATGGTACTCGTCATCACCGTACCTTGGCAATCTCCGTCAGTGTTGCATCGGAGGGCTTCGACGTGGCAGAGTTGGTGACTAGTGACGCCGGATTCGGACATCCTCTCTGTCGTCGTACCGCGGGGGTCTCTGTCTTCGGTCTCTCGGAGGGCTCCGGTACACAGGTTCTGGTGTTCGACCACGGAGGGCCTCATCGTAATCTTCCTTATCGTGTGTCCTGGGGATCCACCTTGGTGCTCTCTTGGGGGGCTTCATGAGTGGTTCCTGTTGTGGGACTGACCCGAGGATTCGACCACTCGCTGCTTCTTTTTTACCTGGAGTGAGGCCGCCTTGATGTGGGTGTCTATCTTCTCGACCACAGGCATGCCATGGAGTTTGGACAGCTCGCAGACGGCTGCCGCTAGATTGGCGCTGGGGGTTGAGTATACCGGGACATCGCCGATCATCTCGAACTCGTACTGGAGATTGTGCCGTGGGAGATGACCGCGGTTCCTCTAATCCTGCTCGCGCTGTTCTCGTGCAATGCGCTCTTGCTCGAGACGCTCCTGGTTGTTCCTTTCTTGCTCGCTGCGTTCATCGTCGTGCCTCTGTGCGCGGTCGGCATTGCGCTGCTCCCTTGCGGCGCGTTCATCGTCTGCTTCGTTGTCGGGGGTGACGCTGTCAACGGAGACTTGAAAGATCCTCCCTTCGAAGCCCGGAGGGAACTCTGGGAAGCTACCGGTCGATCTAGATGAGCTTGCGACCTCGGTCACCGTGCTGGTGGTCGAACCTGGGGAGGTGGTGCCATCAAGAGATACTACATGCTCGGAGTCGCTGTCGATTGCGGAGATGATGACGGTGTTCACGATGGGAGGCGCTGAGATCTGGTCGAAGACCAATCGGGACATTCGTCGCTGGAGGAGCGCCGCCTGATTGCTGAGCCCATGGGGCATCGTCGTAGGAAGGTAGACGCCTCTTGTCGCGACGATCGTCGCCTTCGTAGGTCGGCGGCTGCATGGTCGGCGCCGTGATGGCCAGGGAGTCGACGCTGCACCGCCTGAATGAGGTCGATGCATCCGGTGATGCTGGCGTTGGAGTGGTCGATGGCGTCAACTAGGTCGTCGACGCTGATCTTCTTTCACGGGTGGTGTATCGGTGTGGTGGGACAGCACGCAAGTGTTGGCGTGTCAGCCCCTCGCAGAGTAGATCCGATCTGGAGTACGGTGCCGGCCATCGGCAGGACCATCGAGTCCGGGAAAGTCACCACTTCACGATCCATGGAGTCGATGCACACCCCCCCTACCTGGCGCGCCAACTGTCGATGAAATATGCATCGCAGTCTACCTAGGGGGTACCCCACGGTAGTAGATTGTAGGCGGAGGTGTGGCGACAACGATCAAGCGTAACACAGAGAGCGTAGACACGGCGATTTAGACAGGTTTGGGCCCACAAATCACCGTAATACCCTATGTCCTGTTTTTTGGTGGCTGGATTGATATGAGTATTAGGTTACAAGACCCGTAGATGCGATCTAGGGGATTGTAGAGAGAGATCGTTTTGGAGGGGGTCCCTGCTCGCCTTATATAGCCGGGGAGCAGGGTTACAGTTTCCATATCCTAACAGATTACAATCGGCCCCTTTAAGTAAGGGATGCGAGCCTATCTTCTAGGATTCTTCTTGGCGAGCAAGGCTTCTTTGGAGTCCTTGGCGAGCACAACGGGCTGGTCACGTACCCCAAGGCCTCGTGGGCTGGGTCGTCGTCTGGTCGGCAGGCCCATAAGGTCCCTGGGGATATGTCGAGGTAATATCCCCAACAGAAACACTTGGAGTACATATAACTGGGGTAATGATGAAATATGTGGATAAGTGGGAAAACTGGGAAATAAATGTTTTTTGGTTGCTCACTCCCAGGGTAGGAGTAGAACATTTTTTGGTGGCTCCGAATGGAAAAATATTTGGATGCGTACTTTCAGAGTAGAAATAGCATATAAAGGTATATAAGTATATAGGTGGAATGTGTGTGATCTTGATTTTAAAGGCATGACAAGTCTCTAAGGGCCAACAAAACTTGACAAAACTCAATGCAAATACAAACAGTAAATATAATAAGGTTTTCCTAATCTGCCAAGCATGTATATATGGCCATGGTATGAATTCAAGCTCTCGTCATACATAAATTTATCATGTAGGGTTTTCAATTTTCAAAAGATAAATTCTCCAAAACTCAAGTATTGCTAGGAACAAGATAAACAATAGCTCAAACTTTATCATATCATACCAATAAACTACCTAGACATAGCTCAAGCATTCGCAACACACAAGTTTCAGGTTCAGGGCAAATCTTATGTCAAAACAATCATATTTAAAACTCGGGAGAATTCAAGGCTGAAAACTAGGTACTTGAAAGGAATTACGACAAAGCAACTATTCACCATTTCCATGCATATAGATTATTTTATAGAGCTAGATTAATTAGGTAAAGCAACATGTAAATTCTCTTGTATTTATTCATTACTAAATTTATTCAAACCTAATATTTAAATAGATAGATAGATAGTATTAATAACCCATATAGATAATAGTATAGTAATAGAAATAACCTATTTTAATAATAGTTCGTTTAATAATAATATAGTATATATCTAAACTTGTGTATATTAATAATTATAATCCTGTATAAGCGTATATCCGCATAGTAATATATATCCGTATTAATAATAATTCCCATATAATATTTATAGCGATAATACCTGTAATATAATATAGCGATCATTTTTATAATAATTTTTTATAATAATATATAAAATAGTAACTCGATACGTGTATAGAATACTTATCTCGATATGTTGTGTAGGAATTGCTTCCCCAAGCTAGATGTTGACGTAGTCGTTCATCTTGAAAGTTATAAACATACTTCACTTCCACTCAGACTTCAATGATTGATAGTTGATATAGTAGTACTCTCAAAGTGGATGAAGTCATCTAGTCGTCTTTCCAAATCCTGCTAAACTCAAATAGATAACAAAGCTCGTGGAACAAATTAAACGTTAGCGATGAACCATCTATGCCTTAGTTATCTACAGTCTAACGGAATTCAAATATTCAATTTTGTTTTTGGATTTTTAATTTTATATGCAAATGCCTAATGCAATATTTTTTTGTGCCTCCACAGTAAATAATTGGAAGACTAATTCACATGGGGCTTAAGGGTTTTTCTTTTTATGATGCAATGCAATGTAGAAATATAAATATGCTATGATTATTATGCAATTAGTTATTTTAATAGATTGGTGCTAGGGATTTATTTAAGTATATGCAATGATGAAGGTGATTATGCAATGGATGATAGTAGAGCAAAACAGCACCAGAAATGCTTCTGAGTGTGTAAGCTAAACTAATGCAATGTGGAAATTAAATATGCAAATTGTAAGGTTGATAATATGATTGTTAATAGCGCCAGAATTAATTATGATAGTGGAATGTAATGCAGAAATAAATATGCAGATAACTTACCGAGTTTACCTTTCGGCTTAGGTTAGGATATTTGCGTCCGTCAAACCGGACATCTCTTCTAGTTCAATTATCTTGAGGGGCATTCTCCAATCCTGGTGAGGACTTGGATGTTTGCTCGTCTCGTGTTGATGCTTCTGATGGTGTCTCTTCCTTCTTCCATTCCTTCTTGGTCTGAGATATTGCTTCCTGGGAGTCACTGGTCTAGAGTTCCACTTCTTCTTTGCTAGGTAGTACATCTTCTATTGGTGGTACGGCTTGTGTTACGGGTGAATCTTTATCTTTATTATTGCATTGATCTTCAAATATAGTTACTTCTCCTGGATAGTCTGCCCATCCATCCTTGGTGGCTTGTTTCCTTTGGCGTTGAGAGCGACGTCTCCTTGACCTAGTCTTCTTGGGTTTCTCATAAGTGGTATAGCTATTTAAGTAATAGCGTACCTTCTGTTCATGGAACTAGAAGTGGATCTCTCTTGCTTTTAAGTAGATGAATGCGCTGGTGGTGTTGAGGAAAGGTCTCCCTAGAATTAGGTGGACATCATCTTCATCTCCCATGTTTAGAACCATGAAGTCGGTAGGAACAAAGTGACCTCTGATGTTGACCATAACGTCCTTCACTATTCCCTTTAGAAATCGGAATATTGGTCCACCAGCTCTAGCTGCATATATGTCCGATATAGGGGTCTATTAGCGAATAAATGCTGATATGTTACCTTAGACATTATGTTGACGCTCGATCCAATGTTGCAGAATGTTTTGCAGAATGTACTTTCCCTGATCTTACAATCAATGGTAGGCACTCCTGGATCATCTAGCTTCGCGAGGTAAGGTGATGGAAGGAGTTGATCATACCCTGAGTTAACGATGTTGACCATCCTCACTGAGTCTTCTCTTGGTTGTTGAGCTTTACTCCCTCTTCTCCTAATATTGTTCCTCTTCTTTGTAGCAATAGATGTAAGCGCATGGGGGTACGGTGTCTAAAGATGCGCAGGAGGTTCAAGTATATGCTTCTTGAACATGAACTTCTCCTTTCTATCCTTGATCCACTACTAAGTTTTACCCCTAATGCCACGCTTTTCTTTTGTGACACCAAGATTTGGTTGCATGTTGGGGTGTTTTCACAACCATGGTTGTCGCAGGTTGCAATAGATGGGGTTTTTTGCCACGCAAATTGTTTCGTGGCTTCAAAAGTGGGAACATTGCGAAAACTATGTTTTATTGCAACCAATTGTAAAACGGTTGCAATAATTTATCAGTGTTGCCACGAATAGATTTTCGTTGTGAGCAAAATTATTAACGTTGTAATAAAGTTGCACATATCGCAACGTAAAGTTATTCATTGCGATAAGGTGCCACTTATAGCAACGAAAATTGTCATCGTGGCGATAGCACACCCATGTTGCCACGATTTATTTGGGTTGTATATAAGAGCGTTTTAGGTTGCAAAATGGCATACATAATGCAACCATACTGACATCGTTGCAACATATAATTTTTGGAGCAAAATGAAATTAGAAAAAAAAAATTTAAAGTTCTAGGACCTCAGTGTCCAACAAGAAGGTTGAAACCACTATACCATAATATTGTTTTTGATTTTGTGTAGGCATATTTCTACTTGAACTAGTATAGACCTTACTTATTTCTATTGAATCTATTAATTAGGTAGATGTGTGTGCTGGAGCCGCAAACCCCGTCCAAAGGCCACGACACAGCCACGAAGGTCGCGACGCAGCCACGATCGCGGCGCTCTCCTTCTCTTCTGCATGCGCTCAATCGTCGTTGCTGTTCGTGGAGGCCGCCGGAGTTATCATCGTCGTTGGTCCGCCACACGACCTTGGATTTCCTGCTGCACGCTTAACGTTTATTTGGGCGGCATTGGCAGCACGCAAACGTCGTCATTGTGGTGCCCTAATTCGTTCCTAGCGGATCGCTGACGAGATAAAGCGACAGATCGAGAACCGGCAAGTGTTCTGTCCTCCATCGTCATCGTTGACGAGAGTTGATTGATCTCAGCAGTTGGCCGGCCATCATCAACGATCCAACAGGGGTACGATATATATATATATATATATATGAATTACACACAAGTATATGATTTGTTTTTGTTGACATTTCTATTTGAAAATTATATGGTTGTTGTACAGTAATGTTATTACTTGATGCTGAATTAATTACTTCCTGTAGAGTGTATATATATGAAGATCAATATCACAGTATGCATTATGTATCTTCATATGTATTGCACAATTATGGTTGTTGATTTCGTGAAACTATTGTTAATTATATATGAATTGTTACACGTACAAAAGCTGATATATAAAGTATCAAGTCATATGAAGGATTTTCATTAATTAATTATTGCTTTTTCATGTAGCTGTCGTTTACTTTACATTGTCATGATCCCTTGAATTAACATGTTGCAGATGGCACATGATGATGCGAGTTTATTGGTACTCTTTTTGAAGGCAGCTATGCATCAGAAACTGCACCATGTCCATGTTCAAGGTGTCGTGCAGTAGTGTACAAAAAAAATCTGAAGTTCAAATGGATTTGCTATGTAAAGGGTTTGATGACAATTTTGTACAAGAGAAATTAGGAAGTGTTGAAGATTGGATTGATGATATGGGTAGTATTAGTGTGGACTATGGAGATGATGCATCATGTGGCAAGAATTTGTTGTCTGCATTAATCAGGGGAGCAGAGTCTAGTGGTGGTAATAAGGATGATGAGGAGCCAAATGTGAGTGCAAAGAAATTCATTGCTTTGTTGAAAGAAGCGCAGCAAGAGTTGGCACCAAGGTCCAAGCATACCAAGTTATCTTTCATGGTCAGGTTATTTCAGCTCAAGTTAATGTCTCGATGGAGTAACAAATCGACAGGGCAAGCACTTGAGCTAATGTCAGATGGGTTCCCTAGGACATTGTATCCCAGACACTATGACAAAGCACGGAAGCTTATTCGTGACCTGGGACTCACATACATTAAGATCCATGCTTGTGTTAATGACTGTGTGTTATTTTGTGGCCCGTTTGCTGATATGGACACATACCCAACATGTGGTGAAAGTAGGTGGAAGAACAACACAGATTCTGATGAGATTATTGGTGATGAGTATAGCCAAATGGGTGGATCAAAGAATCGCACTCCTTGCAAAATTCTGAGGTACTTTCCACTTATTCCAAGATTGCAAAGATTATATATATCAGAGAAAACCTCATCATTGATGCGGTGGCATAAGGAAGAATTGGTCCGTGATGGGAAAATGCAGCACCCAGCAGACTCATTGGCATGGAAGCACGTGAATGAAAGGTATAAGAAGTTTCCTTCGGATCCACGTAATGTTAGGCTGGGACTTGCATCTGATGGCTTCAATCCATTTGGGATGTTGAATGTTAATTACACTGTTGGCCTGTGATACTTATTCCTTATAACTTGCCTCCTTGGTTGTGTATGAAACAACTTTATTGGATGATGTCGATGTTGATCCCTGGCCCTAAATCTCCTGGATAGAACATTTATGTGTATTTGCAACCTCTTATAGATGAGCTACATCAGTTGTGGGTTCATGGAGTTCAAACATGGGATGAGAAGGAGAAGAAGAATTTTACTCTTCATGCAATGTTGTTATGGACAATTTGTTAAAGTATGGTTCAAAGCATTGCTACATGGGACATCGTCGATTTTTGCCAAAAAAGCACAAGTGGCGAAGAAACAAGACGAGCTTCAATAACAAGGTTGAAACCGTGGAGGCTCCAGTGCCATTGACTGGCGAGCAGGTGAAGCAGCAGTATGAGAGTTTCCAGCAAGTGGTCTTTGGAAATGATACAAAGAAAAGGAAGCAACGTGATGAACAAACTAGGTGGCATAACTGGAGGAAGAAGGGTATTTTTTTGAGCTGCCTTACTAGGAATCATTGCTTGTACGACACAATTTGGATGTCATGCATATTGAGAAGAACATATGTGAGAGCATATTAGGAACATTGCTGGAGTTAGAAGGCAAATGCAAGGATAGTTACAAGGCTCGACTTGATATTCAGCATTTGGGAATAAGGACAGATCAACATCCAGTGCTTGAAAAGGGTAAGTACAGGCTACCACCAATTCTATACTCTCTAGGTGAGGATGGCAAGAAAATTCTGTGCAAATTTTTACATGGCGTGAAGTTTACTGATGGTTATGCCGCAAATATTAGGAGATGCGTGGACGTCAATGGTTGCAAGCTTTCTGGGCTTAAAACTCATGACCTCCATGTAATATTGCAAAAATTATTGCCATTAGTGGTGCGCAACATATTGTCTAGAGATATGGTGATCCCGTTGATCGAGCTTTGTAGTTTCTTCAAGTCACTGTGTGCAAAGGAATTGGAGTTGACAGAACTTGAAAAACTAAACACTTCGATTAGGGAGACCCTTTGTCGAATGGAGATAATTTTTCCACCAGCGTTTTTTGATTTTATGATGCAGTTACCGGTTCATCTTGCTGAGGAAGTTATACTTGGAGGTCCTGTGTGCTATAGATGGATGTACCCAGTAGAGAGATATCTTCGTACACTTAAAGGCTATGCGAGGAACAAGGCTCAAGCTAAAGGTTTAATTGCTGAGGGGTATTTATCTGAGGAGTGCCTCACATTCTGCTCTTTATTTTTTGATAATATTAGTACCAAGCTTAATCGTCCAGATCGTCATGAAAGCGCAGCTGCTAGTGAAGTACCATTTGAACTAAGTATATTTAGGAGCATTGACTACAACAGGAAAGGTGGTTGTATCGAGGTTGTGGATGATATTGACATGCAGATAATGAGGCATTACATATTAACCAATTGTGATGAGGTCGCTCCATGGATAAAGTAAGCTATAATTTTTTTTTTCCTCATTAATATGTATAATATATAAATATGCATGCAACTAATTAACTGATTTTTCAATTCATATGGAAAGCCTGCATATGGATGAGCTGAAAAAATCCGACCCTCGGTGACATGTTGATAAAAGACACAAGGAGGAGTATGTATCATGGTTTGAGCGTGAAGTAAGAAATTTATTTAGCATTTTTAATTTGATTACTTTGCTGAACCTACTTGTAATTTTTTTGTTCCCTAAATTTATTTTTAAAATGATGTCAATTGCAGATCAACAAGTTGCATGCACAACGGGAAATAGATGACATGGTTTATTATCTATCTCGCGGTCCAGACCAAATAGCTCGTGTGTTCACAAGGTGTTTCATAAACGGCTTTCTTTTCCGGGTTTCATCCATAGAGAACTCCTTAACTAATCAAAATAGTGGTGTGTTTGTGAAGGGCGATGCAAGTACACGAGGCATGGACTGGTATGGGGTGCTAAGGAAAATCATCTGCCTTGACTTTCCTAGTTAGAAGGAAGTAATGTTGTTCCAATGCGATTGGTTTGATGTCCCTGCAGCAAGTACGAGCAAATCTAGAGGGTACAAAAAGGATGAATATGGGGTGATTGATATTAATATCTCTCGATTTAGGTATTCAAGTGAACCTTACATCTTGAGCACTCAAGCAGAGCAAGTGTTGTATGTCAAAAACATACAAAAACTATATTAGTGCAGTGTCCTTAGGATACAACCTAGAAACTTATTTGCCATGCCAGAAGGAGAAGACACCGTGGAATTGGACTCAGTTCTTGTAGGAGTACAAGATATGAATATTCAAGATCAAAATGAAGATGTGGCAATTTGGAGTAGGTCTGGCCTTGACGGAGTTACTGTGGATGCTAATGTTATTCAAAAGGCAGCGCCGATGCCTGAACCGGATCAAGATGACCTATTAGATGATGATGAAGACCCAGATGACACTTACATTGTTGATGGAGTCATCCCTCCATTTAGTATACCTGGGGAAGATTCAGGCGATGACTTTTTTTGTAAACTTTGATCTTATAGCTTTGAGAAAATAGTGAACTTTGTACTTGTAATGCTGAGTTTTAGTTAAATTTACCAAACTGATATCCATTTTATATGTTAATGCACTTGTTTGGTTCATGTTTGTTGCGTGGAAAACCTGCTAGCATGTCACGGCTCACGAGTGCATCCATGCATCATGCTCCTGTACTAGACTATTTGTGCAATTGATGCTGCCATTGTGAAACTGAAACCCCAAATGTTATTTGATTCTACTGTACGAGAAGTACTAGCTATGACATTTGCATCCTTTTGCCCAGCTTGGCCTTGCATTTTGCAAGTGTGGCAGAATGAATAGCACGCGACTGGCAGCTACACTGCATGTGCATGCATGAACATGTAAGTGACACCAACATCCCAAGCTTCATACAGGCACTTGCACATACACATAACACATTACTAGGTATTAGATGTAGATATATAGCATGAAAATTCTACATTAACAACATATCGAGGTTCCTACCATCATGGCACTTGTCCATACCTAATAACACATTACTTGTTCCGAACTAACTAGCAGCTCAAACCAAGACTGACGTACTTGTTCACATTAGATCAACCAACAAGTGGTTCACATAACACATTACATGGCCTATTAGATATCTACCAGCACTGCATGCATGCATGTGTGCGGACAAGAGGCCTCCAACATGGACACAGATAACTAGCAGCACTCCATGCATACATGCGTCCACAAAAGAGGAGACCATCATCATCAACCACGTCATTTTTTCTTAGAGGACCCTTTCTTTGGCTTGTACCTAGGTGGTGTCAGTTTGCCAGTGGAGATGTCATGGTAGAGCGTACACAAGTCATCATGAACTCTCTACTTGGCCCTATCTGCATATCTGTCTGTTTTAAGCTTGGACTTTCCTGGATAGTAATCTATGGTGCTAAATGCTTTGTCCTGGCATTGTTGTACTATCCATTTCAGCTCATCCTTGCTTGCATCGTAGTACACTTCCTCATCCTCGGAATCAGTAACGAAGACATACGAAGCATAATCGTCTTCACCATCAGTGTCATGTGCAGCCTGCACAAACATAAAGAATATAAGCAAAGCCTCACTTGCACAAACATAAAGAATATAAGCAAAGCCTCACTCTGCACCATTTGCATTTATTTAGTGACAATGTAGTTGCATGATTACTGGAACTCAAACAACTAACAAATATAAGCAAAGCCTCACTTGCACCAAGTCATAGAGGCCAACTTACTAATTTAGTTGCTTCCTTAAACATCTAGTTGGCAGCCAAAACATAATTACTCTAGTACTATAGCAAAACAGCATCTAAAAAGATATGCACAGATAAAATTATCTCCTGCAGGAGATATACACTGCCACTAGATCAACTATAGTTCAACTAATCTGAAAACCTCACAAATATAGCATTCCTAAATTTCACTTTGTCAAATCAAATGAACCAAAACAAAGAAAGATTCAGTTAATTAGAAAGTGAAGTGTAACAATGAACAATGATGATGTTGTCATTTATTTCTCTGATATAAATGGAGATAACATGGTTATAATAGAGACAAACACACTCACAATATGAGAGGCTTGCACAATTGTCAGATTATATGAAAAATAATTGATTATATGAAAAACAATTGTAAGATCCACATGGATACACCAACATCAGAAGAGGAACTGATTCAGAGCAACAAGATTAATAGACACATGATCACTAATTTGGCAAGTTTCAAGTAAAAGGAAACGCAGTACTAGAAAAAAAGTAGTGAATGGATCTGTCAAACGGCTCTAAGCCTCAAACAGAAACTAAGAAAGCCTCAAATAGAAACTAATATTTCTAAACAGTATAAGGCATTCAATGCCATGACCTGTACAAAGTGTGGATTCTAATAAACAAATACTTAAACTGGACTAAGGCCCCAACAATCTAATAAACTAAGTAACCAGAATCACTTCCTATATTGATCAGATTATTTGAGTTTTGGATACATTTTCTCATTGTGTTCGCTTGCTTAATACCAGCGAGTGGAATTCAGTGTTGATTCCATCCCCAGCTTTCTTCTATGGCTCTAATATGAACCTAATGACTAAGCAAAAATGCTAATTATTTATCTATCTTCCTGTGCAGCCCAATGACTATGCAAATGCTATATTACTCCCACAAAGGTGCCACATTAATTCAGATGCTGCCCATTTTCCTACCCAGGGAATCTTTCACAGCTATTCGAATTAATACATGATCGAATACTCATCTAAAAAGACATGAGAAACACCAAAACATAACGCAATGCTGCTACAAACTGAAATCCAATCTGATTTGCAATGTGTGCCGCTTCCGCATCACGCTGTTGACTAACAAATCCTCCGTTCTCTCTCACACACACAAAGAACAAACCAATCGAAAGCTAAACTTATCGAACAAACCCTAATCGAATCAAATCCAATCCAATCCTCTGCTCCAATCCAATCAAATCGAATCCAATCCAATCCAATCGAAAGCTAAACGTATCGAACAAACCCTAATGTGTTTCAAACAAGAGGGAATGGGATTGAAGGAGTACCTTCTTCATGGTGTGGACTGCCCCTTTACCGGCCTTCGCGCGAGTCATGATGCCCTTCCCCTTGCAGCTGTGGTTTCCTCCACCCGTCGATGGAGGTTGGAGCTCCAACCTATCGCCATCGGAGTCGGAGATGACGATCATGGCACTACCGGGGCAAACTGGCCGCACGCGTTCCTCGCTTGGCTGCGGGCATTGTGGCCGCGCTTGCCGGTCATGGTCGCCCGAGGGAGTCCCGCCGTCGCCGATGTCGCCCGAGGGAGTCACGCCGTCGCCGCCGTCTCCCGAGGGAGTGAGGGAGGTGGGGATTGCTGACAGGATACGGGAGACTGGGAGAGGAACACTAGTTGGAGAGGGTATAGGGTTTTGATGCTCAGTTTGGGCCGGCCCAGTAACACTTTGTGTTGTCGATCCGAGTGAAACAACAATCCTGATATGATTTTGTCCCACCTCGCCAATTCTCAGAATGCCAACGCAGCTTAAAGCCGAAGACGCCCATGCCGCTTTGAACTTCCTGAATTACATGTCACGGCACAACCTGTCCTCTCCCCATTGTCCGGTCTGCTTGGGCCAGTCTAGGCTTGCTGGGCTCCCCTTTGTGGGTCGAACCTGACGAGTAGATTGGCCCTACGCGGGCCTGGATAGGGAAATTTTTTTGATTTTTGATTTTTTAATCCAATAAATTTGTATTTTCATCTTTCTTTGTAATTGTTTTGTACTTTTTAAACATGTTGCTTATAATATTCCAACAAAACGTAGTACACCTATAGTGTTGTTTAGTTCTCATGGTATGTACTTCCAAAATTCCCATAGTCTTGGAGGAACCTATATATGAACCATGTGATCGGTGCTAATCTAGGAGGTACAAAAACTCATGTTCAATGATAATGCACCAATTTTTCCATGATGACTATACAACTAATTATCAAAACTTAGTACACCTATACTGTTGTTTAGTTGTTATGGTATGTACTTCCAAAATCCCCATGGTCTTGGAGGAACCTATATATCAACCATGTGATCGGTGCTAATCTAGGAGGTACAAAAACCAATGTTCAATGATAATGCACCAATTTTGCCATGATGACTATACAACTAATTATCAAAACTTAGTACACATATAGTGTTGTTTAGTTCTCATGGTGTGTACTTCCAAAATCCTCATAGTCTTGGAAGAACCTATATATGGTGTGCTAATCTAGGAGGAACACGACCAACAAGATTGTCTTGGTTGTTACAATTGGGGTTACGATACCTAAATAATGGAGTCACACTTGGTGTTTGTGACTACGTACGAGATCAATCCGCCAACATGACCAATCCGCCGACGAGTGCAACCATCACACTGATTTGCCAGACCTTGTTGACCATGTTCCTTGTAACTTCACATATCACTAATTATTAGTAGAGAATCGTTACATTTATGAGTGCTCAAACTTGAGGTACTATAACAAAAATATATTATTATGACAAACTATAAATTGGAACGGAGGTAGTATTTTTTAAAAATATATATATATAAATACAACTATGACACACATGTTTTATTATAAGTTTTTCAAACTTTTATTTGGGCCACTAACAAAATATTAGTGAATTAATGCATTGACAAATACTAACTATGTCATGAGATAAGATAATTGACTTTTATAGGAATATTTGGACGTCATGAGCTCTAAAAATTTTCCTCTAAAAATTCCCTCCATTGGAAATTTTGCCCAGCCCGCCCCGCGCGCCTAAATTTTGCCGATCCCTCTACACACATGTACAAAACAACCGCCCCGTCTCCCTGTACCCCTTCATTAATTACTTCTCCCTCCCCATATCCGAATCTGCAGAGCCCTTGAGGACCATGGTGCCGCCGCCGTCGCCTCCCTCGACCACGCCGCCCCTTCTCTCCAGCAAACCACGCCTTCCCTCCGGCACTCCTCCCTCCAGCACGTCGCCAACGCCGCCTCCATCCAGGACGCCGCCTCCTCCCCAACGCAAGAACGCCAGCAATGAGATTGAGTCCATGGCCGTCGATAAATATACTAAAGGAACCCTAGAACTAGAGGATGAACATGGGTTCTCTCAGGCATTTTCAACCAGGTACATGGTGATGCTGTTATTTTTTTTGTAACTTATTATTTATTGTAACTTGATTGGATTGGATGAACATGTGCCGCAATTGGGTTCTCCCTGCCGTCTGTGGCTTTTAATCTGTTCGTGCTTTCTGTAACTAGATGTTTGTTGTGCCATGTCTATTTACAAATCACAGTGACTCGTTCAGGCCCAATTGGGCCACTTTGCTCTGACAATTTCAGATTGATTGCATATATAGAATGTTTAATTTTCACATTATCTGAATCAGGGGCGCTTGGACCAATTAACAGAGACCCATATGATTCAGGTTCTAAAAACTCAGTATCTGCTATTTTTTGTTAATTTAATAGGCCAATCAGGACATGAGGCAATCAGATTAGGTGATGAGTGTTCTAGTGCTTTCTCGGTTTCTCTAGCAATCACGTTTCTGTAATATATGTTCCTTTTATTTTCTCTCCTATGCCTTTAGTCACGTTAATAAAATCAAATTCAGAGAGTAGAAGCCAAGAGGCATTAGGCATTGATTATTACTTGATTAGCGATCGACATGGATTAACACTTTCATGGATTAGAAAGCGTAGGCCAAGTACAATTGCTTAACTATTATGGGTATCTACTCTTTCAATTGCCTAGTCATAAATCCAAGTACAATTGCCACTGATCTGAATGTTTATGTATTTAGCGTCATTTGATGTGAAAAGTGAAATTCAAGAATGCTATATATTTGAAGGTTTCACTCCTTTTTAAATAAAGTTGATCTGAAAGTTCAAAAGAGTTGTTGTCAAGATCAGCATGCATATTAATGCTTTTTTAAGACTGTGTCAATGGTTAATACATCAACTTTTTTTAAACATGTTAATCTGTCATGACCTCTCATATTTATGTTATGAAGTGCAACAAGGACAGGAGAAATTTGGACTGTATACGTTCATTGCAAGAATGGACTTCTAGATACGGAATATGTAAAGTTCAAACTTGATAGGGCTGATATAACATTGTCAACCTTAACAACACTTAAATATCATCTTGGGTATGCTATCCGTGACATTTTATACTACAAGAAAAGATGTGGCAGAGATGTAGCTACTCTTCAGGTCATCGATTACACCAGACATGCAACAAGTATGGTGCAAGATAATGAGAGGGAGAAGCAAATCAGATTGGTACTCTCAAAGGACCAAGAATCAACACCCCAGGTGAGCATAACACCTCTCAAGCGACCAAGGCAACAACTAGAAGAAGATGAGCATCCATTTATGGAAGATCCATTTGATGCATACAAAGGTTGGTTGAAGAATCTGACAAAGGAAAAATCTACAAGTATACCATATTTGTATTCGTATTGTTTTGAGTCTTGTGACATTATTTTTTAATCTTATCACCTTTATATGAACTACGACTAATGAAATGTGTTTTTGTGACATACAGAGTTGGAGGATGGCTTTAGGAAAGCGACAGTCAAAACGTACAAGGAGTGGTTAATGGTGAAAGGGCACATTGAAGAAATTAGTAATTATTTATCCTTTGTCAATAAATACATAGACTTATATTTTTGTGAATAAGGCTTTCAACTATTCTTGCAGTGGCATATGTAGAGCAACGTGACAGTAATGACATTGAAGACAAAGAAAGTAATGGAAGCAATACGACACCACCGTCAAATAGGCCAAGTCGTGCAAGGAAGAAAAAGGACCAGGGAAATGGTTTGTGATCATTAATATATTGTTTCTTAAATAGGTTGTTGTTGTTTCTTAAATATAGTGTTTTGCAATTGTGTTGTCCTGTTATTGTAATTCTATGCTAGAATAATTAGGTGAGGTGGCAACACCTCATAATTATGTGTTGTCCTGTTATTATATCTTGTCAGGCTTTCATAACATGTTGTAGATTAAAATATTGCTGGTATGCCCCTTTCAGATTATTAAATTATTGGTATTCAGATTATACTCTGCCTCTGTAGTACTATCGTTAACATTTGTATCATGTAGATACATGTGTATGTGCAGGTAGATAGCATTTGTGTGTGCATGTAGCTAGTAGGTAGCAGATGTATGTGCAGGTGGCTATTAGGTAGCAGTTGTATGCGCAGTGGTGTTTTAATCTTCTAGTTTCTCCTAACTGATGATCATAATAGCTAAAGTTCAATATTTTTTTGTGCAAGGCGATGACTCAAATGAACGCAAAAAAGAGGTCATGGCACTGTTAAAGGACTAGCAATAGCGACCAAGAGAGTTAGGGAACAAACCCAAACTCTCCCAATCGAATTTTAAGAAAGGCTAGGAGGTCCACTTGGAACAAACGTACGAACATTTGTCGATGAGGTTGTTCTGTATACAAGGAAAAGGACTCCACTAATTGGAGTAAATAGTTGGAAGGATATTAAGGACAATGTCAAGGAAAAAATTGCTGAAGATATAATGGTATGCAGCGTATTGCATTTGTATTCCTACTCGTGTGATGATAGTTAATTGTGCTAACCATTTGATGGTTTTGTAAATTGTTAACATCTTAGGTGGAACGTCATTAACCTTGCCACAGGATGAAAAAAAAAATCTAGAACATAGCAAAGGAACGCTACGAAGGATGGAGATCAACTTTTAGTGCCACATACAAGGCTTACAACAATTATTGTGAGAGAATAAAAAATAAGCCCGACGAATTAGACATTGTTGAGTGGCACTACTTGATATTGTATTTTGGATCTGACAAATTCAAGGTTAGTTGTACTAAATGCTAATGCTGCAAATAAGCTTTATTACCAACCAACATTGCATTGTTACATATTACAAGTTCATTTTGTAGAAAGTTAGCAACCAGAATTCTAGCAACCGCCAACAGCAGAAAACCAAGTATCTGATGGGTTCAAAAAACTTCTCATAGTGTAGCTATGAGCAGGTATTCATCACATACAATAATCTGAACCTTTCAATGTATGAAACATTTCACCTGAGTTGAATTATGTTTTGGCATGCTAGAGAGACCAAGAAACCGGTTTAGAGCCAAATGATCTAGAACTTTGGAAGTCCACTCACACAAAACAGGGCAAATGGTCAGATACCATGTCATCTCATGTATATGTGAGTACATCTTTATTTTTTTCAAGCTATTATTTATGACAGCATGTTGTACTTTCTTTTTTTCAAGCTATTGTTTATGACAGCATGCTCTAACTGATTGTGGTATTACATTTAGGACAATGCATCCTTAAAATTGTTTGAGATGGAGACAGAAAATGATATGCACATATTTTCAACTACAGAGGAAAACATGATTTTCCAGTCAAAGTACAAAGAAACAACCAAAATCAAAACATCCAAAATACATGGGCATGGATACATGGCGAAGTATCGGACGCGCAGGGAACTTATGCAAGATAACCTTCAAGTACATGCACGTGCCGACGTTGTAGCCAGAGAGAACAGAGTTGCTGTTGATTTGGAGGTTCGAAAGATGAAATAGAATCTTGCGCTCCAGGATGAAGAAAGGGAAAAAGAGAAAGAAGAATATAGGAGAAGATGCAAGAGAACCTAGAAAGTGCTAAGATAGCAATAAGAGAAGAACTAAAGCAAGAATTCATTAGCATGCTAGCGCAACAACAATAAAGAACTGTAATTTAGGTAAAATTTCATAAAATTTATCATCCTGTGGGGTGTCCTTCCAGTAGCCAACTCATGATTATGATTCATAATCTTTTAACTCAATATTTTTATATGTAGCCTACCCCACAAAAAATGACAGTGTTGAACTTATACCTGACGTGCAAGATAATGATAGGATTGATAAACACCAGGTAATGACATTATTCCACTATTTCAAAGCCAATGACATTAAGTTATTTGACCTATAGCTAACATAGATTGACCAACATAATGTTTATGCACGTAGCCAGCAAGTGGTTTCACTGTACAACATGATGTTGCACCAAAGACTCGAGCTAAAAACAATAGCACTATCAGCATAACTCTTTTTTATGAAGAGAATGTAAATGTGCCAACCAAGACATATCACTTCAAAGCAGCTTATAGCTAAAACAAGAGGTCAAAAAGGGAAGAATTAGGTAAGAGGTGCAATATCCAACATCTGGTTCATATGTTACCATGCATATTAGTGCTTGCCAATCTGAAAGCAAACTTGATGAAAAACTTTGGACATTACAACTATTAAATCATATAGTTGAGCTATATTTATAAATATGTATAGAAGATAACTAAGCGTGCAATGGTACAAGGCTCTGTAATTTTAGTTATACTATGTAAACCTTTGTGAAATATTCTCTGTTTTTGTATTTTCTCTAAATACTAGGCTCTGTATTTTCATGTTCTGATGTTTGTATACAACTGTATGCCAATTACCAGGTCTGATAAATATTCTCTGTTTTTGTATTTGCTCTAAAAGCCCTAATAATAGATTTTTTAAGCTTAAACTTTGCAAAAGAATTTCAAGACCATTTTATGTGTGTCCCTTATCCTGTAATATATATAACAGACTGTTTCTAGAATCTAAAATAACGTCGCTTGATATATCTGTTATTATGTTGTAAAACATGGATAATAGCCTGATAAATGGACTGTTTCTACAATCTTAAATGGACTTCACTCATTCACTCATTTTGGTGTCAGCCATGTATGTAGTAGATTAGCCTCATTATTTTTTATGTATTGATGGCACTTAGTGGCTACGAAATGTTAGGCTGACATTTGAACTGTAATTCGTACTGGACATGCAATGTATGTGATGTTGCCGCCATTGAATGTTGGCGCCAAGTACTGTTACCGACATGTGTGGGTCTGTTGTTCTGTTTGAATTTGAATGCAATCAGTCTGATTTCAAATGGCTGCTTGCCTTGTTGGTTGGTTGGCTGGATGTACTGTTGCGACTGGTGTTGGTGTTGGTGTTGGCTGGGTGAACAGTACATTCAGCCCAGCCAATTCTGGGTAACCGAACAAGCTATATAACTTGTGGTCATGTGTCTAGGATGTCCGTTTAGGATTTCAGATATATAATAACCAACACAGTTCCAGTTATATTATAATGAATGCATAAATTGATGCTGACCTCAACTTACATGTCAAGCTACCATGGAGCAGCCATCCATGAGATGATTTATATGCATATTATATTCTCAATTTAGTGCAGTTTTGTTTTTTTACCTTCCAGAATAAGTAATTGGCAATTCAAAATATCCTAGCCCTGCTTAGAGTGTTTTTCCATCAGTTCTGTAATTTTAGTTATACTTTTCCTTGATTACAAGAATGTTTTATTAGAATCTATTCACATTATGTACATGAATTAGTACACTATATATGTTTTTTCTAATATCACAATCTCAATGTTTTGGTCAGGTTTGAGTGTGAGGCTTGGAATGAAGCGAGGAGACAGACAATGTGATGACATGTTACGCAGATAGGAAGCCCCCAACTGTTGCGTAGAAGCTAGGAATTCTTGTTATGCTACAAGTTTCAGTTTTTGAAGTCATGAGTTTAATCTACTGTTTTAGGGTTGTTTTGTTGTTACAGAAAATATTTTAATGGATTGGTACCTTATTGAGTGATTGATTATAATTAATTGAGTGCGATTACTATTTTCATTGAGTAATGTTTGCGCAATGATGATTTATTAATACAAAAATCTAATGCTACTAGCGTTGCAATACAAACTATGCATGCGTGGCAATATGTCTTCCGCAACAAATATAAGTTTGTGGCAAATAGTACTATTATAGCGTGATGATGGCCATTGCAATAACATATATTTTGCGACTCTCAAAACTGTGTGGCAAATACTACTATTGCAATGGCAAGAAAGGCGAGGCAATAACATATATACCTTTCGCAACAAATTGGAAATCGTGGCAAATGATACTCTAGCAACGACGACTATAGCGTTGCATCTGCAAATATTGCCACGACCAGACGGATGTGGAAAGAACATCATTAAGCAACCAAATTGTAGTGTCGCACAATGCCTTTCTTGCCACGTGATCAATCGTTGCATGTAGTACCACTTGCAACTAAGGCAGACGTGGCAATTTCTTATATTGCCACGACCATGAAGGTTGCAGCAATATCCTGTTGCCATGCTTGGCAACCAAATTGTATCGTCGCACAATGACATTCTTGCCACACGATCGATCGTTGCATGCACTACCACTTGCAACTGAGGCAGGCGTGGCAATTTCTTATATTGCCACGGCCATGAAGGTTGCAGCAATGTCATGTTGCCATGGTTGGCAACGACCTATTATGGTGGCAAAAAACTCAAGTACTAGCAACCACAAACTATCAACGGTTGCAATACCTTATTACAACGTGACTTATTGCAACTGTTGGCAACGAACGCGATTTGGTTGTCACATCCTACTTTGGCAACCAAATCCGGCATATTGCAACGTTTTCTCAACGTTGAAATAGACCCTAAACTTAGTAGTGATTGTGAAACAGATCTTGGCACTCTCGGCATAGATGATGGCTTTGGTTGTACTCAAGAATGGGCGTCCCAAGATGATAGTTGATCTTTCATCACCACCCGTCTCTACAACCACAAAGTCAACTAGTACGGATGAGTGTCCAACTCGAATGCAGATATCTTCAAGAATTCCCTTGGGGTAGCAAAGTGTCTGATCTGCAAGCTGCAAACACATGGTTGTATAAAACAATGGTTCGCCATGAATTTTCTCATAAATTACCTTTGGCATAATGTTGACACTTGATCCAAGATCGTAGACAGCTTCTTCAAAGATCTGTTCTCCAATGGAGATTGGAATGACAGGTCTCCCTGGATCTTCTCTCTTGATGGGAATGGTATCATCCTTCCATGCCCTTGATGGCGCGGTGAAGAAGTGTCCTGCATTAAAGATGTCTACAAGATTCGCAGTTTCTAATACTTTCGGATTCCCCAGAATCTTACCTTTCTCGATGACTAGAACTTATGCTGCTAATTGTGATATTTGTGATTCAATCATTTTATTAAAGCTATTTTGACTTTTAATGGCAGAAGTAAAGCTATCCATTCTATTATTAATGGTCTCTAAAATTTTATCATTGGAAGCTATTTTTCTTAACATATTATCAATAACTTTATTTTGATTAGAAATCATTTCTCTCAAGGGTGGTAAGTTGAAATTATTACCTTGGTAGTTACCTTTCGTAGTTACCTGGGTAATTGGGCCTTTGTATCTAGTTCCATCCTTGATTCTGTTGAGGATGATAGTTGGGGTTGTTGTTATTGATGTAGTTCACGTCCTCTTGGATCTCGAGGCACTTACTCCCTGAGTGGCCAATGCCTCCACACTCTTCACAGGTCATGTGAGAATCATGGATATGCATGACTTGGTTCTTCTCATTGTCTCGTTCATCAACCTTCTTCATGAGCAGGTCCATCTTAGTAGACAACATGTCTACTTCTTTGACTTGATGCATTCCTCCTCCTCTCTTGTGTGCTTGAGAGCGTTCTTTGTTCCATCCTTGGTTGGAAGCCATCTTCTCCACAAGAGTGGTTGCATCACGAATAGTTAGTGATAAGAACGATCCTCTAGTAGCGGCATCCATGTTCTCACGGGTACTCATGGTGAGCCCATAATAGAATGTTTGCATAAGTAGCCAATTCTCCATCCCATGGTGAGGGAATTTTGATATGTAATCTTGGAAGCGCTACCATGCCTCTAGGACAGATTCATCGTGTTGCTGCTGACGTAGGGCATTTGTCTTGCCCACTGGAAAGAATTTTGCTAGGAAGGCTGTAGAGCAGATTTCCCATGTAGTGTTTTTCTGTTTGTTGGCGTAGAACCATTAATTCACCTTTCCTAAGAGTGAGAATGGGAAAAGAGGGAGTAAGGTTGCATCTCCGGAAACTCCCTTGATGGTGAAAGTACTGCAAATCTCCAGAAAGTATTGGAGATGAACACTCGCATCTTCATGTGCCTTTCCGCAAAACTGAGTTGCTTGCACCATGTCGATCTAAGCTGGCTTCAACTCAAATCCATTGTCACCCACGTTGACTGTTGGTCCAATCCATATGTTGGCAGTTGTTTGTGCGGAGAATTCATGGAGAGTCTTGTCGGCCATGGCTTCAAAATTTGGTGTCAAAGTTCTTCTTAATTGGTTGACTTCTGACAAAGTGGTTAGATTCCTGTTGATCTTGGCTCTGGTTTTCTTGAATAAGGCTTCGGGATTCCCAACATAGTTCGTCGGAAGTTCGAAACCAGTCATACATCACCCTGCATAAATGATAAGGAAAAATAGACAAATATAGGGTGAGCCTATTTGAGAAAAATAATCAATAGTGTGTTCTCAAGTATCATGGTGTTCATAAATATTATACCCTAGACTTTTAATCTAATCAATTATCCTAGCTACTTCCTTTCCTTCCCCGGCAACGGCGCTAGAAATGCTTGTTGACACTCCCAACGGAATTACCGAAGTGAGAGATCCCCGATAATGGCGCTAGAAATGTAGGGTCACATCTAAAGCATCACTTAAGCTAGGTTGTCATCCCCAACATGACACTAGAGACATGACAGTATTATACTCATGACACTTACTTGAAAGATATAAATATGTAAAGGTTATCCGCAAGCGCACATATAAATACACCCATTGTAGCACTTCACCCAGGAAAGTTCTAGGTATCATTATTTATATTTTACCTTAGGAAAGATTTAGGAGGTAGGATAATATCAAGCTATTAAATAGATATGCACACACATATATGATATGAGTTCCACTAGATTATTAATCAAACAAGGATATCAATTCAATATGATAAATATGACAAATAATAATGATAAATGATAAAGATAGACAAAGACATGTCCATGATTATCTCAGTAGCCTTTCCACATATAGCACTAGGATTGACAAGAATAGAAGATTAAAAACTATCCCTATGTTATTCTAATTATAAGTTATAACCTACTCTAATTAGTGCAATTATATCTAGCAATCATAGATAAAGTATACTTATGAATCTACCCAAGCGACCATCCCTAAGCCCGACTGAGAACAGAGCACAACCGTGACCCAAGACTTTAGCAGTCATGCATAGTCCTATTATCGGGGAGTGGACTACAAAGCATCTACCACATGGCCTGGAAAATAGAGGATATTCGCAGATAAACATTGTCTAAGTACCACGCTTACACTATAATTATCACCCACCCATTGATCGAATGAATGAGTATTATACGAACATGAACAAAGACACTTATATAATTGATCTATGCTAGATATAACCAAAGTAGATGATAAGTATTACAATTAAGAATGTATAAACAAGTAAGTATGTGTAACACCCTAAATTTTACTTTATGGAAAATAGAAATAAAATGTTTTATTTATGTTTTTGGTGCTCATGAAATCATAGCAAATAAAAACTTTTTATGAAATTAAAAGTTCCTTTTGGTAGAAACATGTTTGATCACTCATGCCTTGCATTTTGGGTTTTTGTTTGAGTGACTCTCCTTTCAAAATCCAAATGAAGTTTCAAATTTGATTTGGAAAATGGGCTTGCAAATAGCTTTTAAATAAAAAGAAAAAAATGAAAAAAAAAACAAAACCCCTCTCCCTCTGTTCTGGCCCGAGTGGCCTGCTCCACCCCGGCCCATCCCTTCCCCTCCTCCCCCGGCCTACCTCTCTCTCTCTCTCAGGCCCACACCAACGCAGGCCCAGCTCCCTCCCTTACCCCACGGCCCGATCGGATGCGCCGACAGACGGGCCCCGCTCGCCAGTCCCTCTCTCCCTCTCTTCCCACGCTGACACCTGGGACCCACCTGTCGGTCTCCCTCCCCCTCTTTCCTTCTTCTTCCTCCCCCTTCCCTGTTCTTTCGCGCCGACGTCCCTCGGCCGAGCTCGATGCGGAGCGAGTAAGCCACCCCTTCCCTTTTCCGTGGCACCCGAACCGCCCACCGGCCGCCTTCCCTTTCTTCTCCCCCTCTTCTTTCCTTTTCTACCGCCGCCGTCTTCGTCTTTCCTCGGATGGAAACAGACGTCGCCGCCTTCCATATCCGCCGGCGCCGAATCCCTCTCCAATCCTCCCCCTTTCCTTCTACGGCGCCGCCATCAGGGCTATTTAAGCCACCCCGCACCTCTACCGTCTCAATCCAAACACCCAAAGCCTTTGCCTCGCCCACTCCTAGCCGCAGAGCGCCGCCACCGCCGTAGCAGCTGTGGTCGTGCCACCGCCGCGTTCTCATCATTCCAGAGCATCAACACCGCCAGCAGGGACCCTCGGAGCTTCGCCTCGGCGTCGTGTATTGTTTTCACCCAGTGCCACGACTTACCTGCACTCACCGTGCGCTCTCTACCTTCGCAGATCGCCGCCGAGCATCAACGGACCCCGTGGAGCTTCCCTGGATCCCGCAGACCCTTTCAACGTCCTCGCGGTATACCCCTCTTCCTTCCCGTACCCTTGGATTCCTCAATTTGGCACCGTAGCCACGCAATCGTCGCACACCGAGCGCACCGACCATGGCGCCGCCGTGGTCGTCCCACACCAGTGCGTTACCGCCCCAACCAAGCGCCTCACAGCACTTGCACGAGCACGTTGCACCTCCCGGTGCCCTTCTCCCGCTCCCTCTCGCTCTCTGGACTTCTGAGCACACTCACCCGAGCCGCCGTGTCGCCACCGTGCATGGACCACCCCCCCGGAGTCCCCCTCGGCTTCAACCAACACCCCAGACGAGCTCCCCTCTCCTTCCTCTCTCTCCCGGTGTTTTCTTTTCGACCAGTGGAGTTCGGAATCGCCGTGACCACGCACGCCGGCGAGTTTTCCCCTCTGCGCTGCCGCGGAAGTGCCGCCCCGGTGACCATCCCCGCATGCGCCCTTCTGAACCGTCCGATCCCGCTCAGACGGCTGGGATTAGATCCCCGCGAAGGGGTACGCTCCGGTCCACCGGGGGCCCGTAGACCAAGGCCTTGCACGGGGTCCACAGCTGCGTGGTGCACCTGCCCTACCCCGCTCTGCCACATGGCGCCTGTCAGCCCCCACCGCGGATCCCTTGGCACACTCTCTGGGTTACGCTTTCTCGTTTTGGAAAACGTAAATCTTCCCGGGTAGACCTAAATACGTTTTCTCTTTTTACAGATCTACCCTTCCCATTCAAATGCTTGTAATTTCCCCGTTTCAACTCCGTTTTGACCTAAACGAGTTGCGTTAGATCTGTAATTTCATAACCTATCTAATGGTACAGTTTTCATCTATGTTAATTACTTTTGAAAATCAAAGTTAATTAATTTGTTAATACTTTAATCTGCCCTTTTCAAAATCCTGTTTAATCTCTATCTTCTCCGTTTCAAATCCGTTTCGTTCCGTTCAAGTTGCGTTGGCTTCATATCGACGTAACCTTTTCATTAGTGATCGTTAATACCATGTTAATAGATCTGTATTTTCATGAGATCAAACCCTAAATTGATTAACATCTATGCAACATATTTTACACATAAAATGATGATGCTTTCTCTTTTTGTTTTCGAAATCCAAAGACAATTTTGACCTAATCTAAACAAGGTGTTTCCTGGAAATACTTTATACACTCTTTTAAATAATAATAAAATTGATAAAGCTCGTAGTTCTTTTTTATAAAAGCAAATCTTTCGTTAGTTGTTTCTCGATCACCGTAGCTCCGTTTAGCGTGATCTTCGTGACTGTGTGATCGTAGAGTTGCGTAGAGTTCTTTTAAATCCTTTTTATTGATTGGTGTATTGTTCTAATTTTAGCCATGTTTGTATGCTTTGTATGATCAGAATGCTTGTGTGGTGATTTGTTAATTGTCGTCCAATCGGTGAGTTTTGCGCTGGTGATCAAGAAGAAGTCGTCTGAAGTTGAGAAGCAGTTGAACAAAGGATCTAAGCTCTTAAGGCAAGTATTACATGGGATTATCCTTGTTGTCCTATTCATGATAATCACTCATTAATCATATGCATGTGTTTCCTTGTTACCCTGTAAGGCTTACCCTAGTTTTGTACCTTATACCTTGTTACCCTGGGAACTTATGCATTTGGGTAGATCAAGCTAGTGCTCTTTGAGAATAACTATGATCATGTAAACTTGATTAATGAGTATGTGAATCGACAATAAAAGATGACTTTTTAGCAACGTGGACCATAGGTGGAACACCAGGAACTCACACCTGTGTTCTCACTCATTGGGATATTTCTGTAAGAGATTACCCCGAGAAAACAGTACTACCATAAGCTAATGGGCTCTGGCTTGACTCAGTATTAGGCTTTTGCTAGTCTGTGGCAACTTACCTGAGAGGGCGCAAGAAGTGCTCTGAGATGTTTGGAAGCGTTGCGGTGACTTCTGGGCTCTTGTTGAGGGAACTTGTAGCGGGTTGTTACCTTCTAGTGGAACTTGTGAAAGGTCTCGTAGTGAACCCTGCCGGCCTACCTTGGAAGTGGGTCAAGAGGGTCGCGTCCTCTGGCGAAGGGGCAATTCACGACTTATGGGTAAAGATGTACGCAGAGTTAAAAACTATCATGATAGCCATGCTCACGGTTACGAGTGGCTTGGGCTCCTTGCTATGTGATGTTCTTATGTCATGATTCATCAGTTGTTATCGGTGATTTATTATTGTTACATGTTCATATAAGCATTATATCATGTTTACTCTTGATCATATGGTTATTGGGCTACATATTGATAACATTGATGCTATCCTATGCTAAAATTGTGACAACATAAAAGCTGATGCAGTTAACCCGTGTCTATCCTTCTTGAGCCCCATGAACCCCATGTATACTTGTTGAGTACGAAAGTACTTACGCTTGTTATCTTTCTTTTCAATCTTTGGATAAAAATCCCGGATGGGTACCAATTTGCAAGAGTTGGAAGAGTTAGGCTTGTGATCAACCAGTCAGTTGGTCCCTGTGGAGTGGAGTCTTCACCTGAAGATCGGAGTGTCTTACTGCTGTTTGCTCTCTCAAGGTTATTCCTTTGACCATATATGTTATATACTAAAGTATTGTCTTTTGATATTACCTTGTTCTGTGACTATATGTGGGATTTGACTTCCTGGGCTCACATATAGGGTATATCTGGTTTTGTCCTTAAAACCGGGTGTGACAGTATGAAGTCATATCTAGATAATAAGATTCAACTAGAACTAGAATAAGAATTAGAGTAAGAACTAGAAGAACATAGATGAACAATGAAGAACTAGATGAATAATATTGTATTACAAGAGAGGATTACAAGGATTTATCGAGTATCCTCGTGACTGATCCAGAATTCAAGCTATGCTTGCTGCCTCTAATTCTATTCTAATCTAGCTATGCTATATTGGTGGAGCTACGAGGTTATCCTTTCAAGGGACACCTCTTACCTAACCGGAACTGATTAAATATGATATTAAATGAGATATGCCTTTGGAGGAATCCATGAATTAGTGATGTGGTACTAATGTGTTGCACCTTATATCTTCTGGTGGGATTAACCACGACCCTTGGATCAAACCAGCCTTGACAAAAGGTGTAGATTGGATCCATATGTCAGTTGGAAGGCTCCGTACGAAGATGGGCCTCAGCGGGCTCAGGCCCAGGCTAGCCGACCTTGGGGTGGGGCTGACCTGCCCCCCTTGGTGGGCTCTCAGCCCCCACCGCCTCATGGAGTCTTCTCATGGCTTCTGGAGTCTTCCCACTTAGATTTCCTAGTGCGATACGCTAGATCCCGATCGGTTGTTGTTGTATCTTGATTCCAACTATTGTTTTCCTATTTTAATCCCTGCAGAGGCACAATTCACCAAAACTATGGAATATTGTCAGTTTAAACTCTATTCTATGTTGGTGATTGCTTTTATACCCTTTTTATAGTTTTATTGACCTATATAATATTGTAGTTAATTACCGTCAACACTCACTCTCCACACTTTGATCAATGTTCTAACCTTGTGAGCGCAATTCTCTCCCACTCATCACCTTGATTGATTGTTCATCCAAAGTGAGATTGAGTGCATCCAAGTGCATTTGCTTGTGAGAGTGCAGCCAGTGCCACATGGTGTTCTCATCACTGTGGGTTTCTTATTATTCTTGGTGTTTGCCGACACCTAGATTCCTTGGAGCAGCGAAGGAGGTCTGGCATGAGTTGGAGATTATTCGTGGCCAGCTCCGATGATTGTGAGAGGGCTTGTACCCACCTCGACAGAGAGCCAAAGTGTAACTCTAGTGGATTGCTCATGTCATTGAGTTACCCTCACTTGTGGGTTGGTTCTTGTGGTGCCCAAGTTGTGGGCTAGGCTTCTAATCGCCTATTAGCCACTGAACCACCAAGTGTGTGGTCGACACAATAGGGACATAACTTGCCGGCAAGAAAGTGAACCTCGGGAGAAAATCAACTTGTCATCTTGTCTCCCTTGGATTATTTGGTTTTCATATTGCTATTGATTCATTCATCACTTGCCCGGCATTGGTATAACCCCTCTATTACTCTTTGTACTTACTTCATAGTATATATCTTTTGTAGTGATAGTTAGCTCTCGTTAGTTGTATTTTATCTTGCTAGCTAACTAGAGTAACTTAGTGTCATAGCAATTATGTTCCATAGTGATCATACATCACTAGAATTGCTTGGATAGGTGGCTTGCATCATTTAGTACAACTAAAGCAAAAAGCTTCACCTTGTTATTTACTAACTCCTTGATCTAGTATTTTGATGAAGTTTTTATTAGGCTATTCACCCCTCTCTAGCCATTTAGGACATTTCAGCGACAAATGCTTTACTTAATGATCTTCAACATGAGTTTGCACTCAAGGACTTAGGCGATCTCCACTATTTTTTATGTACAAAGGTCACTCGCAACTAGGATGGTTTGGTTCTTTCATAGGAGTAGTATGCACATACTGGCATGGAAGATGTTGATGGCCAATAAACTCCAAATATATCCATCAACTATTGCATGAAATGATAAGAAATAGATTATAAAGCATATTTGTAGGGTTTGATTCTAATGAGTTCCACGAGTTGTGGTGTTCTCACTTGTTTTGTAGGGTATTCAAGTTTTCACTATATAAAGGTGTCCCAAATAAGGAATTAGAGTACACCATTGTTTTAGAGCTCATTGAGACAAACGAAACAGACCTATCACTTGTTATATTTGGAGCACCGATGAGAAAGATATCAAAGTCGCTATGAAATTCAACTTGAGAAGACTAGAACATACCGGAACCATCACTCAACATATGTTTGAGGGCTAAATAGACAGAATTCTATAGCTTTGGTGAATCTATATTTTCTAGGGACTAAAATAGGATCTGGAGAAGGACGAATCCACCACGACATGTTTCCTTGCACAAACAGATGAGAAAGTGGCACTAGAAGTTTCTAGAGGATAAGAGAAGAGTCCAGAACAAAGATGGTCCCATTTGGCCCTAAAAGGGGGCTTGCCGGCTCCACCCCTAGGCTGGTCGGCCTCCTACAGTAATGGATCTCGGTCTCCTTCGCGTGGTTGCTTACAACCGACCTATAGATCGCATCTCAACCATTGTTCAAGGTCAGTTTGATCCAAGGGCTACAGTTCATCCCACCGGGCTATAAATAGAGGGGCAGACACCCCCACCCTGAGGATCCCATCGATCCATCATTATGGAGATGTAGAGGCGTCTCTCGAAAGGATGATCTCTCAACTCTAGAGAATTAGGGCTAGACTTTCCAATGTAGTAGATTAGTTCTAGTTGGGAGTTAGGGAAAGCGGAGCTACGCTTTGGTTCTGGAGAAGTCTTCAAAGATCTGGTATATCTTATATCTTATCCTTGTAAGACTTATGCTTTAATATATTTATCTTCTCTATTTACTTTATACATATTATCATTGGTTAATGTAGTTGTTATACTTTATCATAGGATCTCCGCTTGCATCAAGTGCTCTAGTTACTCTATATAATTAGAGTAGTAATTGATAGGGTATACATGTCGTTTAGACTAGAGGTTACCTGAGATTGCGCCCAATCTCACGAATAGCCATGGTAGCCCAAGTGTTGACAGCCCTGACGGTCGACGTATTCCACCTCATACGGATTGGTGTTCGTGGGACCATAGTCGGAGCCTCCTACCCCCTTCTCATCCCTTTTTGTGGTTAATGTTCAGATGTCCCGAAGTGCTATTGTGTGATAGCTATATTTATCCATCTCTTGTTACACTAGAACCAAAGTAATAGAGAGGTATTTAGAAGCCTTGATCTCTCCCACTATATCTATTACTCATTTATCTTAGAATTCTCATTTGTGATGATTAATTCCTATTATATATCATTTACCCTTGCGTTAGTCTAGTTGGTTTATTAAGTTAGTAGATACATGATGGTGAATTATCATATTCTTTAACCATTGTTTCCCTGTGGTAAAATATAAATAACGATACCTGGAATACTCCTAGTTGTTGACACCGTTTTTCGACACGTGTCAAGTGGGCTAAGGCTTGACTGGTCAATGGCCGTTCTCCATTGGCATCGGGAAAATTCTGAGCCAATGTTGCCGATAAGACTGCTGCAGAGGGCCAAGTGCGTTGCCGATGAAGGCTAGATGATCTTTGCCGACAAAGGTTAATTGGTGAAGTTTTACTGAAGCTGATTCCCGGTGAAGAATCATTGCCGATTGCCGATGGGATCATTGCCGATTGCCGATGAAGGGTGGTTGCCGATTGCCGATGGGGATGATTGGTGGAGTTACCAGCACAAGGACGCTAATCGGAAATGTTGCCGATCAGGGAAGTGTTGCCGATGCCGATGGGCGCAATTTAGCGCTTGGTAGCAGCAAAAGGTTACCGGTGGTCAAAAGAAGGAAGGCGCGGATTAAAAGGATCTGCCGATGGAAAGTTTTCATTGAAGAAAAGAATAAGGAAACTGGTGTTTTGTACCAGTATTATTATAGTAATTTGAGTCCGACTCTTGCATGAGTCGTTTAGTTTCCTTTAAAATAGGTGTGTTTGTTTAGGAAATAAATATTGTTATCCGGCTCCTGCGTGAGTCAGTTTCCTTTAAAGTAGGAGTTTGTTTTAGGAAGGATATGTGTCGTGTCTTTGTACAACTCTCCATGCGGGAGTATAAATATGTGCCCGAGGGCTATGAAAAAAGGAACCAATCAAATTCAAAACAAACCAATTTTATCTTATTCTACTTTTTATCGCAATTTACCCTTTTACTGCATTAGCTATAGTTTTCAACGAGTTCTTCAAGCTTTCGACGGGCTGCATCACCTTGATCTCCGTCAAATCCTTGTTAGTTCCGCGTGGGAGTACCTCTGAGCTTTGGCAATCCGGGCGCATCGATGTTTGCCTCGTTCAGCTCTGCTCTAGTTATCCTTGATCAATCTGAGCCTTGACGTCCGGGCGCATCGCTGTCGTCTCGTTCAGTTTGTTCTAGTTATCATCCTTGTCGATTGATTGGTCAAATCGACTGGCACGCCTCCGGAATACCGAGCTTTGGGTAATAGCCCGAGGTGTTCACAAATCTGACGCTTTTTGTGTCAACACTAGTAAAAAGCTACAATGGTATTATGTGCGCTTGCAGAAATCTTTCATATTCTCTTTGCGCTTGATGAATATCAATAGAAGCCAACAAGCCCATTGATACGCCAATGTCTACATCAAGAAAACTTAGTGTTGTTTATGGAGATAAGCTTGGGCCAGAGGACTCTACAAAGTACAAAAGCATGGTGGGCGCATTGCAGTATCTCAAACCTAGTATATCATTTGTGGTCAATAAGTTGTGTCAATTCCTACATGCTCCTTCTACAGTACATTTGAGCGTTATGAAAAGAATCTTGCGGTGTATATGTGGGCCATTCTAGTTTGAAGATCAGGAAATCGGCCTCCATTTTGGTCAGTGTTTTCTCAGATGTAGATTGGGTAGGATGTGTTGATGACTGAAGATCAACCGGTAAATCGTGACTTGTAAGTCAAGTTATAATCTTGACTTGTAAGTCAAGTTGTTCATCTTATAACCTCTCATGTAAATCTTGTTTGTTGTACTATCTACGCTAGATGTTGTTCCTAGCTATTTTAACACACAATCGAGCCCTCTACGGAGGCAACTCATTCAACTCTTTTCACATAGAGATGCAAAAGGCATCTACATATCAGTTGACATGTTTTATCTATGACAATGAGTTGAAAGATGTTTCCATCCATGAATCAACAATTTGCATTACAGAGTTTATATAAGTGAATAAAGTTTTTCCCATCAATTTAGAAGTTTTTATGATTCATACTAAAAGCTTAGATTTGGTCAAATCTTATTACGTTCGGTGTAGTCGTTGTGGTCGAATAAGGAATTGAAGAAGCTTAGGGAAGATGATCGTTACAAATGGAAGCTAACTAAAGGCTTATAAGAAAACAATAGGTGTTTATTGATCATGAGGAGCTCTCTCGTTCGCTTCTTTATATACTACTACTGTCTTCATTTCAAGTTATATATAAGTCATTCTACTATTTTTTTTAGAGAGTCAAACCTCTCAAATTTGACCAAAATTGTAAGAAAAGGCTGCTTTTGGCTTGAGCCTTCACCGGTTATAGCATCGGATGAGATGCTAAACTTTGGTGCATGAGTTGCATAATGTTCCATTTGTTTTGACACCTTAATTCAAGTTATAATTTTGGTAAATATTGTTGGACCGTAAAAGGTGTTTGGGGTTTCAAAAGGAAACTTGAAAGTAATTTTCGATCAATTGAGTTTTAACGTATGTTTTAAAGCTGATTATTGTTGTTAAATGTGACGAATCTTTGTTTTGGAAATGGAACAACCTACTCCATCTGTCGTTTCCTGATTTACAGCCTAATACTATGCACCTAGGCCAACCCATGAGCTTTAATCACAAAGATAAAAATAGGGCTCATAGCTTCATCCGTCAAAAATTCATAGCTAAACGAACACTCTAAAAGCTAATAAGCTCAACCATGCGAGTCGCCTTGAATACATCAAGTATGTTCTCGCCTCTATTCCCATTTACTATATGTCACACAGTTCTCTTTTCTCCAAAAAAATTCATTGACAATATCAATAGTATTATCAGAAGATTCTGGTGGACAGGTGTTCAAGAAGAATGTGAAACCACTCCAATTGCTTACCGTTCATGGGAGGACATTTGCAAGCCCAAAGAACAAGGAGGAGTAGGAATTATGGACCTGGGGATAGTTAACAAAAGCCGTCTCATCCATTCTGCTTGGAATATTTCCATCAACGAGAACCCCCTTCTCTCGACAGTCATCAAAGCCAAATATTACCATAACTCTACTTTTGGACTGCTACTAACACTGGCACCAAATCCATCTTTTGGTCTTCTATTCTGCAGATTAAAAGTCACATCGTTGACAATTCCAACTATCAGATCCACGCAGGTAACTCTTTGATATGGTCTTCTCCTTGGTGCTCGGTATGGACTAATATTCATGACTATCTCATATTACCCATCCAAAATGATCCTCTGCCTGCTAAAGTTTCTGACCTCTAAACTCAGAACTCTAAAAGTTGGAATCATGATTTAATCCGCACCACTTTCACAGAACCTGCTGCTACTACTATTATTCACACTCTTGTGGTCAAAAGCACCAACAATGATATTTTGAGATGGCAACCATCAAAAAAGCTCTTTGTACCTCCAAAGATGCATACAAGTATCTCTCAATGTTGCAGGTACACCATCTCCCTGACAATTAAGGATGAAAACGGATCGGATACGAACGGATATCACTGATATTGTATTTGTTTTCATTTTTCTGTTCGGATTCGGATTCGAATACGAATAGTATCAGAAATATCGGATAGGATATGATTAGATATCGACATCATAAATATACCGATTTTAGTATTCGGATACGGATACGGTATCGGATGTTAATCTTCGGACTCGGATATGGACAGATCTAAACTCCTCTAAACGAATTCGGTCGGACGGACGGTCGAATAAATATCTGTACCGTTTTCATCCCTACCGACAATGGATCTAGAAGTATAACCCAGGAAGCAAATATCATTCTACAACAGGTATGGAAACATAAAAGCCTCCCGCCTATTCTTAAAACCTTTACTTGGAGACTTATAAGACACGCTCTAGTTAATGGCCAAAGAGCAGGTACATACTCCAACAATATTGATATCCATTGCTCGTATTGTGGGGAAATAGAAAATGACCAACACCTTTTCTTCAATTGTCAAATTTATCAGCAAGTTTGCTCTACCTTTGATCCTCCAATCATGTCAAATAGTACACCTAATGAGAATGATGGCATACAAAAAACTATCAACCTGCTTATCCCTAACAACCCGAGTTAATATGCAGATTTATTTTCACTCTATGGTATATTTGGAAGGCACGCAATGACAACAGGTTCCAGGCTAAGAATTGGACTACATCATAGATTCACCATGCAGCTAAGGCGCATATGAATAGCCATTTAATGCCACTACAGCAACCCGACCAAGGTGTTCATTAAAGGACATCTCATCCGACGATAAATATTGGTGGCAATAATACTACACATGTAGGAACAGACCTCCAACAAAGGGACATTATCCCCACTCTCATACAAGGTATAAAATGCTTTGTGGATGCCTCAACCACTCTGGACAGTCCAACCAACCAGCCAAGACAGACAGAGATAGATATCTACTTTGAAAATTTGCAGGAAACTGTATATACCTCAATGAGGTGATGAGCCAATCTTCTTCGGTGATCATGACGGAGTCAGCAGCCTTAGCCTTAGCGGCCAGGACTGCAGCTGCTCTTCATTTCACCAATGTCTTATTTTTTTCTGACAACTGTGAGCTGGTAAATTTTATGGCCTCTCAACAGCACACAGACCAACTAGACTGGACAATGAAGATTTACACTCAGAAATTCATCAATACCACATATCTAGAATTTCACAACCTCTACAAGATAAATAGATCTAGCAACTCAAAAGCCGATGCTCTTGCTAAGCATGCGGCTACGTTCCAACAATCCACTGAACAACCATAGCTGCTGGCTTGTTCATATGATCCTCATGTATCTCAGGCACTGAGCCATTGACTAGTAGTAACCTTTATGATGTAAGGATTCTATCAGCTCTATGTTGTTAATCAATAAATTTCAGATTTCGTCAAAAAAAAGAAGGAAACTTGAAAGTATATTGTCTTTGTTTTAGTACTAATTAAGGGGTTTTTTTGCAAGGCAGAGTTAGGCGCAGGCCACCCTGCTGGTCGGCACCACCAGATGTGCGCGATCTCCTGCGCCGTGGTGACCAAAGGAGAAAATGTTGATTCTGCCATTATGAAAAGTGGGTTTCGCAATTTTAGCATCCCGTAAATGGGATTCGCAATTTTGCCATTATCAAACCATACACAGCCTCAAATATGCTCTACGGAGGATTTGTTCTCAAATTCATTCTTACCTACCCGTTTTGCCCCTTCCTCATCCATTCCTTTTTCATATTCACAGTGACGGAGAAGAGGAGGAGCCGGACCACCGGCAGACATCGCCACTTTGACGACAAGAGGGCGCGCGTCCAGGGCGGAGTGCCAGGTGCGACCGCCGCCGCCCGAGGAGCCCGCGGTGAGGTGCAGGGCACCGACGCCAGCAGCCCACTCCAGCAGCGCGGCGTCGTTGATGTCGGCGTCCAACACCACCACGCCGCGTGGGGGCGGCCGCCGCTGCCGCACGTGCTTTGTGGAGGCGGCAGCCTCGTTGTGGATGCCGAGTACGCCGTTGTTGTGGAGGCCGAGCACGCCATCGCCGCGCGTGCTGAGCTCCGTCCCGTCGCGGCGTGGCGCTGCGCCGCAACGCCCGCTTCCCCGCCCCGCCTGTACGCCTAAGCCCAGCAGCCCGCGAGTGCCGCGAACGCAGCGAGGACGAGGAGGCTCGACCTGGTCGCGCCTAGCACTCACCCCGGACGCGGCGGCTCTCGGCTCCTCGTCGGGAAGGGGCGGCGTCCGCGGTCGTGACGGTGAAAAAGAAAAGGCACCGATTGAAAGAAAAGACATCCATTCGTGAGGGATAAAAGGGGTAGAGAAGAATTAATTTGGCAATAAATCTTATCGTAAGGCATATTTGCGAGTGTATATCATTTGATAATGACAAAATCGTGAATTTCATTTGCGGGATGGCAAAATTGCGAAACTCACTTTCCATAATGACAGAATCGCCATTTTCTGTGACGAAAGAGGGCATTTGTTGTGTGGCTGCTGCGCGCTGCTAGCTAGCTGTTACATTGTCGTGGTTGGCAATTTTGCCTTGCCGTGCCAAACCTTTCGTGCAACACCGTACACAAGTAGCAGCTAGCCGGTGGCTTCATTCACCTGCACGTTGCCATTTAAACCACCTCGACTCCTTCCTTTTCCCTAATGCAACATGCAGGAACAACAACAACAACGACAAGATTAACCACCTCACACACATGCAACAGGTATGCATGTAGTGGCGGAGCCACCGCCCGGCCACCCCGGGCTAAAGGAATTCCCTTCATAACTTAATCGAATTTTGTCATTTTATAGTTAAATTTCCTTTATATCAAAATATAATTTCGTAATTTTTTCCTTTATATTTAAATAGAATTTCGTAATTTTATAGATAAATATTTTTATAATAAAAATTGTCCGAGCTCCCATGCATGTATGAGAATCGTAGCTGCAGGGCGTTCCGGCCGGTTGGGTTTGGTCTGTGTAGCCAGCCGGCCGTTGCTTTCCCTCGCCGTTCAATTCAACACGCCACATCAGCGTCGACGACGCCCTAACAGAAAACGGCTCCTTTTTTCTTTCTTTCTACTTCTTGGATTGATCCTTTCAGCTAGAGGTTGGCCGATCCGTTGGCTTTCTTTATCTGCTTTCCGTGTGAGAGGACATTTTCTTTTGCAGTTGTAGTGTGTCTGTAGTGATAGTTAGCAAGCTGCAGTCATCAGTAATATATATATAACATAATAAAGCACTACCACTACTAAATTACTACTGCTAGGGAGTACCTCCCATACCACTTTATTAAATACTAGTATATGTGAGTGTATATATATATATATTTAATAAATAGAGAGAGTGGTCATGTCAGTGTCAAGCTATATATGGATCGGATGGGATGTGGCTGCCGACATTTAATCATCACAAGTAGTATAGTGATCATCAACGAACTGCCCAACAACGCGTAACCAGCTGAATATATACCCGATGCCAACGTTCAAACAGCAGACCCCAGAGTATATGGATGGGGCGGGGCATTCAGTTTGCAGCCAGCAGCAGGCTTTTCTGCAGTTCTTTGGGACAGGACAGTAGTACCCACCAACAGTTTCAAATTAACTATCATTTAGGTTTATGTATCATAACTTTGACTAGATTTATATAAAATACGTGCAATATTTATGTCTCTAAATAAATTTATTATAAAACTAGATTAAAAGATTTATCTAATGATATTAATTATGTATCATGACTATTAATATTTCTTTATATAAAATCAATCAAAGTTATTTTTTGGAAAGTGAGAAAGATAGATATTTTGAAACGGAGTGAATATACCAAAGCATGGTGCCGCTTTGCCTGACCTCATCAACGGAACAAACAGACACATGCTGAATTATAAACGAAAAACACAAGGCATCCGATCTTGTTTAATTACTTTAGCTGTGCCACTTCTTGAATGAATTTAATCTAAAGTCAACAAACATATCGTACCTCCCAGATGGATATTTCTGGTAGCTGAACGTTGCAAATTTAAATAATTATACAATGGCCAGAAGCTAGCATTGAAACAACTATATGGTGATTGGGACAGCAGCTTCAACAATTTGTACAACTTCAAGGCACAGGTAGAGAGATCTTGCCTTGGCAGATTAGTAAGCATTGATCACTACACAATAAATGAGAAAGTCAGATTTAGGAGATTCTTCTTTGCTTTGAAACCTTGCATAGATGGCTTTCTTAATGGTTGCAGACCTTACTTGGCAGTGGACAGTACGTTCTTGAGAGGCAGGTTTAAGGGGCAATTGGCAAGTGCTATTGCAGTTGATGGCCACAAATGGTTGTATCCAGTTTGTGTTGGTGTTTTCGATTCAGAAACTAATAAAAATTGGATCTGGTTCATGAGTAAGCTTAGGGAGGCTATTGGGTCACCAAGGGGATTAGCAATAAGCACAGATGCAGGGCAGGCAGTGATGACAGGGGTTGTTGAAGTGTTCCCTGAAGCAGAGCATAGAGAGTGTATGTTTCACTTGGTTAGCAATTTCAAGAAGAAGTATCGTGGGAAGGTGTTTGATGACCACCTTTGGGCAGCAGCTTACTCATGTAACCCATACTTGTTTGAGAAACATTGAAAAGAAATGGAGAAAGCAAAGCCTGTTGCAACCGATTACCTAAGACAGTGTCATAAGAAGTTGTGGACTAGAAGTCAATTTAGAACTGTATGTAAAGTTGACTATGTGACCAACAACTTGGCTGAGTCCTTCAACAATTGGATTAAGGAACATAAGGCTATGAATCTCGATGATCTCATCGACAAGCTTAGACAATTATTTATGGTGAAGTGGAACCAAAGAAGGAAAATTGGAAAGAAATTAGATGGCTTGATTTTGCCTCACATAATTAAAATGTTGAATGAGAAAAGTAGAGAATTGAGCTTGGATATATTAGAGTGCTCAGAAAACGTGGGTGAAGTGACAGCAATGGGTGGTAGTGGCTTTCGGTTTGTGGTGAATTTGGAAGGCAGGACATGTGATTGTAGACAATGGCAGGTATCTGGCATTCCTTGCAAACATGCAATAGCGTTTATTACCTCACTTGATAATGAAACTATTGAGAAACATGTTGATTTGTACTACTCCCTAGAGAAGTTTAGAACAGCTTATAGTGCACTAATACCTACTCTGCCTGACAAGTCCCAATGGCCTAAATCTGAACATGGATTTTTTATGCATCCACCACTGTTGAAAGTTGTTGCTGGTAGGCCTAAAACTCAGAGGCATAAAGGTTGTAGTGACAATAGAAGGAAGAAAGGGCAGCACCAATGCCCTATATGTAAAGAATATGGCCACCATTGGCAAACTTGCAAAAAGGGAAGCAAAGAGGACATAGAAGCAATGAAAGCTATGAGGTACGTGCCAATATTTAGGTTCAAGGCATGCATAGATTGTACAATTAATAAGTGTTTAATTTATAATTTCTTATGTAGAGGACCACCAAAAAAAGAAAAAGTGCAATTCTATCTGATCAAAGTTTCATTATGGCATTGGAAGATGAAGCTCCAGCAGCTTCTATGTCCTTTCCACCACCAAGGTTTCCTTATTTTACATTGTTCTAAATTTACATAGCATCAGCGCATTACATGTTGACTAATTGTAGCCCTTCACACTTCTGTAGTCCAACTTTGGAGGCTACATCTACTAAAAAGAGAAAACATGTTGACTTGTGTTCTGAAGCTTCAAAAAGGTATCTATAAAATCTGAAAGCTCGTGTTCAACTCTAATTATAATATGCTAATTCTGATTTTTCATTGCCAAAGCATGGAAATTTCAAGGAAGAAAAAGAAAAAAAAATGGTAACTCGAACTCTACAGTCACCAAAAGGTATCTATAATAAATCTGAAATTCTCACAGATACCGATTTTCTGAGCTATGTTCAAATAATTGTTGATACACATGAACATGTATAGGTCAAGAAGTGGCTCAAATCAGCCCGAGGGACTTTCAATTGGCAAACCTGAAGGTGTTAAGAAGGGGAAGGGCAAAACGAAGAAGGTTATTTCTAAAAAGACTCCAAAAAAGAAGTTGCTACTTGATAGTCCTGCAATGGGCACAAGGAGCAAAGTGGTTCAGCCTGCAATTAGCACAAGGAGTAAAAGAAGACTGAGTTTGTGAATCTGAGGAAGCTGAAATACCCTGTCTTTTGGTTTGGATGTGAACCTGTATGTTTAAGTTGTCTTCTCTGTATACATGAACACAACCTGTATGTTGGTGTCTATTTCTGCATGTGAACCCATATTTATGTGTGCATGTGAACAACATGTGAACCTGTATGTTTGGATGTGGATGTGAACCTTGATGTTAGTGTATGTGCAACCTGGATGTTGATCATGTTATTATGGATGTTCTTTCAAGTTTGTCTGTCTTATTATCATGGTGCAAATATTTTATGCAACAAAAAATTTGTGCACTGCAAATAGTTGGTGCAAAAGTGGTGCAAATAAATGTGTGCAAGCAGCAGCCATGTTAAATAAAAAAAATGACACCAAAACATGTATGTACTACGTTAACAGCACCTCACCTCTGTACAGATAGAGCATCTCAGACTAAAAACTGAAGGAGGGGCAAAAACGTATTTTCAGGTCTGAGTTAACACCATTACATGCCAAATCTCACGGTAGTGTCGTTTTAGGAACGGAAGTTTCCATAGAGGTCAGATAAGGAAAGTTTCAACTTTCAGTGCTAAATAGGGAACAACAAGTTTTTTCGGTGTCAAATAAGGAATTTCCTCATATATATATATATATATATATCAATCTGCAAACATACGTCGATTTTTTTTAGACTACGACAAGCGCGTATTTCATTAAGCAGGAAGAGAGTTTAAACAATAACCCGCGGATTACCGAACAAGATAGGGCACACAAACCTCACCCGGAACCACAGCACAGCCTAGGCGATTACATGATAAAACAATTTTGCGACTGAAGAGAACGCTAGAAAACTAAATCCTCGCGAGCAGAGCCCCCAGGGACCAGTTGCTCGCCAAGCACCATTGCTGCGCCTCCTCCAGCATAGAAGCAGCTAGGGAAGAGGGTGTCATGGCGATGCCGTCGAACGTCCTTGCATTGCGTTCCTTCGAAAGCGTCCAGCCAAGAAGAAAGAACAGGGAGTCTGTCACACCCGGTTTTAAAGAACAAAACCAGGCTAGCTATATGTGTGCCCAGGAAGTCCACACATACAACAACAGAAAAGAAGAATATCAAAATCAATGTTATATAGCGAAAACATAGATACATTAACACTTACATCAAAGTATAGTGGAACAACACTAAACTTTCTTGAAGCTCCAACTTCACAGGGACAGTTGACTGGGGGTTGCATACGCCTAGCACTTCTTCGAAATCTCACTAGATCCATCTTCTGTTACCCATCCGGGATTTTTATCCAAAGTATTGAAAAGTAAAGCAAGCGTAAGTACATATCGTACTCAGCAATATGACATGGGGTTCATGAGGCTCAAAAGGTTGACACTGGTTTACTGCGATTAGCTTTTAATGAGTCATAGTTTTAGCATTAGTAGCAACAAATAAGCAATGCCCCAATTAATCACATGAAACTGATAACATGAATAAGGAATAGCATTTAAAAAATACATCATAGATTATTTATCAATGTTCCATTAATTTCCATTAATCTGTGAGTTTTCCGGGCCGCTCGTATCCGTGAGCGCGACTGATATATCAGTTTTTAACACTTTGCAGAGGTTGTACATCTTTACCCACGAGTCGTGATTTACCCTTTCGCCCGAGGGGATCAGCCTCTTGACCCACTTCCAAGGAAGGTTGGCAGGGTTCACTATGAAGTTTTTCAAAGGGCTCGCTGACAAACAATAGACATTACGGATCTACGGGCAAGGGGTATACGGGGACCCCTCGATGGTACACACGCGCAGTGGTAGCCACTCCGGCCGTACCCCGCAACCGCTCGACAATGGCAACTTTCATGAACTATCACATGCGAGAGAGTAACCCTCATACTTGACTAAAGCCAGAGCCATATAGCCTTCATAGCTGTACTGTATGTCCCAGCTTTTGCTGACAGATAAGTTCTTAGATTCCATGTTGGTAAAAAAACATCTTTTATTTCTCGTTGCATATTCTATTAATCAAGTTATAGTTCATGATCATAATTACATGAGCACTAGCATCAATTCTACCCAATGCATAACCATAGGATGACAAGGAATCAGGGTATCAATACAACTAGGATATATAACTATGGTTATCAAGGTAGACACATGCAGATGAATTAAATGACATTAAAGTGAATAGGACAACAAGGAAAATCCCATGCTATACTTGCCTTTCACTTGCGCAACCCTCACGCCATCAGCTATCGGTCATCACCTTATGATCTTCATCCCTCACAAACATTTCTCGTTCTACTCATAGCAAACACCACACATAGACAACATACAAACAACAAATAGAAACAACTAAGAACAATACACCAACAAGAAGATAGATCGGTACTACGGTCGAGAGAACACAATAAACGCCAATTACGGAACTATCGTTAAAAGAAACAACTATTGTAAGTTTCATTATATTTAAGAAATAACTACAAGCTTGGCTGATGTTAATTAAGAAAGGTATATGATTAAGTATTAATTCAGTTTGGACATAATCACAATTTATTATAAAAGCCAAATTGAACTAATTGAATTTATTTATAAACATGATCAAATAATCTATTAAGCATATTAAATTTTATCGTTGCAAAGCAACTTAGACATGTGAGAGCATTTAAGTATATGGTGCATGTTTAAACAAGCAAATTATATGTTTAGAAGCATATTAATATTGTCAACTTATATTCTAAAAGCATATTAAGATTAACAATTACTCATATTAATATTTCTATAAAAAAGATCTTAGTATAAAACATATACCGATATTAATCATTAAACTAGTTGCAAGTATATTAATAATTTGATATTTAACTATATATATAAAGTTATGTGACATGATAAAAATTACAACTAACATATAGATCATGGCAACATAAATTAAATGCAATTTAAAAGGTGCAAAAAGGAATTAAACCTAACTTGCTTTCAATTAATTAAAAAACTATTGATTAAACATTAATTAAATAATATTTAAACTAACTAAAATTAATAAATAAACAACATGAAATACATTAACACTATGACGTAGAGCGCGACGACACGATTCTAACGTAACTTGAACGGAGTGAAACGGATTTAAAAGGAAGAAACCACGGAGAACGAACCGGTGGCAAACTTGTAAATATATCATCTTCATCCTTGGTTCATCCAGAGCACGAGCGTGACCCTGGCTTGCAGCTTGCTGCTCTAGGCAGTGCAGGATACGAAGAAGGGAGGGGGACTCAGCTTGGTCGGTCGGGCTGGGCGATGACGCCTGGCTGCACGCGCCAGGAGCCCAGCTGGCCAGGGCGGGCTGGCTCAACAATGGTGGCCGAGCAGCAGCGCCACAACATCGTCAGCTGCCCGTACTCCGAGGCAGGGCTGCGTGGCCTGCTGGCCGACGGCGGGACCAGGCCATGGGGTCAGGGTGGGGCTCACAGCTTGCTGCGCAAGTGGCCAGAGGCCGGGGTGGCGCACGGCCATGGCAGGAGACGTGCTGTAACAGAGATAACAATGGTGAAGTTTGTCGGAAAAAGCTCCACCAGAAATCAAAACGGACGGGGGAAAAGTTAAACGCTGATGATCGGATTTAGATTGAAGGAAAACATTATTATGGTGAAAAAATGAGACGAACCTCATAGTACCAAAAAAGCTCGTCGGAGTTGACCGCCAGTGGTATGATAGGAAGAGAGAAAATTGTAATTTACTACACGAGGAATTTCCCAAACTAGGGGCTCCTCTTCGGTAGTTGTGGTGTGCTTTGTTCAAGGGGGTGGGTACATATTTATAGGGAGGAAGACTCTTCACCTCAACATCAACTAGCAATATGGTACTAATTGATGGTGCACCTCCACATTTACTAACAGGCCAAATTAATCATCAAAGCCCATTAGTAAACAAATGCTTGGGCTCTTGTGATGTATGAGGATTATTGCCATGGGCTTTGAGGGCTTGTGGGAAAATTGAGGTCTTCATTATTTATTTTTGGAATAAATTATTTTCGTGAATAAAATAATTCCAGAAAAATCCAGAATTAATATTTAAGCAACGAAAAATACTCCGAATGCTCCAAAAATTTGGGGGAAATTCTTGGACGAACTTTGGAACATGATGAACTCAAATAAAGTGGTTGGAGCTCATAAAAAGATATTTTGGAGAATCTAAAAATTAGAATTTGCTCGTAGATAAATAGGAAAGAGGTCCGGAAAAATTCAGAAAAATTCCCGGAAAGAATTTAGAGACATGTTGATGAATTATGAACTCAAGGGAATCATTTGGATTAAGAGACAACGGATCCTGGGAATGTCCAAACGAAAGATTAAGATCGAGAACAAGAATTTGATTATAGAAAAAGATAGAGACGAGCCAGAGACCGATAAACGACTTACTAAACGCGTTTTAAAAACTTTAAACACTCACATGCATCAAGACAAGCAATGAACAACCACCACAACAATTAAAGTATATCAAATTGATTTAGAAAAGTCTATAAATTCACTTTTCCTATACTAAATTTGTGCAAATCAAACTAATCTTGGAAATTTTTATATGAATATAGAAATCATTTATTTTATTTAGTGTTTTCTAAGCACAACCCAAAATGTGAAATTTTGGGGTGTGACAGAGTCAAACCCCGCCTAAAAAATCTTTGTCAACCGTCTTCCTCGCTGTCAGCCACCATGACATGGCCGGCGCCTGAGCAGGGACGATCATGAAATGCAGCCAACCCATCCAGATATGTCAGACCTCCCTAGTGAAGGTACACCCCAACAAGATATGATCCATCGTCTCCGGCTCTTGGTCGCACATGATACATTCATTGGACTGCTGTAAACCATGCCGGAATCTTCTGTCGCCTGTCCAGCATCTTCCATGGAGGATGAGCCAAAAAAAGAAGCAGACCTTTGGCGGCGTAGGTGTCTTCCATAGCTTCCTAGCGCCAAGCCTGGATGACGAACCTAGAAATAGTGCCCCATAGGCTGAGGACGCCTAGTAGATATGGTTAGCAGCGAAATGCCAAACGAAGGTGTCGGGCCGATCAGACAAGACCACCATGTCAACTCGATCACTGAGAAGGCTGAACTCCACTAGAAGTTGCATTGTCCTAGGGCCGGAAATGTGACGTACCCAATTGTTGTTGTGGAGCGCCTCAGCCACAGAGACCTGCCATCTCCTAGCTCCCACCGCCGCAAAGAGGACCGGAGCAAAATCCCGGATACAACGACCATCCAACCAAGGATCAGTCCAGAAGAAGATGGACCGTCCATTGCCAACTTCAAACACCGTAGCCGCCCGGAAAATGTCCAGCACCGAGCGCTCCCTACAAGTTGTGTGTTGCCCAGCACAATGGTCCTTCCAGACCCACCGAACTCGCAGGGCCACGCCCGTGCGCCGCAAATCCGAGATGCCAAGCCCTCCCAGCTCCTTTGGCCTGCATACAGTCGACCATGCCACCTTGCAGTGACCCCAGCAACCACATTGGAGCCAGACCAAATGAACGCTCGGCGCAAGTTGTCAATGACACCCAAAGCCCATGGAGACAAACAGAGTGCAATGGAAGTATGAATGGGCACCGACGACATGGTGCACCGCACGAGCTCCGCGCGGCCTGCAGCAGTGAGCAAATGTCCTTTCCAGCCCGGGATCCTCTTTGCCACTTTATCAATCATGGGCTGCTCGTCAGCGCGTTTGAGCTTGTGGACAGATATAGGAATTCCCAAATAACGGCACGGGAACTGTCCAACGCAGCATACGAGAGTGTCCAGGATCCTTGCGAGCTCCACATCTGAGCAATTCATGGGGGTTGTTAGGGTGCGCAGCGGAATTCGGCCCAACTCGCTATAACCCACGAGCCAGCGCCCCTCGGGCCCAGGTCCATCGGATCCCACAACATATCCAGGCCTTGGGCCTAACTCAACCCAAAAGACTAGCCTTATAGGTGAGGGTTGCCCCCGCCTTATATGTTGTGCTCCCTCACCATCAATTACCGATGTGGGACTAAACCCAACAATCTCCCCCGTCACACATCGGACTCAACTCTTCCATCACACTACACCATGTGATCTACGAAGACGTTATCCAGGCCCCGAATCCAATGCTCATCACACAACCCGTGTGACCTCCAAGCTTTAACGGGCTCCCCCGTCACATGTGACCCTAAGATTTTCTAGGTTTTCTAACTGGCCAACTTCTCCCAAATTTTCTTCGGCTAATTTTCCTCCATGACATGGTATATGATCTGATCAGAGAGACTCAACCTGATAGTCGCGCATGTCTGCGCCTGCATCTCCTCCTACTTATCATCATCTACCTTCTCCGACTTAATCCCGCTGAGCACCTTCGAGATACTCTGTTGAGCCAACAGATCCTTCACTCTCGTCTGCCACAGCCCGAAGTTCCCAGTGCCATCGAACCTCGCCACCTTAAACTTGGACGACATCGACGCCATCTGCCTGTTGCCACAGATCGCCGAAAAACACGTACCTTATGTACGCCCGCGTGATCGCTCCACGCGCACCAAGCACGTCACCCACACGCTTGTTCCTTGCTACAGCACACACGCACCGCAGCACACGCCTCCTGCACGTGCTGTGATCCGCCGTATACCGCTGCCACCGCCGTACACCGCTTGTGCACAGCCACGCCGCTTGCAAGCCTCCCGTCAACTGCCTCGCCGCTTGCACACGACGTAGTCAACCTGCTTGAGCGTCGCCTGCAGATCACCACAACTCCAGAACCTCAGGTTCACGAGCTACCAATTGCTTTGATCTGCAATATATTGTGACCCTCTTTGTATTTATGGAGACCAAACAGATTCGAACTAAGTCCGAATAGATCAGACTTCCGGTACTCGAATCCTTTCCTGTTCCGTACGGTTGCTGATTTCCTTTTCTTTTTCTTGTGATCGTGCAATACACATGCAGGTGGACCCCGCTTTAGCCAAACCTCACGACAAGCAAGTTCCAGGAAGCATAGATATACCAAAGGAATTATTTCCACATATCTAAATATGTAATTCGACTTGCCTATCAACTTGTCTCCTCCAACTCGTCGTGGGACATGCCCTGCTGCACTTCAACGTTGGCACAGCGGGCTGCAGTCATGCCTATAGCACCCAACACCTGCATACTCCCATATGGCTGTCTCCAACTTAGTCATCCGAAAAAAACATGACTCACCACAGCATAACCTTGAAACAATTTCATCCATCAACATCGAGCCCACCATGGTTTTCACCACCATCGTTACTAATCCCGCAACGATCACGCTGATCATAGTCAAACTCCTGACCTGATCACGCGTCGAAGCCGCCGTCTTCATCCACGACGTCTTCCAGCCGTACCGTCGAACCTGGCCATCACGTCTGACTGACCCATATCGAACAGCAGCCAACAGCTGCCATCAACCCGATCTCCACGTTTGGACGGATCCCTATTGATTTCAGCCCATTGGACGGTTCAAGCCACCCGCTTGAAGTTTCCAACTCCACCGATCGAGTCGTCGATCGCCGTCATGCTCCACCTTGCGCCATGTCCTTCTCCGAACACACCCGTGCAGGCTTGCGCGGTGTAGAACATATCCATCGCACCTCCCACAATCTTTTTCTATTAACCAGGCTCTAGATACCACTTGTTAGAGTGCTCGGTTAATTCCAGACCCAAACGGATCTACTAACCGATGAACGCGGAAGCATAACCACCATAGAAGAAGATACGCAAACGAGAACGACACCGAGGCACGATGTTTTTTAACGAGGTTCGGCGATGTGCCTAATCCTCGGGGCAATGACTACGGGCGCTCCTCCCCATAATAAACAGCAGCTACACCGGCATTCGGACGATCCCGCGGCCTCGCCGCCACCCTAACCAGCCGCCAAGTCGTCTCTTGGTTACTACAGGGGTTGTCTCATATTTATGGCCTCCTAGGATACAGAGTTCAACTTCAACTCTATCCTAGCCCCTAATACAACTCAAGTCTAACATAACCAAAACTGTACACATATTCGACACATATCCAACAGGGGTTACAATGCTCTTGTCAAGATTTGAGAATAGGCCGGAGGACAACCCAAAAATAGACAGCACTGCCTTCACGGTCTGAAGATCGCGCGTCTCTGGTGCGACAAAAACAATGCCAGGACTGATGTTTGTTAGGAATGTTTCAAATGCAATTTATTAAAGGCTCGATGTTGAAGAAACTAAAGGCTCGATGTCGAAGAAACTATTATAGGCCGGGCACAAAACTGCTGGGAGGCCGGAAAGGTTGATGATGCCGTGTTTAAATACAAAAAATACTTTTATGTGTAAATTGTACGCTTTTGCAATATAGTTTGGTTTTCGTGGCTATAACACACGTTGGATTGTACTTTGAAGATTTCAAACGGTCAATCTATTTCCTCAGCACATGTGTGCTTGTAGCACGGCCCTAATTAATAAAGGTAATCAGAGTTCATATAGTTTTTCTTTCACACAAATTTTGAGAACTCATAATTTGAACTCTAATCAGGGGCGGATTGAGCAAAACACCTCTCACTAATGTCTCTTTTGGAAACTCAAATTCCTCAAAATCTATAACTTTTTCCATTGTAAGAAATCCATGGAGATTTTATTTGATGAGTACCAATTTAGTTATTTGGGGAGAGATTTTCATCTCTGGTGTATTTTTCTCTTACTCCAAATTAGGCTCAAGTCATTAGCCCTTGAACTCTATGGAATGAAGAGAGAGGGGAATGGAAAGAGTAAGAGACAAGGAGATGATGAAGAACGAAGCTAAAGAGATTAGCATCTTGGATTTGAACTCTGCATGCATCTGCCCTTGTTTTCCATGCACAAACTTATTTATTTTTTTAGAAGAACATCCGACACTGAGTCTATTGAATTTTGGTTTTGTTGATTCATGTCCATGTTTGAGGCACACTAGCTATTACTACTCCATGAAGTGGCCTTGTGTTTTTTTTCTTATTTTTTGATTACAGAACGAGGTTCCAGAAGTGGGCCTTGTGGTATGGTGGAGTTTTTTTTTGACAACAGTGATATGGTGGAGTTGAGTTTTGTATGTCCATGCATAAACGATCGGCACGACTGCAGATTAACTAAAAGATTACATCCTTCATGAAAAGACATCGTTCAAAGATTGCTTCTCTATAAGGGCCTCTTTGGAATGTAGTATTGAAAAACACAGGAATAGGTGAAACGTAGGAATAGGATAGGATTGCACGTGAAAAAAATAGGAATGAAAACCATAGGAACTTTGTTGGAAAGACCCTTTGGATGAGCGTAGGAAAAAACAGGGAAGCAATAGTACCTGTGAAGTTTAATCAGTGTATTAACATGGTCTTAGCCCTTAAGAAATTAAATTAATACATGCTTATCTCAGCCTCTCTCTGTCCTCTGTCTCTGCACGTCTCGATTTCTCCCCGCACAGCTGCATGAGCAGTTAATTGCCTCGGTCCTCTGCACAAGTCAAGAATACAATGAGGTTTGAGCGGATGTTTCTTTCCTATGGTTTTCCTATGGAAAGTGAATGGTTGGAAAGTTTCCTGTGTTTTTCCTTGGATCGTTTTCTAGGAACCAAAGGGATCTACAGTGTCCATTTCATAGGATTACTGATTTCTATATTTTTCCTCTACGAATCCTGCGAACCAAAGGAGGCCTAAAACTCAGTTCATTGGTGACAATTTACTTGTAACACTGTTGTAGTTAAAATATTACTGTACTAGTTTCATTTGAGGGGGAGAGAGAAAGGTGGCCAACAGGCTAAACTACCCTACTCGAAGTTATCAACCCATCCTTCTTCTTTTTTTTTTTTGCCTTGAGACGTATGGGCCTATATATTGTGTCCACTCGCAAATTGCCAAAAGCTCCATCAAGAATACGCAACGATTAAACTTGTCTACAGCGAAAACCAGGACTCCAGCATGCCCTATGTAGTGTAAATTTTCGGTAGCTCCAAACGAAAAACTTGTCTGAATTTATCTGCTCTTTTTTTATGCTCCTGCTTGTGTCACCTGTGGATCAAGTGATCCACTCTTGTCTCTTGCGGTCTCCTCCGGGCAAGTTTGTTGAATATATTCTAAATTAACAGTCCAAGATAAAGGCCGGACTTATGACGGAGCGAAGCGGAGGCCCCATCGGGATGCGCCCCTGTTGAGTTGGGGTGCGGGGGGTTGGCCCCCCGCGGTACGGTACATATGCCCGTCGCTAGGGTTCTACCGGTATCAAGTTATTCATTATTCTTGTAAGTCGCCGCACGACGTTGTAACTGACTCTTGATAATAGTGAGGAGTGTTTGCTGGCTGGCGCCCGTGGTTTTTTCCCTTCGTATTGGAGGGGTTTTTCACGTTAAATCTTGTGTCTTGTTGTGGTTTGATCTTGTGTTCTTCGCCATATATCGGCCGTCATTCTCAACAAGTGGTACCAGAGCTGTGGTTGCAGAATAGGTTTCCAGGACGACGTCGATGAAGTTCGATCTACCGCTGCTGGATTACAAAACGAGGTTCTCTCTATGGCAAGTCAAGATGCGGGCAATTCTGGTGCAGAAAGATGACTATGATGAAGCGTTCGAAGCCTTCGGGAAGCAGTCCAAGGCTGATTGGACTCCTAAGGAAAAACGGAAAGATCGTAAGGCTTTGTCCCTAATTCAACTTCACTTATCTAATGATATTTTGCAAAAGGTGTTGCAGCAAAAGAGTGTTTCAGAACTCTGGTTGAAACTGGAATCGATATGTACGTCCAAGGATCTAACCAGTAAGATGCATATGAAGATGAAGTTGTTCACTCTCAAGATGAAGGAGGGTGAGTCAGTGATGAATCACAATCCGTGTTCAAGGAGATTGTTGCCGACCTTAAGTCGATGGAGGTGAAGTATGATGACGAGGACTTAGGTCTTTTACTGTTATGTTCACTGCCAAATTCGTATGCTAATTTCCGTGACACCATACTTTTGAGCCGTGATGAACTAACCCTTGCGGAAGTTTATGAGGCGCTCCAGTCTAAGGAGAAAATGAAAGACATGGTGCAGTCCAACGGGTCGTCGCCCTCCAAGGGCGAAGCGTTGCATGTGAGAGGCAGATTCCGCTTGTTCGTTTCATATCTGCACTAACAAAAATTGGTTTAGTTCCTATAAGCCTGTGCAGAAAGGAGATGTGGTGCGCATGGGAGATGATAATCTGTGTGTGAAGGACCGAGAACAGCGACCAGAGGCGGGGTGAATGGGAGCCTCAAATTCCTCTCGAAATGTTTGGGCCACTCTTCCCAAAAACCAAACCCAGTTGCTGGGTGCTCAACAGATTCGCCGGCCAACTAAGCAAAGTTCTCGTACTCTCTACGGTACGTGTCGAAGAGTCTGGATGAAAACGGAGAAAAGAGAGCTCACCCGCAGTGGAGGAAAAACACCAGAAACCCCAAAACATAGGTTCTCAACCCCTAGGGAAAAGAGGCAAGAACCTAGGCAAAACAGGAGAAAACAGCAAAGCACAGGAGGCTTCGGACAACCTTGGTCAAGACCACCGAACCAATGGAAGTGGTCCGGTGCACACCAGGACACCACCGGACTAGTCCGACACCTACTTTGGAAAGTTCGGAGCTCACCCTGAAGACATGCAGTAAGTGCCTAGGCTTCGGACAACTAGTCTGACGCTCACCGTCGGACTATAGGAAGTGGTCCGGTGCACACAGAGCAAAAAACCACAGCAAGCACCCTGGCTTCGGACCACTCGTCCGGTGCTCACCGTCGGACCAATGGCTCTGGTCCGACGCTCCGAGATGTCAGACGGCCTCCTGTGACTTGACCACCGGACCAGTGACCTATGGTCCGGAGCCTAGTCAAAGTGGTCTGGAGGTTAGTCCGGAGCTCACGATCAGAAAGCTGTTCTTCGTGAAAACGAACTTCTCTCCGCCACATCTTCCCAGAACTCAACCAAATGATCACCAACTGCAACCAAACTTTGTAGGAATGATCCTAGTGCAGTTGGGGAGCTATCCCGAAGAAATCATCGCTCAATTTGGAGAGGATAAACTGGAACACCCGGATTTGGGGAAGAAGAGAGCAAAACGAAGAATGCCACAAAGAAAATGCCCGATCTACGCACTCGTGAGGTTTGAGGAGCATTCCTTCGGTGCAAAGAAGCTCTCCTTCGGTGCAAAGAAGCTCCTCACGAATATGAACAACTTGGTTCAAGTCGATTTTGCAAAGCTACTCTCAACAAAGAGAAATCATCTCGGGAAAAAGAAAGAGCAAAAGAAAAATGTGAAGAACACAAGCAAAACGGGGACGCAATCACGAAATCGAAGCCACCATGGCTTACGGAGGTTATGGCCTCCGATTCCTCGCGACAAACTCAAGCTCTTACAAAGGTTGGTGGAAGCAACCTAGGGATCTCATGAACTAGAGAGAGAGAGTTGGGGCAACTAATTAGGGTTCAAGAGATGGGATGAGGGATACCCCTTCACCCCCTACTTATCGGGTTTTGGCTATTTCCCAAAGACCCCCCTAGATACAATGAGTGAACTACCTAGCCTAAGCACTGCAGTCCAAGCTCCGGAAAATATCTCCCGCATTTTGAATGGACGGCCCCGCTTCCTGCCGGGAGTTGCCGTCGCCTCGACGCAACCTCCAGGATTCCGCCACATGCCATCCCCGCTTCCTCGGAAGCTCCGCCTAGGTTTTGAGGCCCAAACCCAGGAAACCCGCCACCGGTAGCTTTTGGCTCAACTACCGAACCCCGAGTTTTGCGGCCCAAACTCGGAAACCGACGCGGATGGTTTTGAGGCCCAAACCACCAAACCACTCGACGCGAGCCACCTTGTCTTCGCCCGATCGGACTCCGAGTCCCCTGAGCCTCCGCTCGACTCGTGCGTCCACCATCTTGACTCGGTCGACTCGGTCTACCTCCATGTCTTCTCGCACTCGCTGGTGCCAGGTACTAGCCACCACAGCTAGTCCGCCGACGCCCATGGTCCCTCAGTCCAAGCCCCGCTTCCGCCCTTCCCTGCTCTCAGTCCATCGGCACGGCAAGCCTCTACTCGACCTTCTCCACTCCATTGGCCACTATCACTAGGCATAGCACCTGCACACCACAAGCCGATAAATAAGCACATGTTTCTGCTTTCGCAGAGGTTAGGGTAAGCCACTCAAACTGAAACACTCACGTGTTGATCAATCACTCATCATCAAAGCTGAACATACATGGGTACTTATCCACCATGTGTTCGCAATATCCCCCTTGATGAGTGCATTGTCAACACAAGTGCATTTCAGAATTGAGCCACAAGGTAAAGCTCTCCAAATGACCAAAAATCTACCAAAGCCAAAACAGGGTCACTTGAGAGAAGCAAACACGATACCAATTAAAAGTGAGGCAAAAAGTGATACCAATTAAAAGCATCCTTCAAAACACATCATGACAAAGCCACTTACTGATGCCGAACAAAAGCATATGGGCATAACAAAGCTAGCCCTCAAGAAGAGGCAGAGACGTGCTCAACACCGCTAGCAAGTCCAAGATACCAATCACAAACTCTCAAAGCTCAGAAAACCAATTTAAGACCACTTACGTCCCCTAATGCTCAAGAAGCAATCGAAACCTGTCGGAGCCAACAAGGCAAGCTAGATCCTCCAGAAGAGGCAAATGCTCAACACATCTAGCAAAAACTCCCCCTGAGCAAGATACCAATTGGAAAACTAAGAGAAGCACTCTCGAGATACCAAGAAGGGGTGAAAAGAGCCAAGTCAAAAAGGTACCAATTAAGCTCAAAAAGCACATTTGCTCCCCCTTGGAAGTAGATGGCTGAAAAAGGAATGAAATGCACATCTCTCCCCTTGTTGACACATGTAGCTCATCAAACGTCAACAACTCCTATGAGAATGAATAGATGCTCTAAGTGATGTGATCCTATGAGAATAGGAGAAGCTCTATGTTCCCAACAAAGACTCAAGTTGAGCTTAAGATCACTTTAGAAGCTATTTTAGAGAGCAGATCATGTGAGAGCAAAGAAAGGGTATCACCTCCTAGAGACAACTAAACATGGCAAACAAGATAGGATCTATCTCAAAGCAATCTCATGTATAGCAAGTAAATCTATCCCTTAGCAAAATTCATACAGCAAGCCAATGACCCAACTGAATAAATTTTTCCAAATTTCAGAGTTCTGCAACAAATTTTCAGTTTTAGGCACATTTAAGTTGTATGCGAGTGGTTGTAAACAAAGTGATGTCACTGCTTACCAACCGAGCCAAGTCAAAGGACTTGACACACCGGTTTTGGTCATACACGACACCTGTCAAGTATCGATCCATATGGGAAGCAGTCTCAAACACACGGTGAAGTGCTCACAATGCAGACCCAACTTGATCTTTCCAATTCACAAAACAGAGAGCAATTTTATTTTAGATATTAATCATGGTGCTCAAAGGTAGTGAATGAAACAATGAAGAGCCATAGTTACAAGCTATATACAAGGCAGCCAAGAAGGATCTTCAAAAGCCTACACAAGCTACTGCCATTTCAAAGGTGACATGGAGAATTTAAATTCAGTTTTAGAGCTTCTCTAACTTAGCTCTATTGCATATCATAAAAATCAAAAAGAGTCTAAGTTAGACAACACCATAGACATAAAACACCTCAAACAGAGCATGGATTCATTATATCAGCTATAGATATGAAGCTTAAAATGAACTATGTCACAAATGCAAATGAGGTGCAAAAAGCAATGACACCAACTAATACAATCATGACACCAAAAGAGAAGAAGGACAAAGAAAAGACAAAAAGAACCAGAAAGAACTATGATACACAAAACTTTCCTCCTCTAAAAAGGAAAGCAAACACCCAACTCACCCCGAAGGAGAGAAAATGCAACCTGATCCAAAGAATTAGTGAGAATATCCGCAAGCTGGTTTTGGGTCTCGACATGCCGGAGGTCAATGTCGCCCTTCTCGTAGTGATCACGCAAAAAGTGAAAGCGGACCTCAATGTGCTTGGTCTTTGAATGAAGCACGGGATTTTTGGCCACACTAATTGCACTCGTGCTATCACAAAGCAAAGGCACCTTAGTAAGCTCAAGACCAAAATCTCTCAAAGTGGCAATCATCCAAAGCAATTGAGAGCAACAACTAGCCGTGGCAACGTACTCAGCTTCGCACGTCGACTATGCCACGCTAGATTGCTTGCGAGAAGACCAAGAAACCAAAGAAGACCCGAGAAACTGGCAAGTCCCAGAAGTGGACTTCCGATCAAGTCGGCAACTGGCAAAGTCGGCATCAGAATAACCGCAAATCACAAGAGAGGAAGAGGTGGAGAACCAAAGATCAAATTCGGGAGTGAAGCGCAAGTACCTCATGATGTGTTTCACCGCCTGCTTGTGCGAAGTCCGTGGAGACGCCTGAAAGCGTGCACACACGCAGACGACGAACTGAATGTCCGTCCGAGTCGCCGTCAAGTACAGAAGCGACCCGATCATGCTTCGGTACTCCGTCTGATCCACCGTCTCTCCTTCCTCGTCCGCATCCAAGGCAGTCGTAGTCGACATGGGCGTAGAGAGGGGCTTTGCCTCACCCATGTCAAACTTAATCAAGATATCCTTCGTGTACTTGTCTTGGTGCACAAACGTCCCTTCCCGGGTTTGCTTGATTTGCAACCCGAGAAAGAAGGTCAACTCTCCCATCATACTGATCTCAAATTCCCTGCTCATAATATCTACAAACTTGGCAACAAGAGCATGAGAAGAACCACCAAAGATGATATCATCCACGTATATTTGGACAAGGAGAGTGTCTTTGCCTTGCTTGATGAGAAACAACGTTTTATCTACCGATACCATTTTAAAGCCCTTAGCAAGTAAAAAGGTTTTTAGCCTATCATACCATGCTCTAGGTGCTTGTTTCAAACCATACAAAGCTTTGTGAAGTTTAAAAACATGGTTTGGAAACTTGGGATTTTCGAAACCGAGAGGTTGTTTAACACAAACTTCCTCCTCTATGTAGCCGTTTAAGAAATCACTTTTAACGTCCATTTGAAAAAGGTTAAAACCCTTAGAAGCCGCAAAAGCTAGAAGGATTCTAATGTCTTCTAAACGAGCTACGAGAGCAAAGGTTTCCTCATAGTCTATTCCCTCCTTTTGACAAAAGCCTTGAGCTACCAACCTAGCCTTATTGCGCACTACCACCCCATCCTCACTTTGTTTGTTTTTGAAAACCCATTTGGTACCTATAGGGTGGCAACTAGGTGGTGGAGGAACTAAGACCCAAACACGGTTTCGCTCAAAGTTTTCTAACTCCTCATGCATGGCATTAACCCAATCTGGATCCATCAAAGCGTGTCCAACATCTCGGGGCTCAAAAGACGCGACAAAAGCTGAATGAGCAAAGTGAGAGATATAGGACCTGGACCGCGTGACTCGACGGTCAATGTCGCCGATGATGTTCTCCGGCGGGTGCTGCCACTGGATGTGGCGGGGAGCCTGCCTGGACGAAGTGGCCTCCCCCTCGACAGCAGCTGGAGCTCCCTCAGGTGCAACAGGCACCGACTGAGGAAGCTGCTCGAACAGCCCCCATGTAGAGGAAGTAGTAGGATCGGGACCGTGAGCCGAAGTTGACGTCGCAGGGTCTACGGGGGCAGCCGGTGGAGTCGGCTCGGGATCACCCCAATCGGCGTCATCCTGCTCCTCCTCCACAAAGATGCTGGTGTTCACCTCATCATCACCTGCAAGTTCAAAAGCGGTGGAAACACATGGCATAGTTTCATCGAAGGTAATCTCACAAGTCTCCATCACTCGGTTAGTTTCAAGGTTAAGTGCATGATAAGCACGAGAGTGAGTAGAGTAACCCAGAAAGATACCGTCAGAAGACCGTGATTCAAATTTATCCAACTTACCACCCTTTTTGAGGATGAAGCACCTGCACCCAAACACCTGTAGGTGACTTACCTTGGGTGGTCTCCCAAATCGCAACTCATAAGAAGTCTTCTTCTTGAAAGCTCGGAGAAAATGCGATTGGAAACATAGCAAGCAGAACTGAGTGTCTCGGCCCAATACCGCCTAGAAGTCCTATGCTCATCGAGCATCGTCCTGGCCATCTCAACAAGGGTCCCATTCTTGCGCTCAACAACATCGTTCTGCTGGGGAGTGTGAGGTGAGGAAAACTGGTGATCGAGACCCAAATAAGAGCAAAGAGTTGCAAAGTGAGCATTCTTGAAAGTCACTGTAGATAGCTCTCATGGCATTCTTAGGTAGCTCATTTTGCAATCTCAAACAAGTGGAAAAGCCTCATCCTTACTCTCCAAAAAGAACACCCAAGAGTACCTCGAGTAGTCATCAACGACTACAACAACATACCACTTTCCTCCTTCCGACCTGACCCGAGCTGGACCAACTGTGTCCATGTGTAAGAGCTCGCCGGGTCGAGTGGTCATGATCTCAGTCACAGGAGGATGGGAAGCAGCAACCATCTTGTCATGCCTGCAAGGATGGCAGACCAAATCTTTCTCAAAGTTTAGCTTTGGAATTCCTTGGATAAGGTCCATTGAGCTAAGCCTTGCAAGCAAGTCAAAACTCAAATGTCCCAATCTCCTATGCCACTTCCAAAGCTCAAGCGAAGAAGAACCCGCAAGAAGACAACGAGAAGGTTCAGAAGAGATAGAAAAATCCGCACGAAAAACCTTCCCGAAGGGTAAAATCGGCAAAGCTCACTAGGAGAGTCCAAAATCCGAGAGAGATTAGGCTTGTGAAAGGATCAAGATGCCCAAGAGGGGGGGGTGAATTGGGCTTGTTTTAAATTTCTAAAGCAAATATGAAAACCTATCAAATGCCAATCACCCCCTAGTGCCTACCGGTCGTGTGTCCTAGCTAGAAAGTGGTAGCAGTTCATGGAATTGAAAGACACCCTAAGCAATTCTAGTGGGAAATGAAAGAACAAAACGGAATGTAATGCAGAAATGCAAAGAGCTAGGTAAAAGAGATTCTCAGTGACGCAGCGATGTTTTCCTGAGGTATCGAGGTGTCGACACACCCCCCTAGTCCTCGTTGGAGCACCTCGCAAGGTATAACTCCCCCTCTACCCGCGCAAGGGTAGAGTGCTCTCTACGGGCTGATTCTTCGATACTTTGGCTCGGTGAATCGCCCACAACCAATCACAGAAGCTTGGAGAAGAGCCGCCGACAATCTTCCGGCGATCACTTCCTCCGAACACCACCAAACCGTCTAGGTGCTGTCGAACACCAAGAGTAACAAGCACAAGACCTTCACTTGACCAACTCAAGGCTAGGAAGGTGGATGGATGCACACAAGTTACTCCTAATCACTCTAGGAGGGAAGAACAAGATGAACTCTCTCAAACCTCTCCCTCACTAAGCACTTGTCTCTCCAAGGATTCTCTCAAGGTGTAACCAGCTGAAACAATGGCCAAGAGACCTCATAAGGACGAAGGGGGCAACTATAAATAGTCCCCACCTCCAAAACTAGCCGTTTTCTCCTTTTTCTCTTCTCTGCGAAGCCAACGGACTAGTCCGGAGCTAACACCACCGGACCAAGCAGCCTGGTCTGGAGCTCACTCTCTGCTGAGAAACAGACACCGTCGGACCACTTGCCTTAGTCCGACGCACTGTTCCGGAGCCAGGGTGCTCACTGAGTGAAAACACTTTCTCTTCTTTGAACCACCGGACCACTCTCCTTGGTCCGGAGCCCTGGTCCGACGCGCAGGTCTGGAGCTAGGGAGCTCACTGAGTTGGATCACAGCTCTTCTTGTGAGCATCAGACTACCCGTCGGACCCTCCGTCGGACTAGTCCAGAGCTCACTCCCAGGGCAGGCTTTCACTGACAGAGGCCACCGGACCACTTGCCTATGGTCCGGTGCTCTTCGAGACAGGTGGTCCGGAGCTCTGTCTCTGAACTAGCTTCTAAGGCAAGGTCGTCGGACTCCTCTCCTTGGTCCGACGCTTCCTTAGCAAACTGGTCCGGAACTCTTTTCTCCCTTTTTCTCAACTCTTATCACTAAGTTTTCTTAAGGGATTTTGCTCCTACCAACTTAAGACATACCAAGGGATTATAGCAGGGTCTCTAGGACTGGTTGTGACAAGTGTGCATATATCCACTTTCCTAAACTCTCCTAGGTCAAGCTACTAATATCATACCCCCTTAATAGTACGGTCAAAGGAAAAACAAAGCCCTAGCTATACTTGTGCCCTTCTCAACCTTATGGCACTAAGGACTAGCCTAGTCTTCAACTTGTATCATCATCCTTTGAAACCGAAACGATTTCCATCTTGGGGACATGAATATCCATTCAGCCCATTCAAATTGTATCACTAATGACCTAACACAAATGACTTTGCCTCTGCAAAACACATGTTAGTCATAGTGACCTAGCATTGTCGTTAATCACCTAAACACAAGGGACCATGATTCTTCAATCTCCCCCTTTTAGGTGATTGACGACAATACAAGCTCGAGTAGAGAATAATGAGTGAATTTTGATAAGAGAAAACATGACTTGACATGAGATAGGCATGGGTTAGTGATAAGAAAGACAAAAACATGCATAACCATTCAAGCCATGACAAGCACAATTGATATGAATTGAGCATAGTACTTGATTTCAAAGGATATGCTATAGCCAAAAGATCAGAGATTAGCGAGGAAGCAATATAGCATAACCAAGTGACATGATATATACATAAAAAAGAGTCCACACATGTCACACAACCATCAAGTCTCAACCATCACACATATCATACAATGCATAAAGATGGTAAATGTGATGCATGATGCGATAGAGTAAATACACATCAAAAGAACGAATCCTACTAACTCCCCCTGAAGCTATCCCATCTACTCGACTCTCCCTCTCCCCCTTTGGCATCAAGACACCAACAACTAAGCGTCTGGAGGCAGTGGAGGGACAGCAGCAGCGGCTTGGGCACGATCAAGAATGTGGAACTCGTCAAGATCATCGTCGTCGTCGTCTGAGTCCTCCCCCTGAGTCTCTGGAGCTGGAAGCGGATCAGTCTGGGGAGACACTGGACGAGAAGCCATTGGGCCTACTAACTCTGCTACCGAAAAGTCAGGAACTATGGCTGGGGCAGGAGAAGGAGTGGGAGTAACTGCCACTGTCTCTGTTAGTGCCTCTGGAGCGGCGGTGTCCGGTTGTGCCTTGAGCACTGACTCGCCTGGAGTCGGAAGAACCGGTGGCTGCTCAGGCTGATCATGAGTAGACGTAACGACTGTGGCATCTGTCACAATAGTAGCAGTAGGTGGAGTCGACACGGCTGGAGCACGACTGTCGTGTGTAGCCTCAGAAGAAGCAACTGAAGAACGGTGCTGACCAGCTGTCGGTGAAACAAGTACGACCTCAATCTCTGCGGCTATCTGCGGACCACTGGGGGACAGCTGCCCTGTGATGTCGCTGAACGACGCTGACAAGTCTCTGGCAGTAGCACCCATCGTAGCGGACATCGGCGTGAAACCGGTAGTGAGAGGGGTGAACTATTGAGTCGGGACTAGAGTGTCCAACCACTGCGTGACCTGGGTAGCTGGTGACTGGAATGGGGTGGTCAGTCCTGCACCCTGAAGTCCACTAGGCTGAATGGCTGGGGTGGGAGTGACGATCTGTCTAGCTGAATTGGAAGGGGCCACTGAGGGGCCAACCGACTGCTGTGGTGCTGCTATCTGACCAACTGACTGAGATGGCTGAGTCTGACTCATCATGTGGATCTGAGGTGCAGCCGGGAACTCAAGAGAAGGAGCACCAGTCCACTTCATCATATGGGCCATAAAGGCCATGTTCTACTACTGGATCTTCTGAGACTGGAGCTGCAGATGTTGTGACTCTAGCTGCATAGCAAGCATCTGTCTCTGCATCTCAAAGTGTCGCTCCTCAAACTGTCTTTGCATTTCATCCTGTCTCTCTGCTGGACCTGGGTAACTGCAGTCACTAAGGAACTTTGCTGCTCATTAAGACGATCGAGAATCTTCAGCATCATAGTTTCTGTGGCTGACCCAGAACCACCGGCCTCTAAGTCGCGAGCCCGTGGTGGCATGGTAGGAACAGGCTGGAAGTCAGCATCAGAGCTGTTAGAAGAAGTATCCTCAGGAGTAACATCAGCCCCAGTATCCAAGTCACGGAGCTCCTGCTGCTCAATACCTCGGATCGAATCATCCTGAGTCTCAACATCGTCGTGGTCAGCAGGCGCAGTCCGTTGCCTGACTAGGCGAAGCACACGGTTCCCAAACCGACTGTCAAAAGAAGCTAGTACTCTGTATGGTGGGAATGAAGTTGGTGATTGATCCAGCAAATCATGGAGTCCGCGGTTGGCTCCCACAAGCTCGATAGCTATGATAGAAGAAATCCAATGAGCATAGGGAAGCTGTCGTCGTGCCCTCATACCATCAGCAATCACATCCTCAATCTCTGACACTAGGAAATCAGCAATATCAAACGGTGTCTGAGATACGAGAACCTGAAGGAGAAGCTGCTGCATGTTAGTCAGACCTTCCTTGTACCCGGTGTGAGGCAATAGAGTGCGCCATAGAACATCGTTCAGACGGCGAACAGTGGGGCGAAGCTTTGCCAGAGTACGTCGAGAGCCCTCTGTGAAGGGTGGCCTGAAGAGAGGTGCGACCTCCTGAACTGACAAAGTACGACCACCTTTAGCCCAGCGAGGCACATGAACTCCTCGGTAGCAATCATAGTGAAGGTTGAGCTCTCCGGCTGTCTGGGTGAGGTGAAGAATCTCTCTGAGCCGAGTCATATAAAGTCTGTAGCGCTCTCCTCTGAAGGTATATTGTATAAAGTTATGAAGAGGATCAACCCATACTGGAGTGTAGAACTCCCTGACCCACCTCTCAATGTAATTCCCGGAACGACCAAGAAGGTCGGCGAGTCCCGGAAGATACGTGATAAAGGGTCGAATTTCCTCTCCAGCCAACTCAACAATGCTCTCCAAGGAGCAAACTCTGTGAGGTTTGATCTGAATGCTAGAAAGCTGAGCTGCTCTGTAGAAATCCTCCATGAGAGGTGTGTGCCATCCTGGTGAAGCTCTGGGGTCACGCTGATCAGGGCACCACTTCTCAAGTGCCATAAAACGAAGCTTTTTCACGTGCTTTGTTGTGAGCTCCCTCAAGTCTAGGTGAACTACGCTGAGGCTACCGTAGGAGCTACTGAGGCACTCTGAGGTGACTGAGCTGCCTGAGAACGAGTAACTCGCCCCCAGGAAAGGGGTGCCAACGGTGTACCAAGAGCTTCTGTGACAAGCTCTTGCTCCTCTGGAGCGTCCTCTGTCTGTGACTGAGTAGGAGGAGTAGACGGTAACTCCCGCGGAGGGGTGCCAAGTCTAACAGAACTTTGGCGACCACTTTGCTTTGCACGGTCTGTTGCATCTGCCACTGCCTCAGCCTTCTCGGCCTCTGTAAGCTTTCGCTTCTTTTTCTTGGGCTTCTCAACAATCTGCTTCTTTCCCTTGTCCCTTGAAGGATGTGGAGGAGGAGTGTCATCACCTGAGCCACTAGCATGAGCACGAGAACCATGAGCCATCACTGATCGATAGAGAAACGACTGCCCAACTGACAAGTATAGAACCACTGTCACAAGCACTGCCACAAGAACCACTGATCTCTGTCACAAACAACTGCCAACTGCAGAGAATCATTGAACAATCAAAGCTGACAGAGGGGCTTGCCAAGCCACTGGACCGATCCTTCTGAGGCTTTGCCTCAATCCATACTCGCGAGCTTTGCCCTGAGTTTAAGCTACCACTGACTGCTGCCAGATAGAATAGATAGGGTATATATATATAAGCATATATATCATCTAGAGATAAGAACCCGTATGGAAGCAAGCATCTAGATAAGATAAAGAATGAAATCTGTCACGGTACCTGAGATAAGCGAGCGTATCTAATCAGAGCAATTCAAGCGACGAGCCACACTCCAAAAGAGAATTGCCAACTGTTAATTACAATTGACAAGGTGATTCAGTGATTTGGCATTGAAAAGACTAAGGCATGAAATGATCGATAGCTAGACTAAACGCTAAAACCATGATCAGAGTCATACCCTAGGGACAATGAAGTGAGATCGATGAAGTCGAAGATGGGTCGGCGAAGACGAAGTCGTCGAAAACCCAACCCTAGGGTTAGGGCTAACCCTAAGTGGTAAACTCCTGCTTGGCTAACAACGAATGTGGGGAAGTGGTGGAGCTAGGCAGGGTGACAAGGTGGAGCAGGGGTGGTGCTTGATTGCCGGCGAGAGCGGTCTCGACGGCGAGCGGCGGTTGTGATGGCAGGCGGCGACGCTCCTCTACGTGAGCGAGCACGAGCAGAGCAGATAGGAGGGAGTGCGTGGAGCAATGGCGGCGCTCCGGTGAGGGGCTCACCGGTGGCGAGATGGACACGGGCGAGCTGGTGGCAGAGAGAGGTCAGGCGGCGGCGCGATGTATGGGCGGTGGAGGAAAAAGTAACTGCCAAAACAGAATCGCCTGCGGGGGGTTAAGCGCGAATTTTCGAAGCGTCGGACCATACTGCATGGTCCGGAGGGTGGTCCGACGGAACCAGAGAATGAAACATTTCATGAAGAGAGCACCCGACCACCGGACTAGGGCTTCGAACGAAGCGTCGGACTAGTCCGACGGTCCTTTGACTGGACTGTTGACCGCTGACCGAGGCTCCGAACCATTCAGTTATGGTCCGGTGGAGCGTCGGACCTGTAGTCCGACGGACTTTATGTCTGGAGAAATTTTTATGCAGGGAATGACTGAGCGTCGGACAACCTAGCATCGGACTATGGCGAGTAGTCCGGAGAGTGGTCCAGTGCTTGATTTTGCTCTGAATTTTCCTATTTTTCTCTCCAATCTTTTCTCTTAGCCAAGTACCAACACAAAAGAGTAGAAAGAAACACTTGTTGGACCTGGCATAAGAACCATCTCTCAAACCCTCAATTTAGAAATAGTTTGTTGTAGGCTAGAATTAGTTTTCTAAGGAAAATAGTTCAATAAAGCTCCAAGGGTCACCATAGGGGCACAAAAGGGGTATTAGCTGAAGCTAGAGCGTTGAATTACTCCCCCTAAGTGACGAACCTAGAGGATGACCAAACTTAAACGAAAAGGAATGACTAAGCAACACACATGCATTTGCTATGCAATACGGAATTTGAATCTAGCTTGCTTGCAAGTTTAAACCGTGGTTAAGCTTTGTCACACGCTTTGAGGACGGTTATCTCAACCGTGTTAGCCAAGCCTATGTGCATTACTATAGATTAAACATGATTATATTACATATGGATGCAAGGTTCACACAAGCTCATCTTTTAGTGAAGTTAGAGTGATCAAGCACATTCAACTCGCTTCTCAACCTACAAAAGGTTATTTCATCGAGTGGTTTAGTGAAGATATCCGCTAATTGATTTTCGCTAGAAACTCCCACTAGTGTGATATCTTTCCTAGCCACATGATCTCTAAGAAAGTGATGGCGAATATCTATGTGCTTGGTGCGAGAGTGTTGAACCGGGTTGTTAGCAAGCTTTACGGTGCTTTCATTATCACACAAGAGGGGAACATCTTTTAAAACAACGCCGTAATAAAGAAGTGTTTGGGTCATGTATAAGATTTGTGAACAACTTGCTCCCGTGGCAATGTATTCCGCCTTGGCGGTTGACAATGACACACTGTTTTGCTTCTTTGAGGACCAAGAAACAAGTGATCTTCCTAGCATGTGGCACCCACCGGAGGTACTCTTCCTATCAACCTTACACCCGGCATAATCCGAATCGGAATAGCAAACTAGTTGGAAGGGGGCTCCTTTGGGATACCAAAGACTCATGCTAGGGGTGTGCCTTATGTATCTAAGGATTCTTTTAACCGCATATAGATGCGACTCCTTAGGGCTTGCTTGAAACCTAGCACACATACACACACTAAACATGATATCCGGCCTAGATGCGATGAGGTAAAGTAAACTACCGATCATAGAACGATAGAGAGTTTGGTCGATCGGTTTACCTCCCTCATCGAGGTCGAGATGTCCATTAGTAGGCATTGGGGTCTTGATTGGCTTGCAATCCTCCATCTTGAACTTCTTAAGTAGATCATGAGTGTACTTTTCTTGAGAGATGAAGGTCCCTTCTCTCATTTGCTTCACTTGGAAGCCAAGGAAGAAGGTTAGTTCGCCAATCATTGACATCTCGAACTCCTTGGACATCAAGTCACCAAACTCCTTCCAATGGTCTCGGTTTGTTGACCCAAATATAATGTCATCGACATATACTTGGCAAACGAAGATCTCTCCATTAAGCTTCTTGGTGAATAGTGTTGTGTCGACGATCCCGATCTTGAAACCCTTCTTGAGTAGGAAGTCCCTTAGCCTCTCATACCAAGCTCTTGGAGCTTGCTTCAATCCGTAGAGTGCCTTGGACAACCTATACACATGATTAGGCAAGTTTGGGTCTTCAAACCCGGGAGGTTGTGAGACATAGACAAGTTCATTAATGAAACCATTTAAGAAAGCACTCTTCACATCCATTTTAAAGAATTTTATTTCGTGATGTGAAGCATACGCCAAAAGGATACAGATGGCTTCAAGTCTTGCAACCGGAGCAAAGGTCTCTCCAAAATCGAGTCCTTCTACTTGAGAGAACCCCTTTGCCACCAATCTTGCTTGGTTCCTCACAACCACGCCTTGATCATCTTGCTTGTTCCTAAACACCCACTTGGTGCCAATGAATCTTGCATCCTTTGGCTTCTCTTCAAGTGTCCACATTTGGTTCCGGGTGAAGTTGTTGAGTTCTTCATGCATGGCATTCACCCAATCCGGATCCGCACGTGCTTCTTCAACACTAGTAGGCTCAACAAAGGAAACAAACGAGTGATGTTCAACATAAGATGCAAGTCTAGAGCGAGTCATAACTCCCTTTGATGGACTCCCTATAATTTTATCGTGGGGGTGAGCTTGAAGGATAGGTGTTGATCTTCTATTTGTCTCTTGAGGAGGGGGATGCGGTGCTTCAACATTGCTTGCTTCGGCCTTGGCTTGATCTTGAGGGATGTGAGTGTCTTCTTGAGCTTCCCTCACTTGATCTTCTTCATCAACTTGAGGCGTGCGAGGTGGAGAAGGATCTTGATTTGCTTCATCTTCAACTTCTTCCACCTCTTGCGGGTTGATAGCACCAATTGGCATATTCTTCATTGCCTCCCGCAAGGGTTCATCACCTACATCAATATCCTCAAGCGCTCCTTGGGAGCCATTAGTTTCATCAAACTCCAAGTCATACATTTCTTCAACTAAGCCGGTGGATTTGTTAAATACACGGTATGCCTTGGATTTAAGTGAATATCCAACAAGGAAACCAATGTCACACCGCCGTTGGAATTTACCCAAGTGTTGGCGCTTCTTGTAGATGTACACTTTGCAACCAAACACCCAGAAGAATGAAATATCCGGCTTCTTCCCATTGACAAGCTCATAGGGGGTCTTCTTTAATAGCCTTTGGATGAAGAGACGGTTTGCCGCATAGCAAGCGGTGTTGATTGCCTCCGCCCAAAACTTCTCCGGAGTGTTGTACTCATCAAGCATAGACCTTGCTAGAGTTATGAGCGTCCGGTTCTTCCTCTCTACAACACCATTTTGTTGTGGAGTATATGTGGCGGATACCTCATGCTTGATCCCCACTTCATCACAATAATCTTCAATCTTTGTGTTCACAAATTCAGTGCCATTGTCACTTCTAATCTTCTTGATCTTCACATCAAATTCATTTTGAGCTCTTGTAGCAAACTTTTTGAATATAGCGGTTGTCTCTCCCTTGTCTTGAATAAAGAACACCCAAGTGTATCTAGAGTAGTCATCAACTACCACTAAGCAAAAGAGATTGCCTCCAAGACTAGCATAGGTGGTAGGACCAAATAGATCCATATGTAGCAACTCTAGGACTCTTGAGGTAGACATGAAAGCTTTGGTTGGATGAGTGTTTGCCACTTTCTTGCTGGCTTGACAAGCACTACACAATTTATCCTTCTCAAACACCACATCCTTGATTCCTCTAATCATCTCCTTCTTGACAAGCTTCTTCAAGGTTGACATTCCCACATGTGCTAGTCTTCTATGCCATAGCCAACCCAAAGAATTCTTGGAGAATAGACAAGTTTGCAATTCGGCTTCATTTGAGGTGAAATCCACTAAGTAGAGGTTGTTGTGCCGAAACCCTTTGAATATCATTGATGAATCTTCAATCTTGGTCACAATCACCTCATTTGGAGTGAAGAGACATTGAAACCCGAGATCACAAAGTTGACCAACCGATAGCAAATTGAAGCTCAATGATTGTACTAGGAAGACATTGGAAATTGATTGATCTTGGGAGATAGCCACTTTGCCTAAGCCTTGAACTTTGCCCTTTGAATTATCCCCCAAAGTAATCTTGTGTTGATTTGCACAATCCTCATCAAGTGTGGTGAAATCCGGGGGTCGCCGGTCATATGTTGAGTGCAACCACTGTCAATTACCCAATGGCTCCCACCGGTCTTGTAGTTCACCTACACACAAGCAACTTGGAGTTAAGCTTGTTGTTTGGGAACCCCCTTAGTGCGGGGCCCCATTGCCTTGTCAACCAACTCCTTAGCAACCCAAAGAACCCTAGGCTTGTTCTTTATTGGTGGTCCAAGGAACACCACAAGTGGTCTACCCTTGGAATCTTTGTTGATGACATAGTGAGCATCATGAGCAAATGGCCTAGTGTGCTTGGGCAAGGTCTTGGGAAGTGGAGTCTTGCATTGAAACTCGAAGTGACCAATTTGTCCACATCCAAAGCACCTCTTAGGCTTGGGCTTTGGCTTCTCTTGATTGTAGCCATTGTACTTGTTCTTGTAGTAGTTCTTGGCTTCAATCTTGACCTTGGCCTTCATCACTTGGTTTTCCTTGAACCCAATACCGGTCTTATCATTCTTCATGACAGTGCTCATTAGAAGCTCACTTTGGAGATTGTGGCCCTTGGTGAACTTGTCAAGGCCATTAGCAAGCTTGGTCTTGTCACTCTTGAGCTTGGCAATTTCTTCTCTAAGAGAGTTGATCAAGGTAATAGCATCTTTGTCTTCTTCTTCCTTGGTCGACTTGATGGTGAAGGGCTTGTTTGCCTTGAGGTTGATTAGCTCTTCCTTGAGCTTTGAGTTCTCTTCCCTCATCTTCACATAATCATCATACTTGCCGGCTTCTACAACTCTCTTGCCCTTGCACTTAGCACTTTGCTCAAGAGCCACATCATCAAGCTCTATTTCACAAGAGGTAGCACTTGCACACTTAGCACACGTGTTAGTAGCAACATGTGTAAGATCTTGAGTAAGCAATTCATTTGCTACCACTAGTGTGCCATGATCACTTTTCACTTGGTTGTAGTCATCTTTTAGCAAGTTATACCTTGTATGGAGCTCTTGGGATGACCTCTCAAGCTTATCATGTTTCTCATTAGCTTGCTTAAGAGAGGCTTTGAGCTCCCTAGTGCTAGATGTGAGAGAATTGATCTCAAGCTTCAAATCATCATTAGCACTAGACAAGGCATCAAGCTTAGCATGCAAGTTGTCTTTGATCTCAAGAAGTTTGTCATTTTTACCTTTATACTTCCTTATGATGCTAGAGTACTTGTTGAAAATTTTAATTAGCTCATCATAGGATGGTGTGTCATCATCATCACTTTCACTACCACTTGAGTCACCACTATCATCATCATCCTCTTTTTGTACCTTCTTGTCACCTTTAGCCATGAGGCATAAGTGTGTAGAGGATGAGCTCGACGATGAATGAGGTGGCGGTGGAATAGAAGAACCAATCACCAAGGCGGCCACCTTCTCTTCTTCACTCTCATCATCGGAGGAGTCACTTGAATCATCAATATCGGTGAGCCAATCACCCACAATGTAAGCCTTGCCATCCTTCTTCTTCTTGTGGAAGTTGAAGTTCTTCTTCTTGTATGGCTTGTCTTGCTTCTTATCATCATCACTTGAGTCATCATTGCCGCCATGTTCTTCTTGAAGTTCTTGAACTTGTCTTTCTTCTCTTCGGGGCAAGCATGAGCTAGATGACCAAGAGTTCCGCAATTGTAGCACTTCATTCGGGAGATTGGCTTCCTTGAAGAGCTTGGGAAGAATTTCTTCTTCTTTGAGTCAAACTTGACTCCATTCTTGTTTAGCCTCTTCAACATCTTGGTGGTTTTCTTCACCATAAGAGCGATGTTGTCTTCATCATCATCACTTGCACTCTCAAGTACATATTGAATCTTGCACTTCTCCTTAGAAGATGCCTTGAGAGCCAAGTCCTTCTTCTCCTCCTTCTCTTTCTTCTTGGAGGAAGATGAACTTCCATAATTGATCTTCATGTACATCTCATGAGCATTGATCTTGCCCAAAACTTGTGTTGGGGTAGTTGTGGATAGATCGCCTTGATGAAGGACCGTGACAATGTGGCTATACTTGTCTATTGGTAAGACACAAAGTATCTTGCGCACCACATCGGCCGGCATCATTTGAGTAAGCCCAAGGCCATTCAAATCCTCTACAAGCACATTCAAGCGAGAATACATTTCATTAGCATTTTCATGAGATAGCATGGTAAAAGAGTTCATCTTAGCAATGATGAGGTGATAGCACTCTTCTCTTTCACATTTGGTGCCCTCGTGTAGAGCACAAATGTTTGTCCAAATCTCATGCGTGGTTTTGCAATTCCGCACATGGTTGAACACATCCTTGCAAATGCCATGGTAAAGAATGTTCTTCGCCTTAGCATTGTTCTTCTCAAAGAAGGGATCCTCGGCGAACACCGATCCGCCTATGGTGGCGGCTTTGTGAACGCCGACATCCACGGCCTCAAGGTAGGCCTCCATCCGCACTTTCCAATACGGAAAGCCATCCCCATCAAACATGGGTGGCGGTCCATCCCCATGGGACATCTTGCTCTGGGCGGTGAAGCCTAATTTAGAGCAACCAGGCTCTGATACCAATTGAAAGCAAATATGAAAACCTATCAAATGCCAATCACCCCTAGTGCCTACCGGTCGTGTGTCCTAGCTAGAAAGCGGTAGCAGTTCATGGAACTGAAACACACCCTAAGCAATTCTAGTGGGAAATGAAAGAACAAGATAGAATGTAATGTGGAAATGCAAAGAGCTAGGAAAAAGAGATTCTTAGTGACGCAGCGATGTTTTCCCGAGGTATTGAGGTGTCGACACACCCCCCCTAGTCCTCGTTGGAGCACCTCGCAAGGTATATCTCCCCCTCTACCCATGCAAGGGTAGAGTGCTCTCTATGGGCTGATTCTTTGCCACTCTGGCTCGGTGAATCGCCCACAACCGATCACAGAAGCTTGGAGAAGAGCCGCCGACAATCTTCCGGCGATCACTTCCTCCGATCACCACCAAACCGTCTAGGTGCTGTCGAACACCAAGAGTAACAAGCACAAGACCTTCACTTGACCAACTCAAGGCTAGGAAGGTGGATGGATGCACACAAGTTACTCCTGATCACTCTAGGAGGGAAGAACAAGATGAACTCTCTCAAACCTCTCCCTCACTAGGCACTTGGCTCTCCAAGGATTCTCTCAACGTGTAACCAGCTGAAACAATGGCCAAGAGACCTCCTAAGGACAAAGGGGGCAACTATAAATAGTCCCCACCTCCAAAACTAGCCGTTTTCTGCTTTTTCTCTTCTTTGCAAAGCCACTGGACTAGTCCGAAGCTAACACCACTGGACCAAGCAGCCTGGTCCAGAGCTCACTCTCTGCTGAGAAACAGACACCATCGGACCACTTGCCTTAGTCCGACGCCCTGGTCCGATGCACTGGTCCGGAGCCAGGGTGCTCACTGAGTGAAAACACTTTCTCTTCTTCGAACCACCGGACCACTCTCCTTGGTCCGGAGCCCTGGTCCGACGCGTAGGTCCGGAGCCAGGGAGCTCATTGAGTTGGATCACAGCTCTGCCTGTGAGCGTCGGACTACCCGTCGGACCCTCCGTCGGACTAGTCCGGAGCTCACTCCCAGGGCAGGCTTTCACTGACATAGGCCACCGGACCACTTGCCTGTGGTTCGGTGCTCTTCCAGACAGGTGGTCCAGAGCTCTGTCTCTGAATTGGCTTCTAAGGGAAGGTCGTCTGACTCCTCTCCTTGGTCCGATGCTTCCTTAGCAAATTGGTCCAGAACTCTTTTCTCCCCTTTTCTCAACTCTTATCACTAAGGTTTCTTAAGGGATTTTGCTCCTACCAACTTAAAACATACCAAGGGATTATAGCAGGGTCTCTAGGACTGGTTGTGACAAGTGTGCATATATACACTTTCCTAAACTCTCCTAGGTCAAGCTACTAATCTCATACCCCCCTTAATAGTACGGTCAAAGGAAAAACAAAGCCCTAGCTATACTTAGTGCCCTTCTCAACCTTATGGCACTAAGGACTAGCCTAGTCTTCAACTTGTATCATCATCCTTTGAAACTGAAACGATTTCCATCTTGGGGGCATGAATATCCATTAAGCCCATTCAAATTGTATCACTAATGACCTAACACAAATGACTTTGCCTCTTCAAAACACATGTTAGTCATAGTGACCTAGCATTGTCGTTAATCGCCTAAACACAAGGGACCATGATTCTTCAGCTTGAAACTCACTTCAAAACCGTCATCAAGGAGTTGCGAAACCGAAAGAAGGTTAAAATGAAAATTCGCAACCAAAGCAACATCCTTGAGGACAAAAGAAGAGTTCACTCGGATGGACCCTCGGGAGACAACCTTACCTTTACTCTTGTTTCCGAATGTAATGTACTCAGTGTGGTGCATGGGGTCGAGGCTGGAGAACCACTTGGCACTTCTGGTCATATGGCGTGAACATCCGGAATCCACAAGCCAAGTCTCCTTCAGTTCTCCTTCCTACATCAATAAAAAGACATAGGGTGAGCAAACGGACCAACACTGGGGTTAGTAAACTGTGAAGGATACCAGTGTTGTCCCACTTGCCCAAAGAAAGGGTTAGGAGAAAAACCAAACATCTCCTGCCTCACGGAGGGATAGCGATCACCACGATAGGGAAAACGTGGTCCGCTAACGAAGGGTGGAGTAAAGCCACCACCACGAGGCCCATAGTCGTATGGGTCACGACCGGTACCTCACCGGGCACGACCACCACGTGGTCTCGCCTCCTGAGGCCTAGCACCTAGAGGCATTGTAGCTCTAGGCCTAGTAGTGCTCCTCCAAACTTCCGGTTCACGCACCCCAACTCGTGGGTGGTACATGTTCCGATTGTTCAACTCAACCTGCCTCCGATCATCTCTCTTCCTCCTAAAGAAAAACTCAGCCAAGTGCCCATCCCGCTCATAATACTCACAATGGTACCTCACCACACTCTTGGTAGGCACTCTCTTGTTGGGTTGGGTGGCTCTAGCTTTCTTAGGAAGGGGATCACTAGAGATGTCTGGCAGTGTGTCAAGTGGGTTGCGAAGATGGTTCGGTTTTGCAATCCACACTTGCTTCTGTGGAGTGGTTTTGGGTGGCTCTTCAAACACACCATCTCTCACAGGAAACTCAGAGGGGTTGATAGGCTTAGGTGGAGTGATCTTGGTAAGCTTGGGAGTTGTGGTGGGTTTCTCATTCTCACTCAAACCACTGCACTCACCGATCTTACCGAACATGCTATCGTCCTTCCCACCTATAGCAAAGCCTACTCCCGTGCTGCCAGCCCTTTTGCATTGGCTAAGCATCATCCCCAACTACGGCTCTGGGCAAGACACCCATCTTAAGATGGACCGAAGGTATGTGTTTTCTTCCTCGGTTCGCATCTTGTCGTGTCTGCACGACGCAATCTCAAGCTCCAAAGCCTCAAAGCGATCCGACTCTCTAGTGCTATCTGAGCTGACCTTCTCTAACACAGCGATCTTAGCATCCTTTTGTGCCAGCTCAGAACGCAAGCCTAAGCAAGACTTGCACGCACCAAGTAAGCTAGGCCTAGCCTTCAGCTCACTGACCTCCTCAAGTAGAGTGTCATACTTGTCCTGGAGAGTGACAAGATCAGACATGTGAATGGCATAAGCATCACACTCTACCTCCTCGGTAACCACCACTGACGCCTTAGCAAAATCTAGCTCATGAAGCGCGCTAAGGTACTTCGCCTTAAAGTCGTTCCTCTCGACAGCAGCACGCTTGAGCAACGCATCTTGACTCATCAAGACGTCGTTCAGAGACTCAATCTCAAGAGAGAGGGACTCGACGGTGGGTGGTACCTCGGGTGTGTCGGAGTCATAGTCATAGTCGGGGCCATCCTTGCGCTTGCCGACCTTTCCTTCTTCAATCGCCATGGTGCAAAAGCCACCATGCTTGGCGTCGGCGTAGAAGCATAGGTCGTTGAGCTTGTCCTCAACCTTTCCCTTGGACTCATCATCGCTCGAAGAAGCATCTCCATCGGAGGAGGCATCGATGTCACTGAGGGAGGTGAGGAAGGCTCGGTGCTTGGCCTTCACCTTGTCGATCACCTTCTTGGAGGACCTTCTATGGTAGCCACCCTTGGGCTTGTGCTTGTCCTCGAAGTGATGCTCGTGCTTGTCCTTGCGCTTGGTGAAGTTGCCTGCAGCTTTCTTGGGGCAGTTTGCGATGAAGTGATCCTCATCACCGCAACGGTAGCACCACTTGGCTGAGCCACCATGCCGACAGTTCAAACGGTTGTTGTGAAACCGTGAGAACTTGGTGATGACCAAAGCCAGCTCATCATCTCCAAGAGCCTCCACTTGCTCCTCTGTCACAGAAATCAGACAAAGCAAACAAGGAGTGTGAAGGGTCAGAGGAGGAAGAAGACGTACCGCCGGGGCTAGAAACCAACGCCATAGATGGTTTCGACGGGTTTTCAAGCTTGGCCCGGGTCTGGTAGTCAATCTCCGAGCACTTGAGCTTGCTGAATAGCACGTCCACGGTTAAGGCATCATAGCTCGATGACTCCTGGATGGCAGCCACCTTCATCTCTCATACCTTCCGATCAAGAGCATGAAACAACTTGATAGCCATCTCATGATCATCATAAGGCAAGTTGGCTCGATTGGCACGCATCTTGTTGACGATAGATTGGAAGCTAGTGAACATCCCGTCAACAGATTCACCGGCCAACTGAGCAAAGTTCTCGTACTCTCTACGGTACGTGTCAAAGATTCTGGACTTGATCTGAGGGTTGCCCTCATGATATCTCAAGAGTGTTTGTCAGGTCTCCCGTGCCGTAGTGAGACTCGAAACCCGCTCAAACTCTAGAAGAGACAGACAAGAGAAGAGAATGTTACGGGCTCTTGCATTAGATGCATGCTGCGTAACTTGGCATCGGTGATCCGAGCCTCAAGAACCACATAGTTCTCATTCTCACAAATCTCCCAAAACTTTGTGTCAAGCCCTTGGAGGTAAGCCGACATGCGCACCTTCCAATAGGCAAAGTTGGTTCCATCGAAGTAGGGAGGTTTACCAGCACCTCGCTCCATGTCGCCTTCGCGGATCAAGAACTATGTAAGGTGGATTGATCCTTAACCGACTCTAATACCAATTGAAGGACCGAGAACGGCGACCAGAGGGGGGGGTGAATGGGAGCCTCAAATTTCTCTCGAAATGTTCGGGCCACTCTTCCCAAAAACCAAACCCAGTTGCTGGTCTAGTGCCTTGGTCCGGTGCACACCAGGACACCACCGGACTAGTCCGACGCCTACTTTGGAAAGTCCGGAGCTCACCCTGAAGACATGCAGTAAGTGCCTAGGCTTCAGACAACTAGTCCAATGCTCACCGTCGGACTATAGGAAGTGGTCCGGTGCACACAGAGCAAAAAAAACCACAGCAAGCACCCTGGCTTCGGACCACTCGTCCGAAGCTCACCGTCGGACCAATGGCTCTTGTCCGACGCTCTGAGCAGTCAGACGGACTCCTGTGACTTGACCACCGGACCAGTGACCTATGGTCCGGAGCCTAGTCAAAGTGGTCCGGAGGTTAGTCCGAAGCTCACGATCAGAAAGCTATTCTTCACGAAAACGAACTTCTCTCCGCCAAATCTTCCCAGAACTCAACCAAATGATCAACAACTGCAACCAAACTTTGTAGGCATGATCCTAGTGCAATTGGGGAGCTATCCCGAAGAAATCATCTCTCAACTTGGAGAGGATAAACTGGAACACCTGGATTTGGGGAGAAGAGAGCAAAACGAAGAACGCCACAAAGAAAACACCTGATCTACGCACTCGTGAGGTTTGAGGAGAATTCCTTCGGTGCAAAGAAGCTCCTCACGAATACGAACAACTTGGTTCAAGTCAATTTTGCAAAGCTACTCTCAACAAAGAGAAATCATCTCGGGAAAAAGAAAGAGCAAAAGCAAAACGTGAAGAACACAAGCAAAACGGGGACACAATCACGAAATCGAAGCCACCATGGCTTACGGAGGTTATGGCCTCCGATTCCTTGCGACAAACTCAAGTTCTTACAAAGGTTGGTGGAAGCAACCTAGGGATCTCATGAACTAGAGAGAGAGAGTTGGGGCAACTGATTAGGGTTCAAGAGATGGGATGAGGGATACCCCTTCACCCCCTACTTATCGGACTTTGGCTATTTCCCAAAGAGCCCCCTAGATACAATGAGTGAACTACCTAGCCTAAGCACTGCAGTCCAAGCTCCGGAAAATATCTCCCGCATTTTGAATGGACGGCCCCGCTTCCTGCCGGGAGTTGTCGTCACCTCGACGCAACCTCCAGGATTCCTCCACGTGCCATCCCCGCTTCCTCGGAAGCTCCGCCTAGGTTTTGAGGCCCAAAACCAGGAAACCCGCCACCGGTAGCTTTGGGTTCAACTACCGAACCCCGAGTTTTGCGACCCAAACTCGGAAACCAACGCGGATGGTTTTGAGGCCCAAACCACCAAACCACTCGACGTGAGCCACCTTGTCTTCGCCTGATCGGACTCCGAGTCCCCTGAGCCTCCACTTGACTCGCGCGTCCACCGTCTTGACTCGGTCGACTCAGTCAACTCGGTCTACCTCCATGTCTTCTCGCACTCGCTGGTGCTAGGTACTAGCCACCACAGCTAGTCTGCTGACGCCCATGGTCCCTCAGTCCGAGCCCCGCTTCCGCCCTTCACTGCTCTCAGTCCATCGGCACGGCAAGCCTCTACTCAACCTTCTCCACGCCATTGACCACTGTCACTAGGCATAGCACCTGCACACCACAAGCCGATAGACAAGCACATGTTTCTGCTTTCGCAGAGGTTAGGGTAAGCCACTCAAACTGAAACACTCACGTGTTGATCAATCACTCGTCATCAAAGCTGAACATACATGGGTACTTATCCACCATGTGTTCGCAGTGTGACATTGTGGGGATCGTCTCTGTTCAGATCAAGGCACATGATGGCATGACACGCACGCTGAAGAACGTGAGGTACGTACCAGGGATGTCCAGAAATCTCATCTCCATCAGCACGCTCGATGCAGAAGGTTTCCATTACTCCGGTTCATATGGCGTTCTGAAGGTATCAAAAGGTTCTCTTGTTTGCTTGAAAGGTGATCTTAATTCTGCAAAGTTATATGTCCTTAGAGGAAGTACTTTACATGGTTCTGTTTCTGCTGCTACTGTTACTAATGCTGAACTTAGTAAGACTAACCTTTGGCACATGTGTTTGGGACATATGAGTAAACTTGGTATGGAAGAATTGATGAAGAGAAACTTGCTAGATGGCTGCACTTCAAGTAACATGAAGTTCTGTGAGCACTGTATTTTTGGGAAGCATAAAAGGGTAAAATTTAACACCTCGGTTCATACCACCAAAGGTACTCTTGATTATGTACATGTTGATTTATGGGGACCTTCCGTAAGCCTTCTCTTGGTGGTGCTTGTTACATGCTTACAATTATTGCTGATTACTCTAGAAGAGTTTGGCCTTATTTTTTGAAACATAAAGATGATACCTTTGCTGCATTTAAGAATGGGAAAGTTATGATAGAAAGGCAAACTGAAAGAAAGGTGAAATTGTTTCGTACTGATAATGGTGAAGAGTTTTGTTCGGATGCTTTTAATGATTATTGCAGGCAAGAAGGCATTGTTAGGAATCACACCATACCGTACACTCCGTAGCAGAATGATGTGGCCGAGCGTATGAACAGAACCATCATCTCAAAGGCTCGTTTCATGTTGTCCAATGCAAGGATGAGCAAGCGTTTTTGGGCTGAAGCAGCTAAAACCGCATGTTACTTGATAAACAGGTCGCCTTCTATTCCACTTAATAAGAAAACTCCCATTGAGGTATGGTCTGGTACACCTACAGATTATTCACAGTTGAAAGTTTTTGGCTGCATTGCTTATGCTCATGTTGATAATGGAAAATTAGAGCCTAGAGCTATTAAATGTCTTTTTCTTGGTTATGGTTCGGGAGTTAAAGGATATAAATTATGGAATCCCGAAATAGGAAAGACTTTCATGAGTAGGAGTGTTGTTTTCAATGAATCTGTGATGTTTAATGACAGTTTGTACTCAGATCATGTTCCATAGAATTTTGAAAAAGAGTTGCAGTATATCAGCGTGCAGGTGGAGCATGATGATGATGAGTCTGGTCTGCAGGTGGAGCTAGTTGATACTCATGATGATGAAGTTGCTGATGTTGATACTCATGATGATGTTCAGCAGCACTCACGTCCTATTTTACAATCACAGGAGGATTTACCTATTGCTCATCGTAGGTCAAATAGGGGTTGTGGACCTCCAGCCCGTCTTATTGAAGAGTGTAATTTGACTTATTATGCTTTGAGTTGTGCTGAACAGATGGAGAATATTCATGAGCCAGCAACTTATACTGAAGTTGTTGATTGTGGTGAACGTGAGAAGTGGATCTCAGCTATGCATGATGAGATGCAGTCTCTCGAGAAGAACAACACATGGGAGGTTGTGCCTTTGCCCAAAGAGAAGAAGACCGTTCGCTGCAAATGGGTCTTCAAGAAAAAAGAGGGTTTAACTCCAAGCGAGCCTCCAAAGTTTAAGGCAAGGTTAGTAGCAAAAGGCTACAGTCAAATTCCCGGTATTGACTACAATGATGTGTTCTCTCCGGTTGTAAAGCACAGTACTATTCGCACATTTTTTAGTATTGTTGCTTCACATGATCTTGAGCTTGAGCAGTTAGATGTGAAAACTGCGTTTTTGCATGGAGTACTTGAGGAGGATATATATATATGGACCAACCAGAAGGGTTCGTTATGCCTGACAAGGAGAAGTTGGTTTGCAAACTGAAAAGGTCCTTGTATGGTTTGAAACAGTCCCCTCATCAGTGAAACAAAAGGTTTAATTCATTTATGTTGTCGCACAGTTTTAAAAGGTCAAAATATGATAGCTGTGTTTACATTAAGCATGTTAATGGATCACCTATATACTTGCTGTTATATGTTGATGATATGTTGATTGCTGCCAACAGTAAGGTTGAAATCACTAAATTGAAGAAATTGTTGAGTAGTGAGTTCGACATGAAGGATCTTGGTGCTGCTAAGAAAATACTCGATATAGAAATTACTAGAGATAGAAAATCTGGTTTGCTATTTCTTAGTCGGCAAAATTATATTAAGAAAGTTCTTCAGCGTTTCAACAGGCATGATGCAAAGCCTATTAGTACTCATATTGCACCTCATTTTAAATTGTCAGCTACACAGTGTCTTAGTACAGATGCAGATATTGAATACATGTCAAGAGTTCCTTATTCCAGTGCAGTTGGGTCTTTGATGTATGTCATGGTTTGCTCTCGTCCAAATTTGTCATATGCTATGAGTTTGGTTAGTAGATATATGTCTAATCCTGGTAAAGAACATTGGAGGGCAGTTCAGTGGATTTTTAGGTACCTCAGAGGCACATCAGATTCTTGTTTGAAGTTTGGCAGAACTGAACAGGGAGTTATTGGTTATGTGGATTCTAACTATGTTGTTGATCTAGACAGACGAAGGTCTCTTACTGGTTATGTGTTTACAGTTGGTAGTTGTGCTGTGAGTTGGAGGGCTACATTGTAGTCTGTTGTTACTTTGTTTACTACTGAAGCAGAATATATGGTTGTTACTGAGGCGTGCAAAGAATTAATTTGGCTAAAAGGTTTGCACGCTGAGCTGTGTGGAGTTGATTCTTGCATTAATTTATTCTGTGACAGTCAAAGTGTCATTTACCTCACAAAAGATCAGATGTTCCATGAGAGGACTAAACATATTGACATCAAGTATCATTTTGTTCGTGATGTGATCGATGATGGTAAGTTAAAGGTACGTAAGATCAGTACTCATGATAATTCTGCTGATATGATGATTAAACCTGTTCCTGTTACTAAGTTTGAGTTGTGCTCAAGTTTAGTTGGTTTAGTGGATTAGCCGCAGAGGCTATTTGGCGTCAGTGGTATTTTTCTTTGTTATGATCAGGATGAAGGTGTTGATTTATGCTACTAGGTGAATTTGTGTCAAGGTGGAGTTTGTTGAATATGTTCCAAATTAACAGTCCAAGATAAAAGCCGGACTTCTGACGGAGCGAAGCGGAGGCCCCATCGAGATGCGCCCCTACTGAGTTGGGGGTGCGGGGGGCTGGCCCCCGCGGTACGGCACATATGCCCGTCGCTAGGGTTCCACCGATATCAAGTCATTCATTATTCTTGTAAGCCGCCACACGGCGTTATAACCGACTGTTGATAATAGTGAGGAGTGTTTGCTGACTGGCGTCCGTGGTATCCGAAGTCATTCTCAACAGCGTGGAGACTAGTCATCACTGGCACATATTCACCCCAGAAATCTAATCACTACTCCTCGCTTCTGCTGCCAGTGTGTGACCGAAATTGTGTGTATAGTACTCGTGCAACTGCAATCCTGCCTCGAGGAATACTTAATAAAAAAAAGACCTAAGACCTAAACCCTAAGCTCTCAAAGCTTGTTTAGTTCATGAGTGTAAAATTTTTATGTCGTATGAAATGTTGCATACGGTATTCGATACTAGTAAAAAAAATAAATTAGAGAATCCATTGGTAAGCAAGGAGATAAATTTATTAAGTCTAATAAATATATCATTAACATATGTGTTACCGTAGCAATTAGTGTCTAATCATAGACTAATTAAACTTAAAAGATTCGTCTCGCAAAATATATGTAAACTATACAATTAGTTATTTTTATCTATATTTAATGTTGAGTAGTAAAGTGCATCAGCGGTTTCTAAACTTGCACTAATGTGTCATCTCAGACCCTAAACTACCAAATCGACCATTTAAGTTCTCAAATTTGTTCATTCGTGTCATCCCGATCACTAAACTCAAAAATATTACATTTAGATCCTCAAACTTATTCAGTTGTGTCGTCCCGATCCCTAAACTTATTTTGTGTTTCGTTTGGATCCAAACAAATCAACCAAAAACTTGATATAAAAAATAATTCATAACTTTCCCAAATAAACTCAAATGAGAACAAATTTTATATAAAATTATAGCCCTCAATGTGACCTACAACTTTGTAGTTGAAACTTTTTAAAATTATAACTGTTTAGGGTATTTAAATGGTCTAATTGAAAGTATTTTCAAAATCTATAAACTTTTAAAATTAAATTTGGGATAATTTTTTCAACTACAAAGTTGTAGATCATATTGAGAATTGTAACTTTCATATAGACTATTTCAATATTCAAAATTATTTGATGTTTTTAATTTTTAATTTTTTAACACTTTTCCTATATTTCAGGTGCCTGAAATTTAAGATAATTTCAGGCAACACTAATGTATCATCAAGTAGTTGTTAATTTTATATTATGTTATTTGTCTGTGTTATAACATATTAATTTTTTGTCCTTGTCCTCCTATAGAAACAATTGTAATTGTTAAATTGTCTTTGTGCCAACATATATAAGATTTTGTAAGGTTTTTAGTTTTTTCTAACATATTGTTTATTTCTGGAACCAAAAATTACAGGCCGTGTCTATATAAATTTTAACGAACTAAAACTACAATTGTAGTATAAAATATATGCAATAACTGTCTCCTGAAATAAAACTAAAATTCAGGCACCTGAAATTTAGCAAACCTTTTTTTAATTATATAAACTTACAATAATATTTTATGGGCCTAAACAGTTTTATTTTTAAAAAAATAACTATAAAGTTGTAGATCATGTCGAGAGCTACAATTTTGATATAAAGTTTGTCTTTATTCGAGTTCATATGAAAAAGTTATGAACTATTTTTAAATAATAACTTTTTAGATCGTTATGTTTGGATCGAGATGAGACTCAAAACTAAGTTTAAGGATCGGGATGACAACTCAATAAGTTTGAGGATAAAAACAGTCGATTTGCAAATTTAGGGATCAAGATGACATATATGAACAAATTTAAAGACCTAAACACTCTATTTATAAATTTAGAGACCGAAACAAGGGCACAGTGCAAGTTTAGAAACCGCCGGAGCTCTTTACTCTTTAATATATATTTTTTGGGTGGTAACTTGAGGATTGAGTAGACTCCACCAACGTCCTTGTGTTCATCCCTTGTGTTCCGTGTTACTGGCTCCTCCTGTACTGCCGTTTCAAAGTTGTCGTCCATGAATGGGATTTGCCTGTCTGTGAAGCAGCAGGAGCAACAGGCAGTTAAACTAGTCACGGATGAAGGAGTGCTGGACAGGCAGGCAGGCAGTTAGCTGTCGCTCGCTCATCCTCCACTCTCCAGTCTCCACTCCGCTCCTCAACTCTGCAGCAGGAGCTTCTGCCAACGGCCGGCTAGCTGGCTGGCAGCCATCATGGCCATACTATACACTGCCTACGAGTAGTACTAGCTCCCAAACCGTCGACAGGGAGTAGCTCGGCACTGGTCCACTACAGCACGGGCACAAACAAAAATCTCCGTCTAGGTAGACCATTCTAGTAGAGGATGTACGGTTCTGTACCATCCAACAAGGTGGTTATCAGTACTAAATAATGGCACAAGACAAGTTTGCACGATCCAAGGAACTTGAGGCCTTCCATCATCTTCTTCATTTCTTTCCCATCTTTCCCATCTCTGTACAAGAACAAGATGACAATTTCGAGGATGCATGCATATATACTCCCCCGTCTGTCTGGTATATATATACTACTAGTAGTATGGTGGTACTCTAAACTCTACGGATTACCACCAGCAGCAAGGAAATACGGAGTACAGTTAAAAAGGCTTTCTTGCTCTGCAGCTTATTCAGGTAGCGGTGTCCCATGTCTCTTTTTTTTTTCCTTTTAACCTCCAACAAAAGTGGCAGCCAGCCAGACTGACAGATTTCTTCCGTCTCTGCTTGCTTGGACCTTGGAGAGCTTAGCTACACTGGAATGACAAGGGGGCCAAAAAAGAAGATGGCTAGATTAACAAAGGAATTTGGGACGGGGGATATGTTTAAAACGATGCATGGGAGGGGAGGTCTTGTTCTTCTCTTCACGTGCCGTGCCGTGCCGCACCGCACCGCACGGCCCTCTGTTTCTAGTTTGTACACGCTGTTGTTGGTTCATACACGGACACGCCGCGGATCGATCCGCGATTCCTTCCTTATCCTGGACGCCTGCTGCTGTTGTCTGCTGAAACTACTAGTCGATCTTGGCCATGCCCATCATGCGCTTACTCACGGCGTGCACGGCGGCGTCGGCGCGCGGGTCGAAGCCCGATCCGGACATGTAGTTCCGGACCTCGATCCGGATCATCTCCTGCATCATCAGCAGGAACTCGGAGCTGAACGGCGCTGCTGCCGGCTGCGGCGACGTGAGGTTCGTCGCCGGCGCGGCCTGCAGCTGGAACGGCATCTGTACAGAAGGTTGAGGCGGTGCCGGTGCCGGGACCGGAACCGCTGGGGATGCTTCGGGCTGCTGCTCCTGCCCTGGCAGGGAGAGGGACAGCGACAAGGAGGTTGCCGGAGGCTGCGGCTGTGGCGGCAGAGAAGGAGAAGGCGCAAGAGGTGGCGCCACCGGGAGCATGACCACGCCGCCCGCGCGCGGCACGGGGCGGTACACGTGCTGCTGCTGCTGCTGCTGGGAGGTGACGGCGGCAGCGGCAGCGGCTGACGGCATGACGGAGGGAAGGCTGTGGTTGCTGGAGTCGCTGAGGTCGGACCCGGACGGGCTCCCGGGGCTGAAGCAGAGCCCCGGGTGGCCGTCGCTGCTGGTGCGCTTGAGCGGGCGCTCGTCGTCACCACCAGCACCAGCACCAGCGGCGTAGTACTTGCGCTTGAGCGTGGAGTTCCAGTGGTTCTTGATGGCGTTGTCGGTGCGGCCGGAGAGGAGGCGCGCGATGGTGGCCCACTTGTTGCCGAACCTGGCGTGCGCGCGGAGGATGGTGTCGTCCTCCTCGGGCGTGAAGGGGCGGTGCTCCACCTGCGGCGACAGCTGGTTGCACCACCGGAGGCGGCAAGACTTGCCGGAACGGCCCGGGATGGAGCGGCTGATGAGGGACCAGTTGCGGGCGCCGTGGCGGGACACGAGGCGCTGCAGGGCCTCGTCCTCCTCGGGGCTCCAGGGGCCCTTGATCCGGTCCACCGCGTCCATCTTATTGCCGCTGCCACGGCAGGACGGAGAAGGGAACGCCATGTCTGTCTGTTTACTCGAAACTGAAGTAGTAGCTCCGAGGCTGAGTGAGGCGATGGATGGAAGCCAAGGCAAGGCAAGTATTGGGGGTGGAGGAAGAGGAAGCTAAGAAGGGGGAAGGAGAGCTGGGAAGTGAAGGTTGCAGAGAGGCAGAGGAGGAGGGTATATAAAGAGGGGGGACTCTGATTGGGTAACTTTCCTTTGGCAAGCGGCCCTGTATCCAAGCGCCATCCAACAGCTGCCACCGTTTCCAGCAGATTTTTTCACTTTTCTCTCAGGCTGGCCGCTGTTGGCGGAGGTTCACATGCCGCGACGCACTGCTGCAACTCCCAGACTGCTCCTCACGCCGCCATGGGTAGCTGCGCCACTGCTGCACCACGTCGCCAATCACGCCTCCCCGGAGCTGGAGCCTGGATGGGGAATTGAAATCTCGAGCTGTGTCACATTTGGAGCATATTGATGTTTGATTTATGTTGTTGAGATATTCTTTCAGTTAATTAAGAACATCACTTTGCACAGAAATAAATCTATTTTGGCTTTTAAAATACATCAAATTTAATGGAGAACAAAGCTTTGAAGCCCCATGATGATTTCTAATCAACAAACAAGTGAGCCTATCTGAACTGCATGTAAATACTTTTTGAAGATTAGATTGCATACACAAACCATGGATACTATCTGAATTAGTGCTCCGCTGAACACTATCTGAATTAGTGCTCCGCTGATTATATTTTATATATTTAGCACATTTAACCCTTAAATTGCAAACCACACATCCAAACTACCTGTACTAGTTCAATTTCAGGTGCTTTTCTGCTTTCTCATGTAAAGTCCCTATAGAGCTCCTCGACGTCGACGGTGTGCTGGGCCAGCAGCATTGCTGTCGAGCGGCGTCTCAGCATCCTAGCATCGATGCTGCGTAGTTCGGCTCCGCTCTTTCGGGCAGCAGGCGACGAAAGCTCCTTTGACGGCGGGAAGCGGACGTTCAGCGCAGACCACAAGAAACAAGTGCGGCGCATGGACTCGGCATCGGTGTTGTACAGTTCGGTGGCTCGGCTCCTCCAGGCGGCGGGCGGCGAGCGGCTCCGCTCCTCTGGACGACGGGAAGCAGGTTCCGTCGGCCATGGGAAGCCAGCGTGGCACTGCGAATGAGCCGCCGACTCCCGTCCTATCTTTACGGGCGAAAAAACGAAGAAAATCCGCCGGAAACGGTGGCAGCCGTCGGATGGTGCTTTGACGCTGGATACAGGGCCGCAAGTTACGTTGTGACTTGCCGAAGGAAAGTTACCCAATCTGAGTCGGGGGGGGGGGCGAGGACTCCAGCTCCAGCCGGTCAGCCGGTCAATCTCACTCACCAGAGCAGAGCAGAGCAAATCGAGGGGCAGGAATGTGTGTGCGTGCGTGGTGGTGTGGTTCCAGATGCGCGGGCAGGCAGATAGCAGATGCAGTTGGGTACAGCTGGCTGCAGGGACTAAGCCCAGAAGAGGTGTCAGAGGTGCGACGACCGATGACCCACGGAAGCTAGGGGCCCAGACCGATGTACTCCTATACAAAGACCCCAGCCCAAAAGTACTTAGTCCAAAGATGTCAGGCGGCCCAAGATTTCAGAAGTGCAGATTGCTTGCTTCCCCACGCCCACACCACGCAGATACGTATGTCCAGCAGCCGAAGAGACGGAGTCACGGTCTCACGGACGCCACGCCGCCCGGCCGCCGATTGCTGGGAGAACGCTGTCCGCTGCGATCTGTCATCTGTGGAGAGCCGGAGACGGGAGACAGGAAAAGGGTGCACAGGCACAGCAAGCCGCCGGCCCTCCACCGCCGCCGACGACTCGACGTGATCACTGATCCGCTGATTTACTTTCATCAGCTGATAAGGCCCTAACCCCTAGGCATTTTTTTCTTGATTGTTTTTTAATCCTAATTAATTATTTTGTACTTCTAGTACTAGTACTCATATACCACTGAATTTGTTTTTGTTTTGAAAAAAAATTAGCCTCTATATATTATATAACATTTATATATGATTTAGAGGGTCTAGAGAACTAGGTTCGAGCTCTGCATCTGCGTATTAAAAAAATGGGGGTGTTGTCTGCTCCTTCCCGTCGTATTTTTTTTATATGATTTAGAGGGGTCGTCACGACTGGTTCACCAGAGGGCCAACAAAATTCTAGGACCGGCACTGGCTGGGACACGCGTCCACCCGCCCATGCCCCGACCAACGTCCGTCTGTTGCTCGCGTGCTGCCGTTGCGTTCCGGCCGCGGGGGTGGGGGGCAGTTGGTTTGCCCACCTTGGATAGCTGGGTGCGGTCGTGTACTTGGAGGTTGTCGGTCCAGTCCGGCTCGTGAGCCCGGCCTTCGGCTTTCTTTCGGCTTTCCATCGTTTATCAAGTTTTTTTTCATATGTAAAAATATAGATGTTGACACAAAAAGCGTCAGGATGTTGACATCGGCCGAGCAGATGGATGCACTTCTTCGCATCTTTGTATTAAACAGGCTAGGGCAATCGACCCATTAACAACACCAATCTGTTGAATATTATGCATTGGTTGATTAACCGATGGGCAACTCTGAAGGCTTACTGGTTGAGTAGGTTGATGTACTTCTTCAGGCTCTGACGTCAAGTACTCGAAGTGTTTGGAGCATGCACAGTACCAGTCATTAGAACACCATGCATCGGTTGTGTTGCCCTTGGGCCACTTTGCATAGTTACTGGTTTGTGATGTGGCATTACATTTATCGGTTGTTGTACCGATGTCTCATGGTACACTTGCGAGTATTGCGGTGTAGTACTTATCGGTTGATGTACCGATACTTCACTCTGAAAATTTGTCGAATGATATTGCAGAGCTCCTGTCACTTGGTGCCCAGGCTGCGCATATTGCTGCTGAATCGGTAATTGACCAATCCAACCTACATTAGGTGTCATCGGCACGTGACTTACCGATGGCTGAGAACCAGCTGACTCTCGCAGCCCTTGTACCCTTGGATGATAACTTTGATTTGTAGGTACCGCAGGTTGAGCAGTCATGGCCGATGCAGGCTGATTGACACTCGACATGCCTTGTTGCATCGGCCAAGAATTTGCCGACATAGGCTGATTAACTATTGGCACGTCTGGTTGCATCGGCCAAGCATTTGTCGATAGCTGATAACCGACTGATGCTTGTTCTTGTTGTACCCTTGGACGATCACTTTGACTCGCGGGTACCACAACTTGAGCAGTCATTGTCGATATAGATTGATTGACAATCGGCATACCTTGTTGCATCGGCCAAGAAGTTGCCGATGACTGATAGCCAGCTGACGCCTGTCGTTCTTGTGGCGCCGGATAATTAACAGCATAGCTACCTTGATTAGCAAGTATTCTAGTTTGAAGAACCATTGCCGCCATGGGTTGACCCGCAACTGCTGGGCCTTGTTGTATCGGCAAGTGACTTGCCGAGGGTTGGGCGTACGACACTCTAAGTATTGCCGTTTGCAGATTCCCTGTTGGCAAATACACCGTTGGAGAAGATGTAGCATAATGCATCATTGGAACCATCGGTTGTACAGATGTTGCCGATGCCATGGGAACCTTCCACCTTGCATGGTTATCTTGGACCAATCTGGAATCAGCAGATAGACTTGGAGGCATACCGTATCCCCACCAATTGGCACAAGTCGGCTGATTCTGGATCACAGGTCCGGACGTTGTTGAAGCCACCAGATTTGCGTTCACCTGAGTGGCGCTAGCTGGGCTCGATCTGGGCGGCGCGATCTCATCGGTAGATCGGCTAATAATTGGTGCGGACACCTTCGGAACCGCCGATGGGATCGCAATAGATGCCGATCTGAGTTGACGACACTCCGGACCAACATAATATGGTGTTTGTCCCTTGAAAGCTTGTTTGACAGCATTGCATACGGTATCAGACATCACATTGGATCGGCTAATTAATACATTATTTAATGCAGAATTAACCATCTCTTGTATTTTACCAGGATCGGCGTTGAAAGTGACCTGCCGTGGCGACGGCGGATCTTGCTTCTGGACTGCTTCGCCGATTCTGTTTAGGCGGAAGGATTTGAGATACAACCGCTTGTACTCCTCCATTGCCTGCTCCATAGCCTGCTTCTGATGATTTGTCAGATCTGCTGTGGAGACTTCAATGACACTCCTTGGATTAGTCATGATAGATATAAGATTTATACAATCTTGTCTCACTGGACGTGCCAAAAGAGGTGTTGACACAAAAAGCGTCAGGATCTGCGAACACCTCGGGCTATTACCCAAAGCTCGGTATCCGGAGGCGTGCCAGTCGATTTGACCAGTTAATCCACAAGGACGATAACTAGAGCAAGATCCAATCCAGACAACGGCGATGCACCCGGATGCTGGGATTGAGGCTTGATCAGGATAACTAGAGCAGAGCTGAACGAGGCAACAGCGATGCGCCCGGATGCCAAGGCTCAGAGGTACTCCCACGCGGAACTTGTAAGGATTTGACGGAGATCAGGGTGATGCACCCCGTCGAAGCTTGAAGAACTCGTTAAAAAGCTATAACTAATGCAATAAAGGTAAATTGCGATAAAAAGTAGAATAAGAGTAAAATTGTTTTGTTTGATATTGGATTGATTCATACACGTAGCCCTCGGGTACATATTTATACTCCCGCATGGAGAGTTGTACAAAGACACGACTCGTATCCTTCCTAAAACAAACTCCTAACTTTAAGGAAACTAACTCGCGCAGGAGTCGGATCTAAAACAATAATATTATTTTCCTAAACAAACATACCTATTTTAAAGGAAAACAAACGACTCATGCAAGAGTCGGACTCAAACTGCTATAATGATACTGGTACAAAATTACCAGTTTCCCTATGTCTTCCCTTCGATGGAAACTTTCCATTGGCAGATCCCTTTAATCCGCGACTTCCTTGTTTGACCACCGGTAGCCTTGTGTTGACATCGAGCGCTAAGTCACTCTATCGGCACCTCATGCCCATCAGCATCGGCAATATTTCCCGATCGGCAACCTTGTACTGAACTGTCTTCACCAACCTATCGGCAATCGGCAACCACTCTTCATTGGCAATCGACAATGTCTCCTCATCAGCAATCGGCACATCTCTTCATCGGCAATCGGCAACAGCAACTTTACAGCCCAGTCTACCTGACTTCACCATTAAGCTTATCAACAATCGACATCGGCAACATCCAAAACCTCCGCCCTCCATCGGCAATACACTTAGTCTTCCCGCAACATACTCTCATCGGCAAATACTGATTCACGATTTCCCGATGTCGATGGAGAACGGCCGCTGACCAGCCAAGCTTTTGGCTCATTTGACACGTGCTGAAAAACGGTGTCAACATATGCCCCCTAGTTTCGTAGTGTATAATACTTTACGTGCCAAAATTCTCTCTATTGTAGCCGTTGCTGTAGCCGTTACCTTCGAGATAAATGCACAGTTTCCTCGATCCCCGCGCGCGGAACCGCAATAAAATCCCTCGATTGTAGCACAAACAGTTGCAAATTCCCTCGATCATCGCGCGTATTTACCGCGGGTCTCTCCACATCCCTGCACAGTGTGAACCGAAAACCCAAAATGCCCTGAGTAAGCTTATAAAAGTTACCGGGATCCATTTGCTTTTTACCCCGAGTCCATTTTCACTTTCACACCCTCTGCCTTCGTCTTCCCGCAGCATACTCTCATCGGCAAATACTGATTCACGATTTCTCGATGCCGATGGAGAACGGCCGCTGACCAGCCAAGCTTTTGGCTCATTTGACACGTGCTGAAAAACGGTGTCAACAATAGATACTTATGACGTGTAATACCTATTGTTAGAAATATTAAATTCATTTGAAGATATAAATATTAATATTTGTAAGTCAAATTTAAAAAGTATGTTCTTGATAAACGAGCCGTATACTCCAGCTATAGAGGCCAATAGTCATGAGAAAAGACCTAAAGAACCCTATAAACAATTATTGTAACATTACCGTTAATTAATGTGTGGTGTGGTGAGATGTAGAAACCAATAATTATGAGAAAGACCTAAATAACTAGGGCAGTCCCAATGGAGAAACTAAGAGTAGTTTCTATATTCTTGGATAATGTACCAAGAAAACTATGTTTCACAGTGGATTTCTTTTATCTTTGGGTCCAACTAGTAATCTGACCACTTATCCCGTGTGCTTTTCTGGATCTTATGTGAACACGATGCTACATAACAGTAAGACACAACACAGAGACAAGCCCGGCGAAGCCGGACCTAGGACGGCTGGAGCGTGCATCATGCTTGCCATAGCGAGTTGGCCGGCGAGGCGCCTCTCTCTGCTAGCCTCGCGAGGACGTACGTACATATACGTACCTATGGCGGCCGTTTCTTCCCGATTGATTTAGGGTGCGTTTAGATCAAAAAATTTTAGATTTTGGCTCACTATAGTATTTCGTTTGTATTTGGTAATTAGTGTCTAATTATAGACTAACTAGGTTCAAAAGTTTCGTCTCGTGATTTCTCAATCAACTGTGTAATTAGTTTTTTTTCATCTACATTTAGTACTTCATATATGTGCCGTAAGATTCAATGTGATAGTTACTATGTAAAATTTTTTGACAACTAAACGGGCCTTAGCTTCTTCTCTATTTGTGTGCACGTGATGTCCCTCATCTTCTACTACGACGCGGCCTGGACCTTTGAGGTGACCTGCTGCACGGCGGCGCTACCGCAGGACTGCTTGTTGCGCACATGGCGAGAGCGGGTGCGAAGCGCAGCCGCACGTCGCGGTGCAGAACGTGGGGCGATGCAACTGATCCTGTGTGAGAGGAAGACACCACCTGGGTCTCAATGGATTTTTCACAGTTTCTATCGTCTCGTTCCGCGAGTAGACTTCGTTTCTTCGTGAAGAAACGGTTTCCTACTTTTTCCCTCTCTCTCTTATTTATGTCACAGCCTAATTAATACACATAGAAATCACTATAAATCATTGGGAGTGCTCTAAACAACAATCGTTTAGCAGCCACAGAACATTACCGTTAATTAATGCGTGGTTTGGTGAGAGGGGAAAGGGTTAAAGGCTGCTATATGGGTAAACACTAAACAGGCAAGTGGTGTGGCCTTCTGGTAGGACGAGACACAGAACACGATTAGTATTAGTGGTGGACCAAGACCCCGTTCGTTTCATCGTTTTCGGTGGCTGGTAAGTTAACTGATGTATTTTTTACTGTTTTTCTGTGAGACAATCGGTGGCCGGTAAACCAACCGAACTGGACGCAAGGATTGTAGTATAAGGTATGCCACATAAAAAAATTCTTATACAATTTAGTATAACCATTTCGTTACTAATTCGGATAAACCAGATGTATTAATAACATGATAAGCCTTAAATTTAGAAGAAGAAAAATAATACAAAAATTCAAATAAAATATAAATAATTTAATACATATAAAGGAGACTTATAAGACTACATGTTTGACTTATCTAACCGCTGTTTTTGATGCCACCGGTAAAAGCAATATCGATTACTGCTCATAAAAAACTTGTATGATTGTTATCTTCTAATACTAATCTTGGGAAAACTACAAACCAATCACTAATCTGGCTAATTTCCATGATGCACACAACTAATGTTAGATTACAAGAACCTGACATTACAATTTTCATTCAATTTCATGACATTTTTAATAGGACACAACAATTTGGGATGAAAAATAAAAAATAAATGATGAAATATATTATTTACAATTGTAATATCTTGAGGGGATAAAATTTGAGAAAAAACAAAGACTCATATGAGGTCTCATGAATGAAAGGATCAAGATTCCCAAGAGGCAGGGTGAATTGGGCTTCTCTAAAATTTCTATGGAAACAAAACCTATTATAAAGTTAATTACCCCCTAGTGCCTAAACAAGTGTGTATAAGCAAGAACACTAAGAACTAGCACCCTAGCATCATATCAGGCAAGGCAAATCATCATGATAAAAGTAATTGCAAGTATGAAATGCTTGAAAGAGAAGGAGAAGGAAGTTTGACACGACGATGTTTCCCAAGCTATCGTGGAGTCGACACTCCCTCTAGTCCTCGTTGGAGGACCCGCGCAAGTGTATTACTTCCCCTTGGTCCGCATAAGGACTAAGTCCTCTCTGGGCTAATTCTTTACCGCTCCGACTCAGTGAATCACCCATAACTGATCATAAACGAAGTTGAGCCATCCACAATCGCCTCCGGATAGTCACTGAAGGACCAAGAACGGCGACCAGAGGTGGGGGGGGGGGTGAATGGGAGCCTCAAATTTTACTCGGAAATATTCGGGCCACTCTTCCCAAAAACAACCCCAGCAGGCAAGCTTACTCCACAAGCAAGATCACGACCCTAGACAGGGTGGATACCTTTGGTGATGACCAAGAGGTACAACGGATCTTCCGGAAACCAAAAACTTAAACCGAGACACCGATAGTGAGGCTCTCAAACCCTATGAAGAAGAGAAGAGAGTTTACCCAAACATACTTATGAGAACTGGTCTCAAAAGTGCTTCATCAAGTTCCCTGCGTGATTATGAAACCAACGCAACAAACGGAACTCAATTTGGAGTCCGGGCGAGGGAGATACGGCCAAAACAGTGGGCGACGGACACTCTGCGAGAGGAGCGACAGACGCTCCGACGGGGCGACGGACGCTCCAAGCAGCGTCCGTCACACCCAGAAAACAACCCGAAACAGCCCCAGGCGACGGACGCTCGGCTAGGGAGCGGACAGCGTCCGACGGGTGGATTTCAGCGTCCGACGCCAATGTCTGACGTCCCCGAAAACTGCGCGGATCACCCGAAAAACGCCAGAACTTGTTCGTTTCAACTCCGATTGAATCCAAACTTTTTGGGAGGTTTTTGAGGTAGATGTGACTCTACTCTTGGAGGATCTAGTGCATCCTTTCGTCACAAGTTCGTGAATCAAAGTTGAACGAATAAAACAGAGTGGAGAACAAGCCAAAACACAAACGGATCGATCTCTTTGCTCACCCCATCCTAGCCCGATTCCTTCGGTCGATTTGATCACAAGGGGTAGCAGCAACTTTCACTTCAAACGGAATTCCAAAATACGCAGCGAGGAGGGAGATCAAGTGACGGGAATCAAAGAGCAAAACCACAAAAGTGAAGAACACAAGCCAAACGGGGACACGATCATGAAATCAAAGGCGCCACGACCTACGGAGGGTAAGGCCTCCGATTCCCACCAAAAGATTTGCGAGTTCTTACAAAGGTTGGAGAGATCAACCTAGGGCCCTCATGAACTAGAAAGAGGTTAGAGAGAGAGAGTTGGGGAAAATGAGAGGTGGTCAAGAGGTGGGATGAGGGATACCCCTTCATCCCCTACTTAACGGAGTTTGGCTATTTCCCAAAGACCCCCTAGATACATGAGTGAACTACCTAGACTAAGCATTGCAGTCCAAACTCCAGAAAATATCTTCCTCGATTTGAATGGACGGCTCCGCTTCCTGCCAGGAGTTGTCGTCGCCTCGACGCAACCTCCAGGATTCCGCCACGTGCTATCTCCGCTTCCTCGGAAGCTCCGCCCGGGTTTTGAGGCCCAAACCCGCAAAACCCGCCACCAGTAGCTTTGGGCTCAACTACCGAACCCCGAGTTTTGAGGCCCAAACTCGGAAATCGTCCACCAATGGTTTTGAGGTCCAAACCACCAAACCACTCAACTCGAGGCACCTTGTCCTCGCCCGGTCGGACTCCGAGTCCCATGAGCCTCCGCTCAACCCGCTCGTCCCCGTCTTGACACGGTCGACTTAGTCTACCTCCATATCTTCTCGCACTCGTTGGTGCCAAGTACTAGCCATCACAGCTAGTCCACCGACGCCCATGGTCCCTCAGTCCGAGCCTCGCTTCCGCCCTTCACCGCTCTCAGTCCATCGGCACGGCAAGCCTCTACTCGACCTTATCCACGCCATTGACCACTGTCTCCGGGCATAGCACCTGCACACCACAAGCCAATAGACAGACACACATTTGCTTTCGCAAAGGATTAGTGTAAGCCACTCAAACTGAAACACTCAAGTTTTGAGCAATCACTCATCACAAAGCTGAACTACATGGGTACTTATCCATCATGTGTTCGCAATCTCCCCCTTGATGAGTGCATTGTCAACACAAGTGCATTTCAGATTTGAGCCACAAGGTAAAGCTCTCCAAATGACCAAAAACTAAGGAAGCCAAAACGGGGTCACTTGTGAGAAGCAAATCTCATCCAAAACTTGGTGCCCAAAGACATGGGCAACGACTCGACGCAACCAAGTAAAAGAAAGCTAACCCTCAAGAAGAGGTGGAAAACGGGCTAAATACCGCTAGCAAACCAAAGATACCAAATGCCTTACGGCAAGAAACTCTCTGAGATACCAATTAAAACACATAAAGCTTAAGAGGCCAATCGAAACGTGTCGAAGTCAACAAACCAAGCTAGTCCCTCCAGAAGAGGCAAAGGCTCAACACATCTAGCAAAAGATCCTCCTGAGCAAAAGCACACTCAAGATACCAATTGAGAAGCAAACAGGGTAAAAAGAGTCAAAGATGCAAGATTTTCAGAAAATGTACATTTTCTTCCCCTTGACCAATGGGAGTAAGAAATGCATGCTTTCTCCCCCTTGGAAGTAGATGGCTAAGTAAGAAATGCATGCTTTCTCCCCCTTGGAAGTAGATGGCTGAAAATAGAGTGAAATGCACATCTCTCCCCCTTGTTAACACATGTAGCTCATCAAAGTTCAAACTCAAGATTTCGGCCACAAAAGCCGCATGAATGCAAAATGAGTGCAAAAGCTTCATACATAGAGCGAAGACAATGAAAGGATGCTCTAAGTGATGTGATCCTGTGAGAATAGGAAAAGCTCTAAATGCCGAACAAAGACTCTAGTTGAGCTAAAGCTCACTTTAGAAGCTAATTTAGAGAAGATTACATGTGTGAGCAAGGAAGGGGTATCACCTCCTAAACACAACTAGTCATGGCATACAAGATAGGATCAACCTTAAAGTTATCTCATGTATAGCGAGTAAAACTATCCCTAGCAAAGTTCATACAACAAGCCAATGACCCAAACTGAATCTAACTTTTCATTTTTCAGAGTTTTGTAGCAGAAAACAGTTTTGGGCACATTCCAGGTGTATGCGAGTGGTTGTAAGCAAAGTGACGCCACTAACCAATCGGGCGAAGCCAAAGAGCTTAACACACCGGTTTCGGTCATACACGACACTGCTCAAATTCAACCCATATGGGAAGCAGTCTCGAACACACGGTGAAGTGCTCACATATGCGAACCCAACTCGATCTTCTCAATTCAGTATTCAAAGAGATATTTCATTTTATATCAAGTTTAAACATGGTGCTCAATGGAAATGAATGAAACAATGAAGAGCCATAGTTACAAGCTATATACAAAACAACCACAAGGGTAGTTAATCATGGTGCTCAAAGGTAGTGAATGAAACAAAGAAGAGCCATAGTTACAAGCTATATACAAGGCATCCAAGAAGGATCTTCAAAAGCCTACACATGCTAGTGTTGTTTTAGAGGTGACATAGGGAATTAAATTCAGTTTTAAAGCTTTTCTAACTTAGCTCTATTGCATATTAAGAGATCAAAGAGAGTCTAAGTTAAGCAACACCATAGACACATAAAGCACCTCAAATAGGGCATAGTTTCATTATATCGGCTATAGATATGAAGCTCAAAATGAACTAAGTCACAAATGCAAATGAGATGCAAAATGCAAACTAACACCAACTAAAAGACTAAGAAACAAAAGAAATGTCGAATAAAAAACAAAACAAGAATTATGATACACAAAGCTTTCCTCCTCAAAAAAGGAAAGCAAAACACCCAACTCTCCCCGAAGGCGAGAAAACGCAGCTTGATCCAAAGGTTTTGTGAGAATGTCTGCAAGCTGGTTGTGGGTCTCGACATGTCGGAGGTCAATGTCGCCCTTCTCGTAGTGATCTCTTAAGAAGTGGAAGCGAACGTCAATGTGCTTGGTCTTAGAGTGAAGCACGGGATTTTTGGCCACACTAATGGCACTCGTGCTATCGCAAAGCAGAGGCACTTTAGTAAGCTGCAGACCAAAATCCTTCAAAGTTGCAATCATCCAAATCAACTACGAACAACAGCTAGCAGCAACAATGTATTCAGCTTCGCAAGTCGACTCAGCCACGCTAGACTATTTACGAGAAGACCAAGACACAAGAGAAGACCCGAGAAATTAGCAAGTCTCAGAAGTTGACTTCCGATCAAGACGACAATCGGCAAAGTCAGCATCCGAATAACCGCAAAGCACAAGAGAGGAAGAGGTGGAAAACCAAAGACCAAATTCAGGAGTGAATCGGAGGTACCTCATGATGCGTTTCACCGCCTGCTTGTGCGAAGTGCGCAGCGATGCCTGAAAGCAAGCACACAAGCAGACGGCGAACTGGATGTCCGAATGGGTCGCTGTCAGGTACAAGAGCGACCCGATCATGCTTCGGTACTCCATCTGATCTACCACCTCTCCTTCCTCGTCCACATCCAAGGCAGTCGTAGTCGACATGGGTGTCGAAAGAGGCTTTGCCTCACCCATGTATAACTTTTTCAAAATATCCTTCGTGTACTTGCCTTGATGCACAAACGTTCCTTCCCGGGATTTCTTGATTTGCAACCCGAGAAAGAAGGTTAGCTCTCCCATCATGTTCATCTCAAATTCCCTGCTCATAATATCTGCAAACTTAGCAACAAGATCATGAGAAGAACCACCAAAGATGATATCATCCATGTAAATCTGGACTAGGAGAGTGTCTTTGCCTTGCTTGAGGAGAAAAAGTGTCTTATCTATCAATCCCATTTTAAAACCCTTAGCAAGCAAAAACATTTTCAACCTATCATACCATGCTCTAGGGGCTTGTTTCAAACCATACAAAGCTTTGTGGAGTTTAAAAACATGGTTTGGAAACTTGGGATTTTCAAAACCGGGAGGTTGTCTAACATACACTTCCTCCTCTATGTAGCCGTTTAAGAAAGCACTTTTAACGTCCATTTGAAAAAGTTTAAAACCCTTAGAAGCCGCAAAAGTTAGAAGGATTCTAATTGCCTCTAAACGAGCTACGGGAGCAAAGGTTTCTTTATAATCTATTCCGTCCTTTTGACAAAAGCCTTGCGCTACCAACCTAGCCTTGTTATGCACTACCACCCCGTCCTCACTTTGTTTGTTTTTGAAAATCAACTTGGTTCCTATGGGATGGAAACTTGGTGGTGGTGGCACTAAGACCCAAACGCGGTTTTGCTCAAAATTTTCCAACTCCTCATGCATGGAATTAACCCAATCTGGATCCATCAAAGCGTGTCCAACATCTCTGGGCTCAAAAGAAGCGACAAAAGCCGAATGAGCAAAGTGGGAGAGATAGGACCTGGACCACCAAAGATGATATCATCCACGTAAATCTGGACTAGGAGAGTGTCTTTGCCTTGCTTGAGGAGAAAAAGTGTCTTATCTACCGATCCAAATTTAAAACCCTTAGCAAGCAAAAACATTTTCAACCTATCATACCATGCTCTAGGGGCTTGTTTCAAAACATACAAAGCTTTGTGGAGTTTAAAAACATGGTTTAGAAACTTGGGATTTTCGAAACCAGGAGGTTGTCTAACATACTGAAGGACCGAGAACGGCGACCAGAGGGGGGGGGGTGAATGGGAGCCAAATAAAATTCAACTCAAAGACTTGGCCCTTGTCCCAAACTCACACCCAAAACTTGACCTCGGAAGAACTGACTCGCACATGACCTAACAAGTAGGTGGACACCTTAGGAAGACCCCGAACGGTGCAGCGGAGCGGTCGGAGAAGATGGAGAACTATTGAAGCCACGGACTGGAAACCGATACACCGAGAATGGTACTCTCAACCTCTATAGAGAAGAGGCAAGAACACAACCAAAAATACTTATGAAAACTAGACTCAAAAGTACCTAATCATGTTCTTTACGTGAATACGAATCCAACGTAACAAACAAAACTTGATTCAGAGTCCGGACGAGTGAGAAACGAGCACAAGACCACTTCAGTCAGTGACCACAGGACCAAGACGAGTGGTCCGACGCTTAGGTCTAGAGATAGGTGCCTTACTATAGTTTTTCATCCACACCACATGACCACTCGCTATGGTCTGGTGCTATGGTCCGGAGGGTGGTCCGACGGGTGGTCCGACGCTTTTTCTTCACAAAATCAGCCAACGCAGTGAGCTCCCAACCTCCAAACTAGTGGTCCGACGGTACCACAGGACTAGTCCGGAGCTTGGTCCGGAGCTAGGGGCTGCTCTGCAGATGAAGAATCATGGCCCTAGTGGTTTCGGTGATTAACAAAAATTAGCAATTATTAAGGCTAACGTGTGTTTTGCAGAGGCTATGCGTAGCTTAGCCATAGTGATCTACATGAATGGGCATGAATGATCATCACTTAGCCCTCAAGATGGATATCGTTTCGGATTTCAAAGAGACATGATGAAGACCCTAGAATGATTGGCTAAGTGCCATAAGGTGATAAAGGGCACTTAGAAATAGATAGGGCTTCTATTTTATCTTTGACCGTACTATCAAGAGGGGTTGAGACTAATAGCTTGACTTAGGAAAGCTTCATGACTTAGGTGTGGTCAACACTTGACTTCCTTAGTTCTAAGCAAGCCTATGGTGACCGTAAGATAGCCAAGAACTTCTTCCGAATTCATTGCGATGAAAAACAGAGTTGAAAAAGAAGTTTTCTGGGCGTCAGACACTGAGTCTAGAGGCGTCGGACGCTGTCCGTCGCGTCGGACGATGGCGTCGGACACTGACGTCAGGATGACGTAGCGTCCGTTGGCCGCCCAGAGGGAGCCCCTGAGTTTCAGAGGGCGTCGGACGCTAGGGTAGCGTCCGTCGGCCTTCCAGTGGGCATGTTTTCATAGGAATTCAGTAAGGGGCATGGGACGCTGGTTCACAGCGTCCGTCGGACTGCGCAGGAGCGTCTGTCGCCCAAACTCTGTTTCTGAACTAGCCGTTGGGCAGGGCGACGGAGGGTCCGTCACCAACTTAAAGTGCCAGCCCGAGGCAGTTTTCTGGGGGGGCTATTTATAGCTCCTCACCCTTCTCTCCCACCTTGCCTTTGCTCATTTCAGTTGCTGAGTTTATTGAGAAGGTTGGGAAGACAGCAAAAGCCCTAGACTGAGAGATTGATTCGCGAATCCATCCATCCTCTCCTCTAGTTCATCCAAGAGTTCAAGTGTGCATCCTCTAGTTGTGAAGCTTGAGTCAGTTAAGTGAAGATCGAGGCTTGTTACTCTTGGTGATCGACATCACCTAGATGGTCCAATGGTGCTTGGAGGAAGGTGATCGCCGGGGAGTTTGTCGGCGGCCCTTCTTCATCGACTTGTGATCGGTTGTGGGCGATTCACCGAGCCGGAGTGACGAAGAATCAGCCCGTAGAGAGCACTCATCCCTTGCGCGGGATTGAGGGGGAGCTATACCTTGCGAGGTGCTCCAACGAGGACTAGAGGGAGTGTCGACTCCTCGATACCTCGGCAAAACATCACCGTGTCAAGCATCTCTTTCCCTGGCTCTTTTATACCGCATTACTTTCCGCACTTGTCTTTCAATTCATACTAGAATTGTGTAGGAAGGTTTCGCTTTCTTTTGGCTTGCTACCACTTTCTTACTAGGACACACAGTCGGTAAGCACTAGGGGGTTAATTGGCTCTTGATAGGTTTAATTCTTGTCTAGAAATTAAAAAGAGCCCAATTCACCCCCCTCTTGGGAATCTTGATCCTTTCCGCATTGGAAAGTGCAGATGGAGGCCTACCTTGAGGCCGTGGATCTCAGTGTGCACAAAGCCGCTACCATAGGTGGCACCGTGTTTGCTGATCCCTTCTTTGAGAAGAACAATGCCAAGGAAAAGAACATTCTTTTCTGTGGCATTGGCAAGGATGTGTTCAACCGTGTGCAGAATTGCAAAACCACTAACGATGTTTGGACAACCATTTGTGCGCTACACGAAGGGACCAAGTGTGATCGTGAGGAACGCTACCATTTGGTCATGGCCAAGTTGAACTCCTTTACTATGCTTACTCATGAGAATGCTAATGAGATGTACTCACATCTTAATATTCTTGTAGAGTAGTTGAATGGACTTGGGCTCAACCAAATGGCGCCGACCGATGTGGAATGCAAGATCTTGTGTGTCTTGCCAATTGAGAAGTATGGCCACATCGTCACGGTGCTTCACCAAGCGGACCACTCCGCCGCTACACCAACACAAGTCTTGGGCAAGATCAATGCCCATGAAATTTACAAGAAGATGGGTGATGGTAGCTCTTCATCCTCCTTTAAGAAGAAAGAAAAAGAGAAGGAAGAGAACAAGGACTTGGCTCTCAAGGCATCCTCGTCGGAGAAGAGCAAGATGCAACTTGTGTATGAGAGCGCAAGTGATGAAGAGGATGACAATGACCTCGCCCTCATGGTGAAGAAGACAACAAAGATGTTGAAGAGGCTAAACAAAAATGGAGTCAAGTTTGACTCAAAGAAGAAGAAATTCTTCACAAGCTCTTCAAGGAAGCCTCTCTCCAATATGGATTCTTACAATTGTGGCAAGCTTGGACACTTGGCTCATGCTTGCCCCGAAGAGAAGAAAGACAAGTATAAGAACAAGAAATTCAACAACAAGTTCAAGTACAACAAAGGCAACAAAGATGAGTCAAGTGATGAGGAGAAGAAAGATGATAAGCCATTCAAGAAGAAGAAGAAATTCAACTTCCACAAGAAGAAGAAGGATGGCAAAGCCTACATTGTTGGTGATTGGCTCACCGACATTGAAGACACTAGTGACTCATCCAAAGATGAGAGTGAAGATGAGAAGGTGGTCGCCTTGGTGATTGGATCATCTACTCCACCGCCACCCCTCCATCATCTCCGGGCTCATCCTCTACACACCTATGCCTCATGGCTAAAGGTGACAAGAAGGTACAAAAAGAGGAAAATGATGATGAGGCTATCTCTAGTGATGATAGTGATGATGAGTTTGAGGCACCTTCCTATGATGAGCTAATTGTGATTTGCAAAAAATACACTAAGCTCATTAGGAAGTACAAAACTAAAAGTGAAACTCTAGAGAAAGAAAATGATAACTTGCATGCTAAACTTGATGACTTGTCTAGTGCTAATGATGATTTAAAGGTTGAGAACAAGTCTCTCTCATCTAGCACTAGGGAGCTCAAAGCCTCACTCAAGCAAGCTAATGAGAAACATGATAAGCTTGAGAGGTCATCACAAGAGCTCCATGCAAGATACAACTTGCTAAAAGATGACTACCACCAAGTTAGAAATGAACACAGCACACTTGTGGTAGCTAATGAATTGCTTACAAATGATCTTGCTAGACATGTTTCTATTAACCCGGTTGTTAAGTGTCGTATAGATACTTCTTGTGAGGACTTGCTTGATGAAGTTGCTAGTGAGAAAAATGCTAAGTGCAAGGGCAAGAAGGTAGTTGAGGCCGATAAGTATGATGACTATGTGAAGATGGGGCAAGAGAATTCAAAGCTCAAGGAAGAGCTAATCAACCTCAAGGCCAACAAGCCCTTCACCATCAACTCAGCCAAGCAAGATGACAATGATGCAATCACCTTGATCAACTCTCTCAAAGAAGAAAATGCAAAGCTCAAGGTTGAGAAGATCAAGCTAGCAAGTGGAATGGAGAAGTTCACCAAGGGCCACAACCTTCAAAGTGAACTCTTGATGAACACTATCATGAAGACCGACAAGTCCAGTATTGGGTTCAAGGAGAACCAACTCATGAAGGCCAAAGTCAAGATAGAAGCAATGAACTACTACAAGAACAAGGCCATGAGGAACAACTATGACACACCAAAGCCCAAGCCCAAGAAGTTCTTTGGATGTGGTCAATAGGGTCACTTTGAGTCCCAATGCAAGATTCCACCTCCCAAGACCTTGCCCAAGCATACAAGGCCTTTTTCTTATGATGCACACTTCATCACCAACAAGGACTCCAAGGGTAGACCCCTAGTTGTGTTTCTCGGTCCTAAGATGAAGAACAAGCCCAAAGTGCTATGGGTTGCTAAGGAGTTGGTGAACAAGGCTATGGGACCTCGCCAAGTGTGGGTTCCCAAACAACAAGCTTAACTTCAAGTTGCTTGTGTGTAGGTGAACTACAAGACCGGTAGAAGTCATTGGGTGATTGATAGTGGATGCACTCAACATATGACTATTGACTCCCGGATGTTCACCACACTTGAGGAAGATTGTGAAGGGCAAGACAAGATTACCTTTGGGGACAATTCAAAAGGCAAAGTGCAAGGCCTAGGAAAAGTGGCAATCTCCAATGATCAATCAATATCAAATGTATTGCTAGTGCAATCATTGAGCTTCAACTTGCTATCGGTGGGACAACTATGTGATCTTGGTTTCCAATGTCTCTTCACTCCAAATGAGGTGGTTGTGACCAAGATTGAAGATTCATCATTGATATTCAAAGGGTTTAGGCACAACAACCTCTACCTAGTGGACTTCACCTCAAATGAAGCACATGTGGGATATGGCATAGAAGATTAGCACATGTGGGAATGTCAACTTTGAAGAAGCTTGTCAAGAAGGAGTTGGTTAGAGGTGTGAAGGATGTTGTGTTTGAAAAGGACAAACTTTGTAGTGCATGTCAAGCCGGCAAGCAAGTGGCAAACACTCATCCAACCAAAGCTTTCATGTCAACCTCAAGAGTCCTAGAGCTACTTCACATGGATTTATTTGGACCTACCACCTATGCTAGCCTTGGGGGAAATCTTTTTTGCTTGGTGGTAGTTGATGACTACTCTAGGTGCACTTGGGTGTTCTTTCTTCAAGACAAGGGAGAGACTCAATCAATATTCAAGAAGTTTGCAACTAGAGCCCAAAATGAGTTTGATGTGAAGATCAAGAAGATAAGAAGTGACAATGGGACCAAGTTTGTGAACACCAAGATTGAATATTATTGTGATGAAGTTGGAATCAAGCATGAGGTGTCCGCCACCTATATCCCTCAACAAAATGGTGTAGTAGAGAGAAATATCCGGACACTAATCACACTTGCAAGATCAATGCTTGATGAGTACAACACCCCGATAAGTTTTGGGCCGAAGCAATCAACACCGCATGCTATGCGGCCAACTGGCTATTTGTCCAAAGGCTTCTCAAGAAGACCCCCTATGAGCTTGTGAATGGGAAGAAACCGGATATATGCTTCTTCCGAGTGTTTGGATGCAAAGTGTACATCTACAAGAAGCATCAACACTTGGGCAAGTTCCAAAGGCGATGTGACATTGGTTTCTTACTTGGCTATTCACTTAAATCCAATGCATATTGAGTATTTAACAAAGCCTCCGGCCTAGTTGAAGAAACATATGACTTGGAGTTTGATGAAACTAATGGCTCTCAAGAAGAGCACGAGAATCTTGATGATGTAGGTGATGAACCCTTGAGGGAGCCTATGAAGAATATGCCCGTTAGTGCCATCAACTCACTAGAGGTGGAGGAAGTAGAAGATGATGCAAATCAAGTACCTTCTCCACCACACACGCCTCAAGTTGATGAAGAACAAGTGAGGGAAGCACAAGTGGTTACCTTCACCCCACAAGATCAAGCTGAGGCACAAGCTAGTGATGTTGATGCACCACAACCTCCTCCCCAAGTGATTGATAGAAGATCTACACCTATGCTCCAAGCTCATCCACAAGACCTTATCATAGGGAGTCCATCAAGGGGGGTAACAACTCGATCTAAACTTGCTTCTTATGTTGAGCATCACTCCTTTGTTTCCTTTGTTGAGCCTTCTAGTGTGGAGGATGCACTTGCGGATCCGGATTGGGTGAATGCCATGCATGAAGAGTTGAACAACTTCACCCGGAACGAAGTGTGGACACTAGTAGAAAAGCCCAAAGGAGCAAGAATCATTGGCACCAAGTGGGTGTTTAGGAACAAGCAAGATGATCAAGGCGTGGTTGTGAGGAACAAGGCAATATTGGTGGCAAAAGGGTTCTCCCAAGTTGAAGGCTTGGATTTTGGGGAGACCTTTGCACCGGTTGCAAGACTAGAAGCCATTTGTATCCTTTTGGCATATGCTTCACATCACAAAATGAAACCTTTTCAAATGGATGTGAAGAGTGCCTTTCTAAATGGTTTCATTAATGAACTTGTTTTTGTCTACAACCTCCCGGGTTTGAAGACCCAAATTTTCCTAATCATGTGTATTGGTTGTCCAAGGCACTCTATGGATTGAAACAAGCTCCAAGAGCTTGGTATGAGAGGCTAAGGGACTTCCTATTCAAGAAGGGATTCAAGATCGGGAAAGTCGATACCACACTCTTCACCAAGGTGCTAGATGGAGAGATCTTTGTTTGCCAAGTGTATGTCGATGACATTATATTTGGGTCAACAAACCAAGATCATAGCAAGGAATTTGGTGCATTGATGTCCAAGGAGTTCGAGATGTCGATGATTGGCGAGCTAACCTTCTTCCTTGGCTTCCAAGTGAAGCAATTGAGGGAGGGCACCTTCATATCTCAAGAGAAGTACACTAATGATGTGCTCAAGAAATTAAAGATGGAGGATTGCAAGCCAATCAAGACCCCAATGCCTACCAATGGGCATCTCGATCTCGATGAGGGAGGTAAACCGATAGACCAAACTCTTTACCACTCTATGATCGGTAGTTTACTTTACCTCACCGCATCTAGGTCGGATATCATGTTTAGTGTGTGTATGTGTGCTAGGTTTCAAGCAAACCCTAAGGAGTCGCATCTTTGTGCAGTTAAAAGAATCCTTAGGTACATAAGGAACACCCTAGCATTGGCCTTTGGTATCCCAAAGGAGCTCCCTTCCTACTTTGTGGCTATTCCGATTCGGATTATGCCGGGTGTAAGGTTGATAGGAAGAGTACCTTCGGCGGTTGCCATTTGCTAGGAAGATCACTTGTTTCTTGGTCCTCTAAGAAGCAAAATAGTGTGGCATTGTCTACCGCCGAGGCGGAATACATAGCCATGGGAGCTAGTTGTGCACAAATCTTATACATGTCCCAAACACTACTTGATTACGACATAGCTTTAAAAGATGTTCCACTTTTGGTGATAATGAAAGCGCCGTAAAGCTTGCTAATAACCCGGTTCAACACTCTCGTACCAAGCACATAGATATTCGCCATCACATTCTTAGAGATCATGTGGCTAGGAAAGATATCACACTAGTGGGAGTTTCTAGCAAAAATCAATTGGCGGATATCTTCACTAAACCTCTCGATGAAACAACCTTTTGTAGGTTGAGAAGCAAGTTGAATGTGCTTGATCACTCTAACTTCACTAAAAGATGATCTTGTGTGAACCAACCTTGCATCATGTGTAATATAATCATGTTAATTTAGTAATGCACATAGGCTTGGCTAACATGGTTGGAATAACCGTTCTTGAACGTGTGAAGAAGTCCAAATCATGGTTTAAACTTGCAAGCAACCTAGATTCAAATTCTTGTAAATGCATTGCATGTGCATGTGTTGTTTTCCCTTCCTTTTCGGTTAAGTTTGAGCATCCTCTGTGTTCGTCCACTTAGGGGGCACATTCCAAGCTCATGTCTCTTCTATACCCCTCTTGTGGCCATATGATGTCTTCTTGAAGGTTCCATTCAAATATTTTGAGCTAAAATTAAATCTAAGCCTATGGCAAACTATTTGAAAAGGAGAGTTTGAGAGATGGTTCTCATATCAAGTCCAATCAGGTGTTATTTGGATTGGAACTTGGTTGGGAGAAAGACACAAAAATCAAATTTGAAAAATTCTATTTTAAAGGGAGTTGGACACTGCCGACGGACGCTCGGCGACAAATGCCTCAGCGTCCGTCGCGATCGTCCGGAGACTGAATGTTGCCTGTTTGCAGGGCGACAGACACTTGCCAGCGTCCGTCGCCAAGCGTCCAACGCGGTCAATGCATTTGGGCATTTCAAACCTGTTCTGGAACCCTGACGGACGATGTCGTCGTATGCTGTCCAGCGTCTGTCGCACATCGACGTAGTGTCCGTCGCTCCAATCCGGAGCGCCCGTCACGAACTTCAGGCTGATTTTTTTTAAAAAAATCCCCGTCTATTCTCTCCCTCTCTCGGTCGGTTTCTTTTGTTTCCGTACGCCGTCGCCGCCCGCCTGTCCCGAAACGAAGAACGAAGAACGCCGGTCCAGTTCCCGGTAGTGGTGGTGACCCTCCACCTCCATCGCGTCCACCCACTGATCGGGGAAGGGGCAAGCAAAAGGTTATTTCCATGAAGCGCAAGAGGCCACTTATGGATCCAGATTCAGCAGCAGCAGTTGCAGTGGCAGAGGCCGCAGAGATCGCGGAGCGAGGTGGACGTCGCGCCGGTTTGAGGCTCTCACCTCGCCGTGGAGCGCGTCGTGAGTCCCCTACGCGTCTAGAGACAAAGCCCGCAGAGGCTACTGAGCCAGAGGAGGCAGAGCCAGCTCCAGAGACTGAGCAGACGGAGGCTGTGGGCCACTCTTCGATTGGGGAGCTGATGAGTCGCAGAGTTACACGTTCTAGAGGCTCTGGAGCTCCTCCTAGTCCTCCAGGACCTCAGCTACCAGATCCCGTGAGGCATTAGGTCAGGGTTCTCACAGCCAAGCAGGTCTAGCTACTCCGCTTCGTAGACTTTCAGTCTTGGTTCCCCGCTCAGAGGGACCCCCGTGCTGGACGTGACTTCTATACCACTATCCACGAGGATTTCTACAGAGCGTACATTGAGATCGACGCTCCTCTTAGGGCTCACAGAGTTTGCCCACCTGCTCACATAGAGGGTGTTGGTGGTCTAGAGATTCTCCAACACTTGCAGTATATTCAGGGCCTGACTGATTTGATGGGACGATCGGTGCTTATCAGAATGACTGAGTCTATCAGTTCTACGCCTCTCTGTGGATTTCCCTGACCACGAGTTCTTTCACTTCGGCTTTAAGGGCCACGACTTTAGGGTTACAGCAGCTAGATTTAGAGAGCTATTCCACTTAGAGTCCTCTTCTACGAGGATTCACAGTTTGTGCTATGGGGATCAGGAGGCACCCCGCCGACCTCACGATGGAATAGTGCCATCTATAGACTATGTGAGGCCATGTTTCCAGCTACCCTTCACCGAGGGTTCGAGTCGCACTCCAAGAGACCTCACACCTCTTGCTCGGATTCTCCATGAGGTACTCAGACGTACCATTCTTCCCCGGATTGGAGCCCGGGACACTATTACCCGTCTTCAGCTGTGGCTACTTGCTCATATCATCCGGAAGGAGAAGTTTAATCTCTGGGATTTGATAGTCAGCGAGCTTGAGGACATCATAGCTGTAGGGTTTAGAGGACACTGGCTGCTATAGTTTGCCCATTGGATTTCATACCTGGTCGTGGCCACGACTCGATCTGGATCTCTACGTGTCACTCTTACCAGGTCAGCTACTAAGTTCCCCGTCTACTCGATGAGCCAGTTGGTCATCCACGGGAACCTGCCTCTCCCCAGGAGAGCATACCGACCAGACACCAGACAGGCAGGTGTGCCACCTCAGTCGACAGAGGACACTGACGCCACAGTTGAGCAGATCGCCCAGGCAAAGCTTGCGGATATTGATGCTCAGATTGACACCGCCGCCGAGGCTACCTACAGAGAGGACCTGGACTCTGACAGCTCTGATGAGGACTACAGGCCCATGCCCGATTACGCACCGATGTCTCATGATCATGAGGCAGGAGGGCTAGCTCCAGCTTCAGCTCCAGCTCCAGTATCAGGCACCTCAGAGGCCACTATTCTTACCCTACTTATGAGGATGCAGGAGGAGCAGTCACGTCAGGCAGAGGAGCAGAGGCGGCAGGCTGCAGATGTTTGGAGACTCATAGCTCAGCAGCTTGTGGCTCAGGCTCAGACTCAGGCCCGGCAGGATGAGTTTCAGCGCCAGTTCCTAGCTTATCAGATGCAGCAGGCTGAAATTCAGAAGACTCAGACTATGGTTCTTGAGCGTCTCCTTGGATTGACCTCCGGAAAGACCGTCACTCCATAGCTTCAGATGTCCGGGGTCTCTCGACCTCCGGAAAGACCGTCACTCCATAGCTTCAGATGTCCGGGGTCTCTCAGCAGCAGCCGTCAGTGGTCGTGGTACCGACTCCAGCGTTACCGTCAGGAGGACAGCAGAGTCAGGCACCAGTAACTCCACCCTTCCAGGCACCTGCCTCTCTAGAGTGCCAGTCTCTGAGGACTCAGGTGTCCTCATGGTTGGTTTCGCCTGGTGAGCTATAGACAGGTTTCACACCTACCCGGGGAACCACCATTGCAGAGGCCTCGCGTGACCTCTCGGCCTCTTATTTGGAGATCACAGGAGATGACTGTCCAGGAGCCGCTCAGCTAGACTCAGGAGCTCTAGAGGTTGAGGTGGATCCTCCGGCGATGGGCACTTACCTTTCTTCAGTTGCCTCATCGGAGATCGCACCGGATTAGTCTACGCAGACCATCACCACTCCTCAAGCTACAGTTCCGACAGATGCTATCTCAGTAGTAGTGGAGGCAGTTGCACTAGAGGACCCAGTTCAGGCACATGACCAGGCTGAGGTAGTTATAGTGGCAGTCTCTACTCCACCTCTGTCCCAGCCAGCAGAGCTTGTGGCAGTAGTCTCTCTGGTTGCTTTGGCAGTATCTACTCCTCCACCGCCTTGAGTCTTCACTCGTCGGTCTCCCAGACCCGCTACTTCAGAGGCAGGACCATCAGAGGCACCAGCTGCGCCTCAGGGGGAGCCAGTTCAGTCAGCAGCTCCAGAGTTTCCAGTGTCAGATCCAGAGGTCACCCTAGCTGCGCCCACTCTTGCAAAGGCCGAGGCAGATGTTGAGTCAGACGAGTCCGATCTTTAGGACTTCATCATGCTCGATCGCCAGGCTGCAACTTCTTCGCCTTCTTCTCCAGCCCCAGATGCTTAGTTGTTGGTGCTAGACGCCAAAGGTGGAGAGAGGGTCGAGTATAGAGATAGGGGGAGGGATTCGTTTCTTTGTGTGATTTTATTTCCCTCGTACTCATGTGATCATGTCTATCTTATTGCATTTGTGTATATGTGTGATGAATGATGCTAGTGAGATCCTTGTGCTTGTGAGACATTCTCTTGCTTTTCACTAATATATGTTGTGACTGCTCTCTTGTTCATGATATGTCTCTATGATCAAATGGTAATTAAGCTTCCGCGTATTTCTCCGATTATTATGAGAGAATATCATGAGGTACCATAATTCCATTTTATATCCATGAGTACCACATTTTGTGGCTTGGCAAGGATGAGCATCATCCCATCCAAGTCACCTAAAATCCTAACCTTTCAATCTTTTATCCATACTCGAGGAGTTATTGTCGTCAATCACCAAAAAGGGGGAGATTGAAGAATCATGGTCCTAGTGGTTTCGGTGATTAACGAAAATTAGCGATTATTATGGCTAACGTGTGTTTTGCAGAGGCTATGCGTAGCTTAGCCATAGCGATCTACATGAATGGGCATGAATGGTCATCACTTAGCCCTCAAGATGGATATCGTTTCGGATTTCAAAGAGACATGATGAAGACCCTAGAATGATAGGCTAAGTGCCATAATGTGATGAAGGGCACTTAGAAATAGATAGGGCTTCTATTTTATCTTTGATCGTACTATCAAGAGGGATTGAGACTAGTAGCTTGACTTAGGAAAGCTTCATGACTTTGGTGTGGTGCACACTTGACTTCCTTAGTTCTAAGCAAGCCTATGGTGACCGTAAGATAGCCAAGAACTTCTTCTGAATTCATTGCGACGAAAAACAGAGTTGAAAAAGAAGTTTTCTGGGTGTCAGACGCTGAGTCTAGAGGCGCCGGACGCTGTCCGTCGAGTCGGACGATGGCGTCGGACGCTGATGTCAGGATGATGCAGCGTCCGTTGGCCGCCCAGAGGGAGCCCCTGAGTTTCAGAGGGCGTCGGACGCTGTCCATCGCCTAGGCGTCGGACGCTAAGGTAGCGTCCGTCGGCCTTCCAGTGGGCATGTTTTCAGAGGAATTCAGCAAGGGGCGTCGGACGCTGGTTCACAGCGTCCGTCGGACTACGCAGGAGCGTCCGTCGCCCAAACCCTATTTCTGAACTAACCGTTGGGCAGGGTGATGGAGCGTCCGTTGCCAACTTAAAGTGTCAGCCCAAGGCAGTTTTCTGGGGGCTATTTATAGCTCGTCACCCTTCTCTCCCACCTTGCCTTTGCTCATTTCAGTTGCTGAGTTTGTTGAGAAGGTTGGGAAGAGAGCAAGAGCCCTAGAGTGAGAGATTGATTCGCAAATCCATCCATCCTCTCCTCTAGTTCATCCAAGAGTTCAAGTGTGCATCCTCTAGTTGTGAAGCTTGAGTCAGTCAAGTGAAGATCGAGGCTTGTTACTCTTGGTGATCGACATCACCTAGATGATCCGGTGGTGCTTGGAGGAAGGTGATCACCGAGGAGTTGTTCGGCGTCCCTTCTTTATCGACTTGTGATCGGTTGTGGGCGATTCACCGAGCCGGAGTGGCGAAGAATCAGCCCGTAGAGAGCACTCATCCCATGCACGGGATTGAGGGGGAGCTATACCTTGTGAGGTGCTCCAACAAGGACTATGGGGGGAGTGTCGACTCCTCGATACCTCGGCAAAACATCGTCGTGTCAAGCATCTCTTTCCCTTGCTCTTTTATACCGTATTACTTTCCGCACTTGTCTTTCAAATCATACTAGAATTGTGTAGGAAGGTTTCGCTTTCTTTTGGCTTGCTACCACTTTCTTACTAGGACACACAATCGGTAGGCACTAGGGGGTTAATTGGCTCTTGATAGGTTTAATTCTTGTCTAGAAATTAAAAAGAGCCAAATCCACCCCCCGTCTTGGGCATCTTGATCTTTTCAGCAGAGTTTTGGCCAGACCATAGGACGGTCCACAGCCTTGTCCAAAGTGGTCCGGATGGTGGTCCGGAGCTCACAAACAGCGCACAGAAAACCCCCGAAAACCGATTTCACTTTGCCAAATCTTCCCAAAACTCAACCAAATGAACTCCAACTGCAACCAAACTTTGTAGGCATAATCCTTGTGCAGTTGGGGAGCTATCCCGAAGAAATCATCGCTCAATTTGGAGAGGATAAATGGGAACACTCGGATTTGGGGGAGAAAGGCAAAACAAAGAACGCCGCAAAGAAATTGCCCGATCTACGTACTCGTGAGGTTTGAGGAGAAACCCTTCAGTGCAAAGATGCTCCTCACGATTATGAACAACTTGGTTCAAACAGAATTTCAAGAGCTACTACCTACAAAGAGACTTCATCTCGGGAACAAAGAGGGAGCAAAAGCAAAACGTGAAGAACACAAGCAAAACGAGAGACACAATCAAGTAATCAAAGCCACCATGGCTTACGGAGGGTAAGGCCTCTGATTCCCACCGAAAACAAAGTGCAAATCCTTACAAAGGTTGGAGAGATCAACCTAGGGACCTCATGAACTAGAGAGAGGTTAGAGAGAGAGAGAGTTGGGGCTAATGAAAGGTGTTCCAGATGTGGGATGAGGATACCCCTTCATCTTCCTATTTAACAAGGCTTTGGCTATTTCCCAAAGACCCCCTAGATACATGAGTGAACTACCTAGCCTAAGCATTGCAGTCCAAGCTCCGAAAAATATCTTCCTCGATTTGAATGGAAGGCCCCGCTTCCTGCCAGTAGTTGCCGTCGCCTTGACGCAACCTCCAGGATTCCGCCACATGCCATCCCCGCTTCCTCGGAAGCTCCGCCCGAGTTTTGAGGCCAAAACCCACGAAACCCGCCACCGGTAGCTTTGGGCTCAACTACCGAACCCCGAGTTTTGAGGCCCAAACTCGGAAACCGTCCTCCGATGGTTTTGAGGCCCAAACCACCAAACTGCTCGACTCGAGCCACCTTGTCCTCGCCCGGTCGGACTTCGAGTCCCATGAGCCTCCGCTTGACCCGCTCGTCTGCCGTCTTGACTTGGTCAACTCGGTCTACCTCCATGTCTTCTCGCTGTCGCCGGTGCCAAGCACTAGCCACCACACCTAGTCCACCGGCGCCCATGGTCCCTCAGTCCGAGCCCCGCTTCCGCCCTTCACCGCTCTCAGTCCATCGGCACGGCAAGCCTCTACTCGACCTTCTCCACGCCATTGACCACTGTCACTAGGCATAGCACCTACACACCACAAGCCGATAGACAGGCGCACATTTTCTTTTGCAAAGGGTTAGGGTAAGCCACTCAAACTGAACCGCTCAAGTGTTGGGCAATCACTCATCACAAAACTGAACTACATGGGTACTTATCCACCATGTGTTCGCAATCTCCCCTTTGATGAGTGCATTGTCAACACAAGTGCATTTCAGAATTGAGCCACAAGGTAAAGGTCTCCAAGTGACCAAAAAGCTAAGAAAACCAAAACGGGGTCACTTGAGAGAAGCAAAACGAGTCCAAAACTTGGTTCCCAAAGACATGGGCAATGGCTTAACGCAATTAAGCAAAACAAAGCTAGCCCTCAAGAAGAGGCAAAAACAGGCTCAACACCGCTAGCAAGCCAAAGATACCAATCAAAGCTCTCAAAGCTCAAAGATACCAATTAAGCCTCAAAAGGCTCAAGAAGCCAATTCAAAAACCTGTTAGAGCCAACAAAGCAAGCTAGACCCTCCAGAAGAGGCAAAGGCTCAACACATCTAGCAAAAGCTCCCCTGAGCAAGATACGAATTGGAAACCTATTGAGTGCCAAAACAAGATACCAATTGAACGGCTTAAGGCAAAAGAAGCACAAAAACTCCCCCTTGACCAAAAAGGCTCTAAACCAATGAAACCCTTGGGATGCACTCTATATACCCCTTTGAAATGAAATGCACATTTCTCCTCCTTGGTGACACATGCAGCTCATCAAAAGAAACAACACTCAAGAACCAGCCACAAATGCCATGATATGCAAAAAGAGTGCAACAAGCTTCATACTTAGAGCTAAGACAATGAATAGATGCTCTAAGTGATGTGATCCAGTGAGAATAGGAAAAGCTCTACGTGCCCAACAATGACTCAGGTTGAGCTAAAGATCACTTCAGAAGCGAAAATAGAGAAGATTACATGTGTGAGCAAGGAATGGGTATCACCTCCTAGAGACAACTAAACATGGCAAGCAAGATAGGATCTATCTCAAAGCAATCTCATGTATAGCAAGTAGAACTATCCCTAGCAAAGTTCATACAACAAGCCAATGACCCAACTGAAAGAATTTTTCAAATTTAGAGTTTCGCAGCCAATTTTAGTTTTAGGCACATTTAGGTTGTATGCGAGTGGTTGTAAGCAAGGTGATGCCACTGCTTACCAACCGGGCGAAGCCAAAGAGCTTGACACACCGGTTTTAGTCATACACGACACGGCTCAAGTTCCACCCATATGGGTAGCAGTCTCAAAAACACAGTGAATTGCTCACTTCTATTGCACATCAAGAGTTCAAAGAGAGTCTAAGTTAGGCAACGCCATAGACACATAAAGCATCTCAAACAGAGCATAGATTCATTATATCGGCAATAGGTATGAAGCTTAAAATGAACTATGTCACAAATGCAAATGAGATGCAAGATGCAATGACACCAATTAAAAACTAAACACACCAAAAGAAAGAAAAATAAAAATCAAATAAGAATAAAAAAGAACTATGATACACAAAGAGTTCCCTCAACTAAAAAGGGAAGCAAACACCCAACTCTCCCCGAAGGTGGGAAAACGCAGCTTGATCCAAGGGTTTTCTGAGAATATCCGCAAGCTGGTTTTGGGTCTCGATATGCTGGAGGTCAATGTCGCCCTTCTCGTAGTGATCGCGCAAGAAATGAAAGCGGACCTCAATGTGCTTGGTCTTAGAGTGAAGCATGGGATTTTTGGCCACACTAATTGCACTCGTGCTATCGCAAAGCAGAGGCACCTTAGTAAGCACAAGACCAAAATCCTTCAAAGTAGCAATCATCCAAATCAACTGCGAGCAACAGCTAGCCGCGGCAACGTACTCAGCTTCGCACATTGACCGTGCCACGCTAGACTGTTTGCGAGAAGACCAAGACACAAGAGAAGACCCGAGGAACTGGCAAGTCCCAGAAGTGGACTTCCGATCAAGACGACATCCGGCAAAGTCGGCATCAGAATAACCACAAAGCTCAAGAGAGGAAGAGGTGGAAAACCAAAGTCCAAATTTGGGAGTGAAGCGCAAGTACCTCATGATGCGTTTCACCGCCTGCTTGTGCGAAGTCCGTGGGGATGCCTGAAAGCATGCACACAAGCAGAAGGCGAACTGAATGTTCGGCCGAGTCGTTGTCAAGTATAGAAGCGACGTGATCATGCTTCGGTACTCCGTCTGATCCACTGCCTCTCCTTCCTCGTCCGCATCCAAGGCAGTCATAGTCGACATAGGCATCGAGAGGGGCTTTGCCTCGCCCATGTCAAACTTCTTTAGAATGTCCTTTGTGTACTTGCCTTGGTGCACAAACGTCCCTTCCCGGGTATGCTTGATTTGCAACCCGAGAAAGAAAGTCAACTCTCCCATCATGCTCATCTCAAATTCCTTGCTCATAAGATCTGGAAACTTGGCAACAAGAGCATGAGAAGAACCACCAAAGATGATACCATCCACGTATATTTGGACAAGGAGAGTGTCTTTGCCTTGCTTGAGGAGAAACAACGTCTTATCTACCGATCCCATTTAAAAACCCTTAGCAAGGAAAAAAGTTTTTAGCCTATCATACCATGCTCTAGGTGCTTGTTTCAAACCATACAAAGCTTTGTGAAGTTTAAAGACATGGTTTGGAAACTTGGGATTTTCGAAACCGGGAGGTTGTTTAACATAAACTTCCTCCTCTATGTAGCCGTTTAAGAAAGCACTTTTAACGTCCATTTGAAAAAGTTTAAAACCCTTAGAAGCCGCAAAATCTAGAAGGATTCTAATTGCCTCTAAACGAGCTACGAGAGCAAAGGTTTCCTCATAGTCTATTCCCTCCTTTTGACAAAAGCCTTGAGCTACCAACCTAGCCTTGTTGCGCACTACCACCCCATCCTTGCTTTAGTTATTTTTGAAAACCCATTTGGTACCTATGGGGTGGCAACTAGGTGTTGGAGGAACTAAGACCCAAACGCGGTTTTGCTCAAAGTTTTCTAACTCCTCATGCATGGCATTAACCCAATCCGGATCCATCAAAGTGTATCCAACATCTCGGGGCTCAAAAGAAGCGACAAAAGTCGAATGAGCAAAGTGAGAGATATAGGACCTGGACCGCGTGTCTCGACGGTCAATGTCACCGATGATGTTCTCCGGCGGGTGCTGCCGCTGGATGTGGCGGGGAGCCTTCCTGGACGAAGTGGCCTCCCCCTCGATAGCAGCTGGAGCTCCCTCAGGTGCAACGGGCACTGACTGAGGAAGCTGCTCGAATGGCCCCCATGTAGAGGAAGTAGTCAGATCGGGACGATGAGCCGAAGTGGACGTCGCAGGGTCGACAGGGGCAGCCAGTGGAGTTGGCTCGGGATCACCCCAATCGGCTACGTCCTGCTCCTCCTCCACAAAAATGCTAGTGTTCACCTCATCATCACCTGCAAGCTCAAAAGCAGTGGAAACACAGGGCATAGTCTCATCGAAGGTAATCTCACAAGTCTCCATCACTCGCTTAGTCTCAAGGTTAAGTGCACGATAAGCACGAGAGTGAGTAGAATAACCAAGAAGGATACCGTCAGAAGACCATGATTCAAATTTATCCAACTTACCGCCCTTTTTGAGGATGAAGCACCTACACCTAAACACCCGTAGGTGACCTACCTTGGGTGGTCTCCCAAATCGCAACTCATAAGAAGTCTTCTTCTTGAAAGCTCGGACAAAAATGTGATTGGAAACATAGCAAGCAGAACTTAGTGCCTCGGCCCAATACCGCCTAGGAGTCCTATGCTCATCGAGCATCGTCCTGGCCATCTCAACAAGGGTCCCATTCTTGCGCTCAATAGCGCCGTTCTGCTGGGGAGTGTGAGGTGAGTAAAACTGGTGATCGAGACCCAAAGAAGAGCAATGAGTTGCAAAGTGAGCATTCTTGAATTTTGTGCCATTGTCATTGTGGATAGCTCTCATGGCATTCTTAGGTAGCTCATTTCACAATCTCAAAATCAGATCTCGAACAAGTGGAAAAGCCTCATCCTTACTCTCCAAAAAGAACACCCAAGAGTACCTCGAGTAGTCATCAATGACTACAACAACATACCACTTACCTCCCTCCGAGCTAACTCGAGCTGGACCAACTGTATCCATGTGTAAGAGCTCGCCGGGTCGATGTTAGGAATATGCCCTAGAGCTAATCATGTAGATGATTATATTCCGATTGTATCCATGATTAATAAAGTGTTCTTTGAATATCCATTATAGACAACTAGTATTGATTGACGATTATGTGAATTGTTTGTGGAACTCAATTACCTGAATGGTTGCTCTAAAAGTTGTCCCTGGTCGGCATTCTTGTAAGAGCACACTTGAATATTAGACCAGCACATGTATTAGTTGATGGCTATGTTTCACAAGTCATAGACATGGAGATGTCAAACTAATAATGTGGGCACATGTGAGACATGTAGGCTGGACTGACCCAACAAGAGAAAGTCTCTATTCATGTCATGTACGTTATGTCCTTAGACCTGAGATTGTGGTATGTACTCAAGATGTGAAACGATCTACTTAGGGACTATCAAACGCTACTCCGTTATTGGGTAGTTATAAAGGTGGTCGTTGGGTGGTCGGGAAACATGCTATGAGACATAGACAATCAAGATGGAATTTGCCCCTCTCTTCATGAGAGAGATATCACTGGATCACTCATGTGATTGGATCAACAAATGCATGGCCGTGCTTGGGTTAAGTGTTAACCCACAAGTTGAACTATATATCGAGTGGCAAAGGGAATAACTTGTACATGGTCATAGTGGTTCGTCTGATATGATCATAGCGTATGCATAGGAGTTGACACGCCTTGCTAGAGGCCGCTATCAACTATTGGTCGAGTAAGAGTACTTGGGCCATGTCTATGTATGCGTGAGCCCATAGGGTCGCACGCTTAAAGGGCTGGAAGCGAGACTAGGTTTAGGGTTACTAATGGGCCTCCAACGTGGGAGCTCGTCAGGACGCCTATATAAGCAAGGGGTGGGTGCGGGGCGAGATTGTTCCACGCCTTTTGGCAGCCGCCGTCGCCTCCCCACGCTCGCACCTTTTGCTCCTCGCGGACCTAGCAGTCCGGAGGCGCAACGCTTCCTCCCTGTACATGTGGGATTCCTCGGAGGTGCTGCATCTGGAGCACAAGGACGAACCGCGCGAAGGGGACATTGAGACGAACGACCACGCAACTGCACTGCCTGCTGCGATGCGCATGACTACATCAAGTCGTCTTCCGCTGCACCTGCGCGTCTAGTGGTAATCCCGTAACCTATAACTAGCAGTAGATCCTGGTTTATGAGGTCAAAAAATTTTGTTTTCCGGCTAGCGTAACAACCTCGTATTCCTTCAGTCGAGTGGTCATGATCTCAGTCACAGAAGGATGGGAAGCAACAACCATCTTGCCATGCCTGCAAGGATGACAAACCAAGTCCTTATCGAACTTTAGCTTTGGCAATGCTTGGATAAGGTCCATTGAGCTAAGCCTTGCAAGAAAGTCAAAACTCAAATGTCCCAATCTCCTATGCCACTTCCAAAGCTCGGAGGAAGAACCGGCAAGAAGATAACGAGAAGGTCCGGAAGAGATAGAAAAATCCGCACGAAAAACCTTCCCGAAGGGCAAAATCCGGCAAACAAGATCACCACGAGAGTCCAAAATCCGAGACAAGTTAGGCTTAAAGCTCACCTCAAAACCATCTTCAAGGAGTTGCGAAACCGAGATAAGTTTAAAATGCAAATTCGCAACCAAAGCAACATCCTTGAGGACAAAAGACGAATTGTCTTGAATGGACCCCCGGGAGACAACCTTACCTTTACTCTTGTCCGCGAATGTGATGTACTCGGTGTGGCGCAAGGGGTCAAGACTGGAGAACCACTTGGCACTTCCGGTCATATGGCGTGAACATCCGGAATCCACAAGCGAAGTCTCCTCCAGTCCTCCTTCCTATATCAATAAAAAGACATAGGGTGAGCAAACGGACCAACATTGGGGTTAGTAAACTGTGAAGGATACCAGTGTTGTCCCACTTGCCCAAAGAATGGGTTAGGAAAAAAACCAAACATCTCCTACCCCACGGAGGGATAGCGATCACCACGATAGGGAAAACGTGGTCCGCTAGAGAAGGGTGCAGTAAAGCCACCGCCACGAGGCCCCTAGTCGTATGGGTCACGACCGGTACACCGCCGGGCATGACCACCACGTGGTCTCGCCTCCTGAGGCCTAGCACCTTGAGGCATTGTACCTCTAGGCCTAGAAGTGCGCCTCTGAACTTCCGGTTCATGCACCCCAACTCGTGGGTGGTACATGTCCCGATTGTTCAACTCAACCTGCCTTCGATCATCTCTCTTCCTCCTAAAGCAAAACTCAGCCAAGTTTCCATCCCGCTCACAATACTCACAATGGTACCCCACCACACTCTTGATAGGCACTGTCTTGTTGGGTTGTGTGGCTCTAGCTTTCTCAGGAAGGGGATCACTAGAGATGTCTAGCAGTGTGTCCAGTGGGTTGGGAAGATGGTTCGGTTTTGCAATCCACACTTGCTTTTGTGGAGTGGTTTTGGGTAGCTCTTCAAACACACCATCTCTCATAGGAAACTCAGAGGGGTTGGTAGGCTTAGGTGGAGTGATCTTGGTAAGCTTGGGAGTTGTGGTGGGTTTCTCATTCTCGCTCAAACCACTGCACTCATCGATCTTACCGAACATGCTATTTACCTTCCCACCTATAGCAAAGCCTACTCCCATGCTGCCAGCCCTTTTGCATTGGCAAAGCATCATCCCCAACTGCGGCTCTCGGCAAGACACCCAGCTCAAGATGGACCGAAGGTATGTGTTTTCTTCCTCGGTACGTATCTTGTCGTGTCTGCACGACGCGATCTCAAGCTCCAAAGCCTCAAAGCGATCCAACTCTCTAGTGCTATCTGAGCTGACCTTCTCTAGCACAGCAATCCTAGCATCTCTTTGTGCCAGCTCAGAACGCAAGCCTAAGCAAGACTTGCACGCACCAAGTAAGCTAGGCCTAGCCTTCAGCTCACTGACCTCCTCAAGTAGAGTTCCATACTTGTCCTAGAGAGTGACAAGACTAGACATGTGAATGGCACAAGCATCACACTCTACCTCCTCGGTAACCACCACTTGTGCCTTAGCAAACTCTAGCTCATGAAGCGTGCTGAGGTACTTCGCCTTAAAATCGTTCCTCTCACACGCGACACGCTTGAGCAACGCATCTTGACTCATCAAGGTGTCGTTCAGAGATTCAAGTTCAAGAGAGAGGGATTTGATAGTGGGTGATACCTCGGGTGTGTCGGAGTCGTAGTCGTAGTCGAGGCCATCTTTGCGCTTGCCGACCTTGCCTTCTTCAATCGCAATGGTGCAAAAGCCACCGTGCTTGGCATCGGCGTAGAAGCATAGGCCGTTGAACGTGTCCTCAACCTTTCCCTTTGACTCATCATCGCTTGAGGAAGCACCTCCGTCAGAGGAGGCATCGATGTCGCTGAGGGAGGCTAGGAAGGCTCGATGCTTGGCCTTCACCTTGTCGATCACCTTCTTGGAGGACCTTCGGTGGTAGCCGCCCTTGGGCTTGCGCTTGTACTCGAAGTGGTGCTCGCGCTTGTCCTTGCGCTTGGTGAAGTCACCCGCAGCTTTCTTGGGGAGTTTGCGATGAAGTGATCCTCATCACCGCAACGCTAGCACCCCTTGGCCGAGCCACCATGCCGACGGTTCAAACGGTTGTTGTGAAACCGTGAGAACTTGGTGATGACCAAAGCAGCTCATCATATCAAAGAGCCTCCACTTGATCCTCTATCACAGAAATCAAAGACAAAGCGAACAAAGAGTGTGAAGGGTCAGAGGAGGAAGAAGACGTACCGCTGGGGTCAGAAACCAACGCCATAGATGGTTTCGACGGGTTCTCAAGATTGGCCCGGATCTGGTAGTCAATCTCCGAGGACTTGAGCTTGCTGAACAGCTCGTCCACAGTCAGGGCATCATAGCCCGGTGTAAATGGAAGCCACCTTCATCTCCCACACCTTCCGATCAAGAGCATGCAAAAGCTTGATAGACATCTCATGATCATCATAAGGCAAGTTGGCTCGATTAGCACGCATCTTGTTGACGGTAGATTGGAAGTGAGTGAACATCCCGTCAACAGATTCGCCGGCCAACTAAGCAAAGTTCTCGTACTCGACGGTATGTGTCGAAGAGTCTGGACTTGATCTGAGGGTTGCCCTCATGATATCGCACAAGTGTTTGCCAGATCTCCCGTGCCGTAGTGAGACTCGAAACTCGCTCAAACTCAGGAAGAGACAAACTTGAGAAGAGGATGGTACAGGCTCTTGCGTTTGATGCATGTTGCGTGATTTCCAGCTCATTAATCCAAGCGCCAAGAACCACGTAGTCAGCACTCTCACAAATCTCCGAATACTTCGTATCAAGCCCTTGGAGGTAAGCGGACATGCGCACCTTCCAATAGGAGAAGTTTGTTCCATCAAAGAACGGAGGTTTGCCAGGACCTTGCTCCATGTCGCCTTCGCGGATCAAGAACCGTGTAAGGTGGAATGATCCTTAACCGGCTCTGATACCAATTGAAGGACCGGGAACGGCGACCAGAGGGGGGGGGGTGAATGGGAGCCAAATAAAATTCAACTCAAAGACTTGGCCCTTGTCCTAAACTCACACCCAAAACTTGACCTCAGAAGAACCGACTCGCAGATGACCTAACAATTAGGTGTACACCTTAGGAAGACCCCTAACAGTGGAGCAGAGCGGTTAGAGAAGATGGAGAACTATCGAAGCCACGAACTCAAAACCGATACACCGAGAGTGGTACTATCAACCCCTAGAGATAATAGGCAAGAACACACCAAAAAATACTTATGAAAACTGGTCTCAAAAGTACCTAATCATGTTCCTCATGTGAATACGAATCCAACGCAACAAACGGAACTTGATTTGGAGTCCGGACGAGAGAGAAACGAGCACATGACCACTTCAGTCAGTGACCACATGACCAAGACGAGTGTTCCGACGCTTAGGTACGGAGCTAGGTGCCTTACTGTAGTTTTTCGGCCACACCACAGGACCACTCGCTATGGTCCAGTGCTATGGTCCGGAGGGTGGTCCGACGCTTTTTCTTCTCAAAATCAGCCAATGCAGTGAGCTCCCAACCTCCGGACTAGTGGTCCGACGGTACCACAGGACTAGTCCGCAGCTTGGTCCGGAGCTAGGGGCTGCTCTGCAGACTTTCGGCTAGACCACAGGACCACTCGCCTATGGTCTAGAGCCTTGTCCAAAGTGGTCCAGAGGGTGGTCCGGAGCTCATGAACAGCGCACAACAAACCCGCGAAAACCGATTTCACTACGCCAAATCTTCCCAAAACTCAACCAAATGAACTCCAACTACAACCAAACTTTGTAGGTATGATCCTTGTGCAGTTGGGGAGCTATCCCGAAGAAATCATCGCTCAATTTGGAGAGGATAAACGGGAACACTCGGATTTGGGGGAGAAAAGGCAAAACGAAGAACGCCGCAAAGAAATCACCCAATCTACGTACTCGTGAGGTTTGAGGAGAAACCCTTCAGTGCAAAGATGCTCCAACTTGGTTCAAATGGAATTTCAAGAGCTACTCCCTACAAAGAGATTTCATCTCAGGAACAAAGAGGGAGCAAAAACAAAACGTGAAGAACACAAGCAAAACGAGAGACGCGATCAAGTAATCAAAGCCACCATGGCTTACGGAGGGTAAGGCCTCCGATTCCCACCGAAAACAAAGTGCAAATCCTTACAAAGGTTGGAGAGATCAACCTAGGGACCTCATGAACTAGAGAGAGGTTAGAGAGAGAGAGAGAGTTGGGGCTAATGAAAGGTGTTCCAGAGGTGGGATGAGGATACCCCTTCATCCCCTATTTAATAGGGCTTTGGGTATTTCCCAAAGACCCCCCTAGATCCATGAGTGAACTACCTAGCCTAAGCATTGTAGTCCAACCTCCGGAAAATATCTTCCTAGATTTGAATGGACGGCCCCGCTTCTTGCTAGGAGTTGCCGTCGCCTTGACGCAACCTCCAGGATTCCGCCACGTGGCATTCCCGCTTCCTCGGAAGCTCCGCTCGGGTTTTGAGGCCCAAACGTGCGAAACCCTCCACCGGTAGCTTTGGGATCAACTACCGAACCCCGAGTTTTGAGGCCCAAACTCGAAAACCGTCCTTCGATGGGTTTGAGGCCCAAACCACCAAACCGCTCGACTCGAGCTACCTTGTCCTCGCCCGGTCGGACTCCGAGTCCCATGAGCCTCCGCTCGACCCGCTCGTCCGCCGTCTTGACTTGGTCAACTCGGTCTACCTCCATGTCTTCTTGCTCTCGCCAGTGCCAAGCACTAGCCACCACAGCTAGTCGGCCGGCGCCCATGGTCCCTCAGTCTGTGCCCCGCTTCCGCCCTTCACCGCTGTCAGTCCATCGGCACGGCAAGCCTTGACTCTACCTTCTCCATGCCATTGACCACTGTCACTAGGCATAGCACCTGCACACCACAAGCCGATCGACAGGCACACATTTGCTTTCGCAAAGGGATAGGGTAAGCCGCTCAAACTGAACCGCTCAAGTGTTGGGCAATCACTCATCACAAAACTGAACTACATGGGTACTTATCCACCATGTGTTCGCAATCTCCCCCTTGATGAGTGCATTGTCAACACAAGTGCATTTCAGATTTGAGCCACAAGGTAAAGCTCTCCAAATGACCAAAAAGCTAAGAAAACCAAAACGAGGTCACTTCAGAGAAGCAAAACGAGTCCAAAACTTGGTTCCCAAAGACATGGGCAACGACTCGACGCAACCAAGCAAAACAAAGTTTTCCAACTCCTAATGCATGGCATTAACCCAATCCGAATCCATCAAAGCGTGACCAACATCTCGGAGCTCAAAAGATGCGACAAAAGCCGAATGAGCAAAGTGGGAGAGATAGGACCTGGACCGCGTGACTCGATGGTCAATGTCGCCGATGATGTTCTCCGGCGGGTGCTGATGCTACATGTAGCGGGGAGCTTGCCTTAAAGAAGTAGCCTCCACCTCGACAGCAGCTGGAGCTACCTTAGGTGTAACGAGCACCGACTAAGGAAGCTGCTCGAATGACCCCCATGTAGAAGAAGTAGACGGGTCGGGGCCGTGAGCCGAAGTGGACGTCGCAGGGTCAATAGGGGCAGCCGGTGGAGTCAGCTCGGGATCACCCCAATCGGCATCGTCCTGCTCCTCCTCCACAAAAATGCATGTGTTCACCTCATCATCACCTGCAAGCTCAAAAGCAGTGGAACTACAAAGCATAGTTTCATCGAAGGTAATCTCACAAGTCTCCATCACTCGGTTAGTTTCAAGGTTAAGAGCACGATAAGCACGAGAGTGAGTAGAGTAACCAAGAAATATACCATTTGAAGACCGTGACTCCAATTTGTCCAACTTACCCTTCTTGAGGATGAAACACTTGCACCCAAACACCCGTAGGTGACTTACCTTGGGTGGTATCCCAAATCGCAACTCATAAGATGTCTTTTTCTTGAAAGCCCGAAGAAAAATGCGATTGGAAACATAGCAAGATGAATTTATCGCTTCGGCCCAATACCTCCTAAGAGTCATATGCTCATCGAGCATCGTACTAGCCATCTCAACAAGGGTCCGATTTTTGCGCTCAACAATGCCATTTTGCTGAGGAGTGTAAGGAGAGGAAAATTGGTGATCCAAACCCAAAGGAGAGCAAAGAGACGCAAATTGAGCATTCTTGAATTCTGTGCCATTGTCACTGCGAATAGCTCTCATGGCATGCTTAGGGATCTTATTTTGCAATCTCAAAATCAGATCACGCACATGAATAAAAGCCTCATCCTTACTCTCCAAAAAGAACACCCAAGAGTATCTCGAGTAGTCATCAACGACTACAACCACATACCACTTCCCTCCTTCCGGCCTAACCGGAGCTGGATCAACTATGTCCATGTGTAAGAGCTCGCCGGGTTTTTTGGTCATAATCTCAGTCACAAGAGGATGGGAAGCGGCAACCATCTTGCCATGCCTACAAGGATGGCAAACCAAATCCTTCTCAAATTTCAGTTTTGGCAATCCTTGGATAAGGTCCATCGAGCTAAGCCTTGCAAGCAAGTCGAAGCTTAGATGTCCCAATCTCCTATGCCACTTCCAAAGATCGGAAGAAGAACTGACAAGAAGACAACGAGAAGGTCCAGAAGAAATAGAAAAATCTGCACGAAAGACCTTACCAAAAGGCACGATCCGGCAAACAAGATCACCCCGAGAATCAAGAATCCGAGAAAAGCCAACATTGAAATTCATATCAAAACCGTCATCAAGGAGTTGCGAAACCGAGAGAAGGTTAAAATGCAAATTCGCAACCAAAGCAACATCCTTGAGAACAAAAGACGAGTTGACACGGATTGACCCTCGGGACATAACCTTACCTCTACTCTTGTCCCCGAATGTGATGAACTCGGTGTGGCGCACGGGGTCGTGGCTGGAGAACCACTTGGCACTTCCATTCATATGGCGTGAGCATCTGGAATCCACAAGCCAAGTCTCCTCCAGTCCTCCTTCCTACATCAATAGAAAGACATAGGGTGAGCAAACGAAGCAACACTGGGGTTAGTAAACTGTGAAGGATACAAGTGTTGACTAATTTTCCCAAAGAAAGGGTTAGGAGGCATACCAAAAATATACCTTCCCATGGGGGGGGGGGTAGCGATCACCACAATAGGGAAAACATGGTCCGCTAAAAGTGTGGGGGAGTGAAGCCACCGCCACGAGGCTCGTAGCCGTATGGCTCATGACCGGTACCTCGCCGGGCACGACCATCTCGTGTTCTCACCTCCTGAGGCCTAGCACCTTGAGGCATTGTACCTCTAGGCTTAGTAGCGCGCCTCTGAACTTCCGGTCCACGCACCCCAACCGTGGGTGGTACATATCCCGGTTGTTCAACTCAAACTACCGCCGATCATCTCTCTTCCTCCTATAGCAAAACTTAGCCAAGTGGCCATCCCTCTCACAATACTCATAGTGGTACCTCACCGCACTCTTGGTAGGAACTCTCTTGTTGTGTTGGGTGGCTCTAGCTTTCTTAGGAAGGGGATCACTAGAGATATCGGGCAAAGTGTCAAGTGGGTTCCAAAGGTGGTTCGGTTTGGGAATCCACACTTGCTTCTGTGGAGTGGTTTTGGGTGGCTCTTCAAACACACCATCTCTCATAGGAAACTCGGTAGGCTCGGTAGGCTTAGGTGGAGTGATCTTGGTAAGCTTGGGAGTTGTGGTGGATTTCTCACTCTCGCTCAAACCGCCGATCTTACAAAACAAGCTATCGTCCTTCCCACCTAGAGCAAAGCCTACTCCCGTGCTGCCATGTCGCCTGCACTGGCTCAGCCTCATGCCCAACTGCCACTCTCGGTAGGACACCTAGCTGAAGATGGAGCGAAGGTATGTGTTTTCCTCCTCGGTACGCATCTTGTCGTGTCTGGAAGACGCGATCTCAAGCTCAAAAGCCTCAAAGCGATCCAACTCTCTAGTGCTATCTGAGCTAGCCTTCTCTAACACAGTGATCCTAGCATCCTTCTGTGCCAGCTCAGAACGCAAGCCTATACAAGACTTGCACGCACCAAGTAAGCTAGGCCTAGCCTTCAGCTCACTATGCTCCTCAAGCAGAGTGCTATACTTGTCCTGAAGAGTGACAAGATCAGACATGTGGATGGCGCAAGCATCACACTCTACCTCCTCGGTAACCACCACTGACGACTTAGCAAAATCAAGCTATTCTAGCGATTTCAGAAACTTAGCCTTGAAGTCGTTCCTCTCTCTAATCACACGCTTGAGCACGGAATCCTGACTCATGTAGTTAGCAGTCAAAGTCTCAAGCTCGAGAGAGAGAGATTCGATGGCGGGAGTTACCTCACGTGTGTTAGAGTCATCGACGGAGTCGTCCTTCTGCTCACCAGCCTCCTCAGCTCCAAGTGCCATGGTGCAAAAACCACTATGCTTGGCATCGGCGTAGAAGAAGAGACCGTTGAGCTTGTTCTCAACCTTTCCTTTCGACTCATCGTCATTGCTCGAAGAAGAACCCCCATCGGAGAAGCAACCGATGTCGCTGAGGGAGGCGAGGAAGGCTCGATGGTCGGCCTTCACCTTGTTGAACACCTCCTTGGCGGATCTTGGCTTGTAGTCGCCCTTGGCCTTGTGCTTGTTGCCAAACCGGTGCTCGCTCTTTTCCTTGCGCTTTGTGAAGTCACCCGCAGCTTTCGTGGGACAGTTTGTGATGAAGTGATCCTCATCACCGCAACGGTAGCACCCCTCGGCCACACCACCATGTCGACGGTTCAAATGGTTGTTGTGAAACCGTGAGAACTTGGTGATGACCAAAGCCAACTCATCATCTCCAAGAGCCTCCACTTGATCCTCTATCACAGAAATCAAAGACATAGCAAACAGAGCATGTGAAGGGTTAGAGGAAGAAGAAGATCCACTACCGGGGCCGGAAACCAACGCCATGGATGGGTTCGACAGGTTCTCAAGCTTGGCCCGAGTCTGGTGGTCAATCTCTGAGGACTTGAGCTTGCTGAACATCTCGTCCATGGTCATGGCATCATAGCCCAATGACTCCTGAATGATAGTCACCTTCATCTCCCACACCTTCAGATCAAGAGCATGTGAAAGCTTGATAGCCATCTCATGATCATCATAAGGCAAGTTGGCCCGATTGGCACGCATCTTATTGACGATAGATTGGAAGCGAGTGAACATCCCGTTAAGGCGTCAACAGATTCGCCAGTCAACTGAACAGAGTTCTCGTACTCCCTACAGTACGTGTCAAAGAGTCTAGACTTGATCTGAGGGTTTCCCTCATGATATCTCAAGAGTGTTTGCCAAATCTCCCGTGTTGTAGTGAGACTCAAATCTCGCTCAAACTCAGGAAGAGACAAACTCGAGAAGAGAATGATACGGGCTCTTGCGTTGGACGCATGTTGCGTGACTTGGGCATTGGTGATACGAGCTCCAAGAACCACATAGTCCTCATTCTCACCAATCTCCCAAATTTTAGAATCAAGCCCTTGAAGGTAAGCGGACATGCGCACCTTCCAATAGACGAAATTCGTTCCATCGAAAAACGGAGGTTTTCCAGCACCTCGCTCTATGTCGCCTTCACGGATTAAGAACCGGCTAAGGTGGATTGATCCTTAACCAAGCTCTGATACCAATTGAAGGACCAAAAACGGCGACCAGAGGGGGGGGGGTGAATGAGAGCCTCAAATTTCACTCAGAAATATTCGGGCCACTCTTCCCAAAAACAACTCCAGCAAGCAAGCTTACTCCACCAGCAAGATCACGACTCTAGACAGGGAGGATACCTTTGGTGATGACCAAGAGGTACAACAGATCTTCCGGAAACCAAAAACTCAAACCGAGACACCGATAGTGAGGCTCTCAAACCCTATGAAGAAGAGAAGAGAGCTCACCCAAAACGGCTTATGAGAACTGGTCTCAAAAGTGCTTCATCAAGTCCCCTGTGTGATTACGAAACCAACGTAACAAACGGAACACAATTCGGAGTCCGGACGAGGGATATATGGCCAAAACAGTGGGCGACGGACGCTCTGCTAGAGGGGCGACGGATGCTCCGACGGGGCGACATTCGCTCCGAGCTAGAGTCCGATGCCAGTGTCTGTCGCACCCAGAAAACAGCCCGAAATAGCCTCAGGCGATGGAAGCTCAGCTAGGGAGCGGGCAGTGTCCGACGGGTGGATTTCAGCGTCCGATGCCCCCGAAAACTGTGCGGATCACACGAAAAACGCCAGAACTTGTTCGTTTCAACTCCGATTGAATCCAAACTTTGTGGGGAGGTTTCTGTGGTAGATGTGACTCTACTCTTGGAGGATCTAGTCCATCCATCCCTCACAAGTTCGTGAATCAAAGATGAACGAATAAAATGGAGTGGAGAACAAGCCAAAATGCAAACAGATCGATCTCTTTGCTCACCCCATCCTAGCCCGATTCCTTCGGTGGATTTGATCACAAGGGGTAGCAGCAACTTTCACTTCAAACGGAAATCCAAAATACGCAGCGAGGAGGGAGATCAAGCGACGAGAATCAAAGAGCAAGACCACAAAAGCGAAGAACACAAGCCAAACGGGGACACAATCATGAAATCAAAGGCGCCATGGCCTACGGAGGGTAAGGCCTTTGCTTCCCACCAAAAGATTCGCGAGTTCTTACAAAGGTTGGAGGGATCAACCTAGGGCCCTCAAGAACTAGAGAGAGGTTAGAGAGAGAGAGTTGGGGAAAATTAGAGGTGTTCAAGAGGTGGGATGAGGGATACCCCTTCATCCCCTACTTAACGGGCTTTGGCTATTGCGAACACATGGTGGATAAGTACCCATGTAGTTCAGCTTTGATGGTGAGTGATCGTCCAACACGTGAGTGTTTCAGTTTGAGTGGCTTAAGCTAACCTCTGCAGAAGCAGAAACTTGTGCTTGTCTATCGGCTTGTGGTGTGCAGGTGCTATGCCTAGTGACAGTGGTCAATGGCATGGAGAAGGTCGAGTCGAGGCTTGCCGTGCCGATGGACTGAGAGCGGTGAAGGGCAGAAGTTTGGCTCGGACTGAGGGACCATGGGCGCCGGCGGACCAGCTGTGGTGGCTAGTACTTGGAACCGACAAGTGCGAGAAGACATGGATGTAGACCGAGTTGACCAAGTCAAGACGGTGGACGCGCAAGTCGAGCGGAGGCTCAGGGGACTCGGAGTCCGACCGGGCGGAGACAAGGTGGCTCACATCGAGTGGTTTGGTGGTTTGGGCCTCAAAACCATCCGCGTCAGTTTCGAAGTTTGGGCCGCAAAACTCGGGGTTCGGTAGTTGAGCCCAAAGCTACCAGTGGCGGGTTTCCTAGGTTTGGGCCTCAAAACCTAGGCGGAGCTTCCGAGGAAGCGGGGATGGCATGTGGTGGAATCCTAGAGGTTGCGTCGAGGCGACGGCAACTCCCGGCAGGAAGCGGGGCCGTCCATTCAAATGAGTGGCTGAGAGTTACCGACTTGGATTACAATGTCTTAGGGCTAGGTAATTCGGTCTTGTATCTAGAGGGGTCTTTGGGAAATAGCCAAAGCTCCGTTAAATAGAGGATGAAGGGGTATCCTCATTGTATCTCTTGAACCCTAATCACTTGTCTCTCTCTCTCTCTCTAGTTCATGACATCCCTAGGTTGTTTCTACCAACCTTTGTAACAACTTGGGTTTGCTGCGAGGAATCGGAGGCCTTAACCTCCGCAAGCCATGGTGGCTTCGATTTCGTGATTGTGTCCCCGTTTTGCTTGTGTTCTTCGCATTTTGCTTTTGCTCCCTCCTTTCTCGAGATGATTTCTCTTTGTAGGGAGTAGCTCTTGCAAATCCGTTTGAACCAAGTTGTGCGTAATCATGAGGAGCTTCTTTGCACCGAAGGAATTCTCCTCAAACCTCACGAGTGCGTAGATCAGGCGTTTTCTTTGTGGAGTTCTTTGTTCTTGAGATTTTTCCCAAATCTCTTCTCCTTCTTTTGCTCTAAGCCAAATTGAGTGATGATTTCTTCGGGATAGCTCCCCAACTGCACTAGGATCATGCCTACAAAGTTTGGTTGCAGTTGGTGATCATTTGGTTGGGTTTTGGGAAGTTTTAGCGGAGTAGAAACTGTTTTCGTGGGTTTCAGAGTTTCTGCTCGAGGCGTCGGACCACCCTCCGGACAACTTTCCCCAAGCTCCGGACCATTGCAAGTGGTCCGGTGGTCTTGACCAGCTCAAAGTGTCAAGTAGCAAAGGGCGTCGGACCAGGTGCGTTAGTCCGACGGTGAGCGTCGGACCAAAGTCCGGAGCTAGGAAGCTTGCTGTGTTGTTTTGCGCAGAGGCCGGAGTGAGCACCGGACTACTTCCCATAGTCCGACGCTGAGCGTCGGACCAGAGGTCCGGAGCTTCGGCACTCACTATGTGGTTTCTGTGTGGGCGTCGGACTTTCAAAAGTGGGCGTCGCACCAGTCTGACAGTCACCTGCAGAAGCGTCAGACCAAGGCTCCGGACCTTGTGCTATAGTCCAGTTGTCTTGATCAAGTGGTCCAACGGTCACTGTTTACGCCTGTTTTGTCTAGGTTCTTGCCTCTTTTCCCTAGAGGTTGAGAACCTGTGTTTTGGGGTTTCCAGTGATTTTCCTCCACTGCCGGTGAGCTCTCTTTTCTCCGTTTTCTTCTAAGGTTTGGTTTCTGGGAAGAGTGGCCCGAACATTTCGAGAGAAATTTGAGGCTCCCATTCACCCCCCCTCTAGTCGCCGTTCTCGGTCCTTACACGGTTCTTGATCCACGAAGGCGACATGGAGCGAGGTGCTGGTAAACCTCCCTACTTCGATGGAACCAACTTTGCCTATTGGAAGGTGCGCATGTCGGCTTACCTCCAAGGGCTTGACACAAAGTTTTGGGAGATTTGTGAGAATGAGAACTATGTGGTTCTTGAGGCTCGGATCACAGATGCCCAGATTACGCAGCATGCGTCAAATGCAAGAGCCCGTAGCATTCTCTTCTCTTGTGTGTCTCTTCCAGAGTTTGAGCGAGTTTCGAGTATCACTACGACACAGGAGATCTGGAAAACACTCTTGAGATATCATGAGGGCAACCCTCAGATCAAGTCCAGACTCTTTGACACGTACGGTAGAGAGTACGAGAACTTTGCTCAATTGGCCGGCGAATCTGTTGACGGGATGTTCACTCGCTTCCAATCTATCATCAACAAGATGCGTGCTAATCGAGCCAACTTGCCTTATGATGATCATGAGATGTCTATCAAGATTTTGCATGCTCTTGATCGGAAGGTGTGGGAGATGAAGGTGGCTTCCATTTACACCGGGCTATGATGCCCTGACTGTGGACGAGCTGTTCAGCAAGCTCAAGTCCTTGGAGATTGACTACCAGATCCGAGCCAAGCTTGAGAACCCATCGAAACCATCTATGGCGTTTGTTTCTGGCCCCGGCGGTATGTCGTCTTCCTCCTCTGACCCTTCACACTCTTTGTTCGCTTTGTCTTTGATTTCTGTGACAGAGGATCAAGTGGAGGCTCTTGGAGATGATGAGCTGGCTTTGGTCATCACCAAGTTCTCACGGTTTCACAACAACCGTTTGAACCATCGACGTGGTGGTTCAGCCAAGGGGTGCTACCGTTGCGGTGAGTAGGATCACATCATCGCAAACTGCCCCAAGAAAGCTGCAGGTGACTTCACCAAGCGCAAGGACAAGCGCGAGCACCACTTCCAGGACAAGCAGAAGCCTAAGGGTGGCTACCACCGAAGGTCCTCCAAGAAGGTGATCGACAAGGTGAAGGCCAAGCACCGAGCCTTCCTTGCCTCCCTGAGCGACATCGATGGCTCCTCCGACGGAGGTGCTTCTTCGAGCGATGATGAGGCCAAGGGAAAGGTTGAGGACAAGCTCAACGGCCTATGCTTCTACGCCGAAGCCAAGCACGGTGGCTTTTGCACCATGGCGATTGAAGAAGGCAAGGTCGGCAAGCGCAAGGAAGGCCCCGACTACGACTATGACTCCGACACACCCGAGGTACCACCCACCGTCGAGTCCCTCTCTCTCGAGATTGAGTCTTTGAACGACACCTTGATGAGTCAGGATGCTTTGCTCAAGCGTGCCGCGTGCGAGAGGAACGATTTCAAGGCTAAGTCTCTTAGCACGCTGCATGAGCTAGAGTTTGCTAAGGCGTCAGTGGTGGTTACCGAGGAGGTAGAGTGTGATGCATGTGCCATCCACATGTCTAGTCTTCTCACTCTCCAGGACAAGTATGACACTCTACTTGAGGAGGTCAGTGAGCTGAAGGCTAGGCCTAGCTTACTTGGTGCGTGCAAGTCTTGCTTAGGCTTGCGTTCTGAGCTGGCACAGAGAGATGCTAGGATTGTTGTGCTAGAGAAGGCAGCTCAGATAGCACTAGAGAGTCGGATCACTTTGAGGATTTGGAGCTTGAGATCGCGTCGTGCAGACACGACAAGATGTGAACTGAGGAAGAAAACACATACCTTCGGTCCATCTTGAGCCGGGTGTCTTGCAGAGAGCCGCAGTTGGGGATGATGCTTAGCCAATGCAAAAGGGCTGGTAGCACGGGAGTAGGCTTTGCTATAGGTGGGAAGGACGATAGCTTGTTTGGTAAGATCGGTGAGTGCATTGGTTTGAACATGAGTGAGAAACCCACCACACCTCCCAAGTTTACCAAGATCACCCCACCTAAGCCTACCAACCCCTCTGAGTTTCCTGTGAGAGATGGTGTGTTTGAAGAGCCACCCAAAACCACTCCACAGAAGCAAGTGTGGATTGCAAAACCGAACCACCTTCGCAATCCACTTGACACACTAATAGACATCTCTAGTGATCCCCTTCCTAAGAAAGCTAGAGCCACCCAATCCAACAAGAGAGTGCCTACCAAGAGTGTGGTGAGGTACCATTGTGAGTATTGTGAGCGGGATGGGCACTTGACTGATTTTTGCTTTAGGAGGAAGAGAGATGATCGCAGGTAGGTTGAGTTGAACAACCGGGACATGTACCACCCACGAGTTGGGGTGCATGAACCGGAAGTTTAGAGGCGCACTTCTAGTCCTAGAGGTACAATGCCTCAAGGTGCTAGGCCTCAGGAGGCGAGACCACGTGGTGGTCATGCCCGACGGGGTACCGGTCGTGACCCATACGACTACGGGCCTCGTGGCGGTGGTTTTACTCCACCCTTCTTTAGCGGACCACGTTTTCGCTATCGTGGTGATCGCTATCCTTCCGTGGGGCAGGAGATGTTTTGTTTTTCTCCTAACCCATTCTTTGGGCAAGTGGGACAACACTGGTATCCTTCATAGTTTACTAACCCCAGTGTTAGTCCGTTTGCTCACCCTATGTCTTTTTATTGATGTAGGAAGGAGGACTGGAGGAGACTTGGCTTGTGGATTCCGGATGTTCACGCCATATGACCGGAAGTGCCAAGTGGTTCTCTAGCCACGACCCCGTGCGCCAAACCGAGTACATTACATTCGGGGACAAGAGTAAAGGTAAAGTTGTCTCGCGAGGGTCCATCCAAGTGAACTCTTCTTTTGTCCTCAAGGATGTTGCTTTGGTTGCGAATTTGCATTTTAACCTTCTTTCGGTTTCGCAACTCCTTGATGATGGTTTTGAAGTGAGTTTCAAGCCTAATATCTCTCGGATTTTGGACTCTCGTGGTGAGCTTGTTTGCCGGATTTTACCCTTCGGGAAGGTTTTTCGTGCGGATTTTTCTATCTCTTCCGGACATTCTCGTTGTCTTCTTGCCGGTTCTTCTTCTGAGCTTTGGAAGTGGCATAGGAGATTAGGACATTTGAGTTTTGACTTGCTTGCAAGGCTTAGCTCAATGGACCTTATCCAAGGATTGCCAAAGCTAAAGTTCGAGAAGGATTTGGTTTGCCATCCTTGTAGACATGGCAAGATGGTTGCTGCTTCCCATCCTCCTGTGACTGAGATCATGACCACTCGACCCGGCGAGCTCTTACACATGGACACAGTTGGTCCAGCTCGTGTCAGGTCGGAAGGAGGGAAGTGGTATGTTGTTGTAGTCGTTGATGACTACTCGACGTACTCTTGGGTGTTCTTTTTGGAGAGTAAGGAAGAGGCTTTTCCACTTGTTCGAGATCTGATTTTGAGATTGCAAAATGAGCTACCTAAGAATGCCATGAGAGCTATCTGAAGTGACAATGACACCGAATACAAGAATGCTAAATTTGCAACTCTTTGCTCTTCTTTGGGTCTCGATCATCAGTTTTCCTCACCTCACACTCCCCAGCAGAACGGTGTTGTTGAGCAATCGGACCCTTGTTGAGATGGCCAGGACGATGCTCGATGAGCATATGACTCCTAGGTGGTATTGGGCCGAAGCACTCAGTTCTGCTTGCTATGTTTCCAATCACATTTTTCTCTGAGCTTTCAAGAAAAAGACTTCTTATGAGCTGCGATTTGGGAGACCACCCAAGGTAAGTCACCTACAGGTGTTTGGGTGCAGGTTCTTCATCCTCAAAAAGGGCGGTAAGTTGGATAAATTTGAATCATGGTCTTCTGACGATATCTTTCTTGGTTATTCTACTCACTCTCGTGCTTATCGTGCACTTAACCTTGAGACTAACCGAGTGATGGAGACGTGTGAGATTACCTTCGATGAGACTATGCCCTGTGTTTCCACCACTTTTGAGCTTGCAGGTGATGATAAGGTGAACACTAGCATCTTTGTGGAGGAGGAGCAAGATGATGCCGATTGGGGTGATCCCGAGCCAACTCCACTGGCTACCCCGTTGACCCTGCAACATCTACTTCGGCTCATGGTCCTGACCCGACTACTTCATCTACATGGGGGCCATTCGAGCAGCTTCCTCAATCCATGCACATTGCACCTGAGGGAGCTCCAGCTGCTATCGAGGGGGAGGCCACTTCGTCCAGGCAGGCTCCTCGCCACATCCAGTGGCAGCACCCGCCGGAGAACATCATCGGCAACATTGACCATCGAGTCATGCGGTCCATGTCCTATATCTCTCAATTTGCTCATTCGGCTTTTGTCGCTTCTTTTGATCCCCGAGATGTTGGACACGCTTTGATGGATCTGGATTGGGTTAATGCCATGCATGAGGAGTTAGAAAATTTTGAGAGAAACTGCGTTTGGGTCCTAGTTCCTCCACCACCGAGATTCCACCCTATAGGTACCAAATGGGTTTTCAAAAACAAACAAAGTGAGGATGGGGTGGTAGTGCGCAACAAGGCTAGGTTGGTAGCTCAAGGCTTTTGTCAAAAGGAGGGAATAGACTATGAGGAAACCTTTGCTCCTGTAGCTCATTTAGAAGCCATTAGAATCCTTCTAGCTTTTGCTGCTTCTAAGGGTTTTAAACTTTTTCAAATGGACGTTAAAAGTGCTTTCTTAAATGGCTACATAGAGGAGGAAGTTTATGTTAAACAACCTCCCAGTTTCGAAAATCCCAAGTTTCCAAACCATGTTTTTAAACTTCACAAAGCTTTGTATGGTTTGAAACAAGCACCTAGAGCATGGTATGATAGGATACAAACCTTTTTGCTTGCTAAGGGCTTTAAAATGGTATCGGTAGATAAGATGTTGTTTCTCCTCAAGTAAGGCAAAGACACTCTCCTTGTCCAAATATACGTGGATGATATCATCTTTGGTGGTTCTTCTCATGCTCTTGTTGCCAAGTTTGCAGATCTTATGAGCAGGAAATTTGAGATGAGCAGGATGGGAGAGTTGACTTTCTTTCTCGGGTTGCAAATCAAGCAAACCCGGGAAGGGACGTTCGTGCACTAAGGCAAGTACACGAAGGATATCTTGAAGAAGTTTGACATGGGTGAGGCAAAGCCTCTTTCGACACCCATGTCGACTACGACTGCCTTGAATGCGGACGAGGAAGCAGAGGCGGTGGACTAGACGGAGTACCGCAGCATGATCGGGTCGCTTCTGCACCTGACGGCGACCCGGCCGGACATTCAGTTCGCCGTCTGCCTGTGTGCTCGTTTTTAGGCGTCCCCATGGACTTCGCACAAGCAGGTGGTGAAACGCATCATGAGGTACTTGCACTTCACTCCCGAATTTGGTCTTTGGTTCTCCACCTCTTCCTCTCTTGTGCTTTGTGGTTACTTTGACGGTGACTTTGTTGGATACCGTCTTGATCGGAAGTCCACTTCTGGGACTTGCCAATTTCTCGGGTCTTCTTTGGTTTCTTGGTCTTCTCGCAAGCAATCTAGCGTGGCACAGTCGACGTGCAAAGTTGAGTATGTTGCCACGACTAGTTGCTCTCAGTTGCTTTGGATGATTGCCACTTTGAGAGATTTTGGTCTTGAGCTTACTAAGGTGCCTCTGCTTTGTGATAGCACGAGTGCAATTAGTGTGGCTAAAAATCCCGTGCTTCATTCGAAGACCAAGCACATTGAGGTCCACTTTCACTTCTTGTGTGATCATTACGTGAAGGGCGACATTGACCTCCGGCATGTCGAGACCCAAAACCAGCTTGCGGTTATTCTCACAAAGCCTTTGGATTAAGCTGCGTTTTCTTGCATTCGAGGCGAGTTGGGTGTTTGCTTTCCTTTTTAGAGGAGGAAAGTTTTGTGTATCTTATTTCTTTTTGTCTTTTCTTTGTTCTTCTTTTCTATTGGTGTCTTGTTAGTGTTAGTTGGTGTCAATGCATTGTGCATCTCATTTGCATTTGTGACATAGTTCATTTTAAGCTTCATATCTATAGCCAATATAATGAATCTATGCTCTGTTTGAGGTGCTTTATGTGTCTATGGTGTTGCCTAACTTAGACTCTCTTTGAACTCTTGATATGCAATAGAGCTAAGTTAGAAAAGCTTTAAAGCTGAATTTAAATTCCCCATGTCACCTCTGAAATGACACTAGCATGTGTAGGTTTTTGAAGATCCTTCTTGGTTGTCTGGTATATAGCTTGTAACTATGGCTCTTCATTGTTTCATTCACTACCTTTGAGCACCATGGTTAATATCTAAAATGAAATTTCTCTCTGTTTTGTGAATTGGAAAGATCGAGTTGGGTCTGCATTGTGAGCACTTCACCGTGTGTTCGAGATTGCTTCCCATATGGGTTGATACTTGAGCGGTGTCGTGTATGATCAAAACCGGTGTGTCAAGTCCTTTGACTTCGCCCAGTTGGTAAGCAGTGGCATCACTTTTCTTACAACCACTCACATACAACCTAAATGTGCCTAAAACTGAATTTGGCTGCAAAACTCTGAAAATTGAAAAATTCATTCAGTTGGGTCATTGGCTTGTTGTATGGACTTTGCTAGGGATAGTTTTACCTGCTATACATGAGATTTCTTTGAGATAGATCCTATCTTGTTTTCCATGTTTAGTTGTCTCTACGAGGTGATACCCATTCCTTGCTCACACATGTAATGCTCTCTAAAATAGCTTCTAAAGTGATCTTAAGCTCAACTTGAGTCTTTGTTGGGCACGTAGAGATTTTCCTATTCTCATAGGATCACATCACTTAGAGCATCTATTCATTGTCTTAGCTCTAAGTATGAAGCTTTTGCACTCATTTTGCATTTCATGGCATTTGTAGCCGAATCTTGAGTTGTTGATGTTTGATGAGCTACATGTGTCAACAAGGGGGAGAGATGTGCATTTCATTCCATTTTCAGCCATCTACTTCCAAGGGGGAGAAAGAGTGCATCTCATTGGTTTCATTGGTTTAGAGCTTCTTTGGTCATGGGGGAGTTTTGTGTGCTTCTTTTGCCCTAAGGAGCTCATTTGGTATCTTGAGTGTGCTTTTGCCCAGGGGGAGCTTTTGCTAGATGTGTTGAGCCTTTGCCTCTTCTGGAGGGTCTAGCTTGCTTTGTTGGCTCCGACAGGTTTCGATTGCTTCTTGAGCATTAAGGGACGTAAGTGGTTTCAATTGGTATTTTTTGATCTCCCTTAGTGTTTAAATTGGAAGTCTGAGCTTTGAGAGCTGTGTTTGGTATTTTGGTCTTGCTAGCGGTGTTGAGCCCGTTTTTGTGCCTCTTCTTGAGGGCTAGCTTTGTTTTGCTTAGTTGCGTCGAGCCGTTGCCCATGTGATTTTGTTTGGCATCAGTAAGTGGCTTTATCATGAGGTGTTTTTGAGGATGCTTTTAATTGGTATCGTGTTTGCTTCTCTCAAGTGACCCCGTTTTGGCTTTGGTAGCTTTTTGGTCATTTGGAAAGATTTACCTTGTGACTCAAATATGAAATGCACTTGTGTTGACAATGCCCTCATCAAGGAGGAGATTGTGAACACATGGTGGATAAGTACCCATGTAGTTCAGCTTTGATGATGAGTGATCGTCCAACACGTGAGTGTTTCAGTTTGAGTGGCTTAAGCTAACCTCTGCGAAAGAAGAAACTTGTACTTGTCTATCGACTTGTGGTGTGCAGGTGCTATGCCTAGTGACAGTGGTCAATGGCGTGGAGAAGGTCGAGTAGAGGCTTGCCGTGCCGATGGACTGAGAGCGGTGAAGGGCGGAACTGGGGCTCGGACTGAGGAACCATGGGCGTCGGCGGACTAGCTGTGGTGGCTAGTACTTGGCACCGACAAGTGAGAGAAGACATGGAGGTAGACCGAGTTGACCAAGTCAAGGCGGTGGACGCGCGAGTCGAGCGGAGGCTCAGGGGACTCGGAGTCCGACCGGGCGGAGACAATGTGGCTCATGTCGAGTGGTTTGGTGGTTTGGGCCTCAAAACCATCCGCATCGGTTTTGAAGTTTGAGCCCTAAAACTCAGGGTTCGGTAGTTGTGCACAAAGCTACCAGTGGCGGGTTTCCTGGGTTTGGGCCTCAAAACCTAGGCGGAGCTTCCGAGGAAGCGGGGATGGCACGTGGCGGAATCCTAGAGGTTGCGTCGAGGCGATGGCAACTCCCGGCAGGAAGCGGGGCCGTCCATTCAAATGAGTGGCTGAGAGTTACCGACTTGGATTACAATGTCTTAGGGCTAGGTAATTCGGTCTTGTATCTAGAGGGGTCTTTGGGAAATAGCGAAAGCTCCATTAAATAGAGGATGAAGGGGTATCCTCATTCTATCTCTTGAACCCTAATCACTTGTCTCTCTCTCTGTCTCTAGTTCATGAGATCCCTAGGTTGTTTCTACTAACCTTTGTAAGAACATGGGTTTGTTGCGAGGAATCGGAGGCCGTAACCTCCGTAGGCCATGGTGGCTTCGATTTCATTATTGTGTCCCCATTTTGCTTGTGTTCTTCGCATTTTGCTTTTGCTCCCTCTTTTCCCGAGATGATTTCTCTTTGTAGGAAGTAGCTCGTGCAAATCCGTTTGAACCAAGTTGTGCGTAACCGTGAGGAGCTTCTTTGCACCGAAGAAATTCTCCTCAAACCTCACAAGTGCGTAGATCGGGCGTTTTCTTTGTGGAGTTCTTCGTTCTTGAGCTTTTTCCCAAATCTCTTCTCCTCCTTTTGCTCTAAGCCAAATTGAGCGATGATTTCTTCGGGATAGCTCCCCAACTGTACTAGGATCATCCCTACAAAGTTTGGTTGCAGTTGGTGATCATTTGGTTGGGTTTTGGGAAGTTTTGGCGGAGTAGAAACTGTTTTCGTGGGTTTTAGAGTTTCTGCTCGAGAGTATCGGACCACCCTCCGGACGACTTTCCCCGAGCTCCGGACCATTGCAAGTGGTCCAGTGGTCTTGACCAGCTAAAAGTGTCAAGCAGCGAAGGGCGTCGGACTAGGTGTGTTAGTCCGACGGTGAGCATCGGACCAAAGTCCGGAGCTAGGGAGCTTGCTGTGTTGTTTTGCGCAGAGGATGGAGTGAGCACCGGACTACTTCCCATAGTCCGATGGTGAGCGTCGGACTAGAGGTCTAGAGCTTCGGCACTCACTGTGTGGTTTCTGTGTGGGCATCGAACTTTCAAAAGTGGGCATCGGACCAGTCCGACGGTCACCTGCAGAAGCGTCGCACCAAGGCTCCGGACCTTGTGCTATGGTCCGGTGGTCTTGATCAAGTGGTCCGACGGTCACTGTTTGTGCCTGTTTTGTCTAGGTTCTTGCCTCTTTTCCCTAGGGGTTGAGAACCTGTGTTTTGGGGTTTCTGGTGATTTTCCTCCTCTGCCGGTGAGCTCTCTTTTATCTGTTTTCGTCTGAATCCCCCGAGCAACGCGGGGGGGGGGGGGGGGGGGGGAGGTTGAGCACCCAACAACTGGGTTTGGTTTCTGGGAAGAGTGGCCCAAACATTTCAAGAGAAATTTGAGGCTCCCATCCACCCCCTATGGTTTCTGTTCTCGATCCTTCAATTGGTATCAAAGCTGGTTAAGGATCAATCCACCTTACACGGTTCTTGATCCGCGAAGGCGACATGGAGCGAGGTGCTGGTAAACCTCCCTACTTCGATGAAACCAACTTTGCCTATTGGAAGGTGCGCATGTCGGCTTACCTCCAAGGGCTTGACACAAAGTTTTGGGAGGTTTGTGAGAATGAGAAATATGTGGTTCTTGAGGCTCGGATCACCGATGCCCAGATTACGCAGCATGCGTCAAACGCAAGAGCCCATAGCATTCTCTTCTCTTGTCTGTCTCTTCCAGAGTTTGAGCGGGTTTCGAGTCTCACTATGGCATGGGAGATTTGCAAACACTCTTGAGATATCATGAGGGCAACCCTCAGATCAAGTCCAGACTCTTCGACACGTACCGTAGAGAGTACAAGAACTTTGCTCAGTTGGCCGGCGAATCTGTTGAGCACCCAACAACTGGGTTTGGTTTCTGGGAAGAGTGGCCCGAACATTTCGAGAGTAATTTGAGGCTCCCATTCACCCCCCCTCTGGTTGTCGTTCTCGGTCCTTCAGCTATTTCCTAAAGACCCCACTAAATACATGAGTGAACTACCTAGCCTAAGCATTGCAGTCCAAGCTCCGAAAAATATTTTCATCGATTTGAATGGACGGACCGCTTCCTGCCAGGTGTTGCCGTCGCCTTGACGCAACCTCCAGTATTCCACCACGTGCCATCCTCGCTTCCTCAGAAGCTCCGCTCGGGTTTTGAGGCCCAAACCCGCGAAACCCGCCACCGGTAGCTTTGGGCTCAACTACCGAACCCCGAGTTTTGAGGCCCAAACTCGGAAACTGTCCACCGATGGTTTTGAGGCCCAAACCACCAAACCACTCAACTTGAGCTACCTTGTCCGTGCCCGGTCGGACTCCGAGTCCCATGAGCCTCCTCTCGTCCACCATCCTTACACGGTCGACTCGATCTACCTCCATGTCTTCTCGCACTCGCTGGTGCCAAGTACTAGCCACCACAGCTAGTCCACCGGTGCCCATGGTCTCTCAGTCCAAGCCCCGCTTCTGCCCTTCACCGCTCTCAATCCATCGGCACGACAAGCCTCTACTCGACCTTCTCCATGCTATTGACCACTGTCTACGGGCATAACACCTGCACACCACAAGCCAATAGATAGGCACACATTTGCTTTCGCAAAGGATTAGTGTAAGCCACTCAAACTGAAACACTCAAGTGTTGAACAATCACTCGGCACAAAACTAAACTACATGGGTACTTATCCACCATGTGTTCGCAGGTACCAAGCTTCCAATCGTCTCCAAGCCATCTAGGTGTTGTCGATCACCAAGAGTAATAAGTAGGAATCTCTTACTTGACTAGGGCTAACCTAATGAGGAAGATGGATGCACACTTATTACTCCCTAATCCACTAATGAGGTTCTTGTAGGGTCGAGATGGCAGACTCGTGGGGGGGGGGGTGAATAGTCTTTTGTAAAACTTAAGCGCAACGGCTAAACGAAACAAATGCGAAATTAAAACTATTGGTCTAGCTAAGACTAGACCCCTCTATCTATAATTCTAGCACCTAGCAAAGTATACTAAATATGCTAACTAAGGTGCCGGGTTAGGAAGCTCAACTAAACAAGTCTAGGTTGCAAGGTCACACAAACCTAAGCAACAAGTACTCTAAGCACAAAGGGAGATCCTACACATACTTGTAAGCAAAGCACAAAGCACCTAAGCTCACTAGCAATGCTCTCTAGCAAGACTACACAAGCCAACTAGAGAGCTAAACTTACTTAGCTACACAAACTAAGCAATGTGACTAACAAGGCTACACAAGCTAATTAGTCACTCAAAAGCTACTTCTAAGCTACACAAGCTAGAAGGTAACTAAGAAAGCTAGACAAGCTAAACTAGTTACAAGAGCAACAAACAAACACTAGCACAAGTATGAACAAGTAAGAACAAGCTAGTGATTTGGAGAATGCAAACCACCAAGAAGAGGTACAAGGTTGACACGGTGATTTTTCTCCCGAGGTTCACTTGGTTGCCACCAAGATAGTCCCGGTTGTATCGGCTCACTCACTTGGAGGTATACGACTTTTTACAGGCCTCACTCGCCTAACCCCCTCAAGGGTTGCCGCCTAACCAACACAAGATGAGGGCACTCAACGATACTCTCAACTAGAGTTGCTCTTCGCGATCTCCCGTGGGGCGAGCACAAAACCCCTCACAAAGCACTTCTCCGGAGCGACACACAATCTTCTTGCGTGCTTCGACAGAGCCACGATCACCAAGCCGTCTAGGAGGTGGCAACCTCCAAGAGTAACAAGCTTCACTGGTTTGCAACACGATCACCTAGTGCCACTCGATGCAAACTCACAATGCAACACACTAGAAATCACTCTCTCACACAATCGGATGAATACTATCAATCATATGTGAGTTGGAGAGATCCTATGCCAAGCACAACCAAGGGCAATACATCCCCAAGGTGCTCAACAAGCCCCAAGGGCCGACCAGACTTCTACTTATAGAGGGAGGGGAAAACTAGCCGTTCCCCCCTCTCTAATGGCTCTTTGGTAGGCTCCGGACACATGTTCGGACCCTAGGGTCCGGACCAATTCCCACACATCCGGACCTTTAGAGACGCAGAAAAAGCTTTTCAAGATGCTAGGCCCGGACTGCTACAGTGCACGGTCCGGACCAATTTTTGCGTCTGGACCTGCGCAGTCTGCACTAAAACGTCTGTATCTTTTAGCTCTGAACTCCGATTTCGATGATCTTAGACTTTTTGGAAAGATAACTAAGAGGCCTACACATCCCTCAGATGCATTTGATCCATATCACAATGAATCAAAGCAGTATTACATTCCAAGAGCCACACTAGTGTTAGGAGCATACCGAAAACATTTTTCTCTTCTCCGAGTTGATTCAATTCAACTCCAACACCTTCTCCTTTGCAAATGTGCCAACACCACCAAGTGTAAATCACCATGTGCATGTGTGTTAGCATTTTCACAATCATTTTCAAAGGACTTTCACTTGCTCTCACCACGTCACTCGATCCTAATGTGTCGCAATGTTAGATCGCTCAAGTGGCACTAGATAACCGATATGCACACAAGTTTGCTCCTCTTGATACTACGGCTATCTATCCTAAATCCGGTCATACACTTCTCTACACACCTATGACCGGTGAAATGAAATGCCCTACAAGTTATACCTTTGCCTTGCGCATTCCATTCCATCTCCTTCTCCAATGTTGATGCAACACATGCACCAATCAATCATCAAATGATATGATCCACTTCATATCATCACATGACCGTATTGGTTTATCGATCTTGGCCTCACTTGCTCTTCACTGTTGCGTTGGTCCATCGGTGCCAAGCATCACTCACTTGCCCTTCACACTTGCAACCGGTCCATCAAGCCAAGCCTCATCTTGATCTTCTCCACCTTGGTCACATGACTCCATGTCATGTCTCATGTACATTAAGCTCTGTCATCTCACCATCACATGTGAACTAATCTCCTGTGTATATATCACTTTAAATACATATTAGTTCACCTAGGTTGTCACTAAATTACCAAAATCACATAGGGACTTTCAATCTCCCCCTTTTTGGTAATTGATGACAACTCTACAAAGATATGGAAATTAAGTTCCTTGGTAGTGATAGCTCCCCCTACATGTGTGCTCACAAAGGTTTGAATTAAGCTTTGCACACATGCATGAATATACATTGTGGGAGTGCTAGCACTACTAAGTGATGCTAAGGGATATAGGATAAACCTTTGTAGATACCCATTGTAGTTGCACTTTTGAAGTTCATCCTTAGCACCATGGTTAGCTAGATACCACAAAAACAACACTAGAAACCCCATGAGATCAACATTAAGAACAAGGTTTCTAGATACCAATTGAAGGAACATATATCTAGCTCACCAACCTATGCATGCTAGTTTATCAAATCATCATTCAAATCCTATAACTAGCATACACCACACAAGCATGCATATAAAGATAAGAACTTATGCAATATGCAAGGCAAGCACATGAATATGCACATATCAAATGCAATCAATCAATTCATGAGCTTGCTCCCTCTACTTGTGTGCATCACTTAGTTCAAGACTTTGATCCTTTCAATCTTGCTCTCTTATGTTCATGTCCATGTCTCTCTCCCTCTTAGTGCATGTCCAACATATATTCATATCTTTGCACTAATCTCACCATTTGTCATCAATTTCCATAAAAGGTATGCTTCTTATTGATGAAAAGGTTGCACTAGGGTAGATGGTTGATATTTGTATCTTTTCATTTTTGATGGATACTAACACATATGTATTGAATGACTCTTCATGTAAGATCATTGACCATTATACCACTGAGTACGGCAACTCCCCTTTGGTCAAAGAAATTGTCATCCAAATAAGCTTTGCAAGCAAGAGAACTATGATTTGATCACTTAAGATTGAGGATCACTTGTACACTTGTAGGATACCACTTGTGACATACCACTTGAAATAAACTTGTGGGACGTCACATATATGCTAGAACTAGACATCTTTTACTAGTATCAATATGAAAGTTGATACTATTTGAAAGATTGACATAAGTCTAGATACCACTTGTAGGTTACATCTTGATATCCATTTGCATTGTTGTCTTGTGCTTGAACTAGATTCAACTTCATGAGCTTCTATATTGGACTTGAACTAGAATGAATAGCATAAGGTTTCAAGTCCAGTTTAAACCCTCCCTAAGCTTCTTCACACACATTGAGCGGTTATCTCATAGAAGTTGTACTTGTCACTTGATTGCAATCCAAAATAGATCAAGTACTAGGGTTTACTATCTCATGAACAAACTTATATACTACCACTAGATACAAACAATCAATCAAGAAATAGTGGTAGGCTATAAGCATAAAATTCATTTGATTTTCAATGAATGAGCACTATGTATGACTATATGCACTAAACATGTCCTAAGCAAGTATGTATGCATATGTCAAACAATTTCACCTTTGCTATGTTGGAGTAGAGGATAGTCAAATAAAATCATCTCCAATTAGCAATGTGAAGTCCAATTAAGAGCTTGGTGAAGACCAATGAATACCAATTTAAAATCCATTCTTCACCCATATGAATGGAGAACCACTAAAGATTAAGTGCACTTTCTTGTTGTGGTTGACTTGATTATTCTTTGATCTTTGCTTGCATTAGAGAATACCAAATGATGTACCACTTGTAAATCATGATACCACTTGTATGAATGTTCATTTGTCTCTTTTGGGTGTTGCTTGCTTTCTTCATGATCAATCCTATTGATAGCTTCAACTAAGCGTCTCCAAATGATTCCTAGATCACCACTTCCATTTTAGCCTTCTAAGCACCACACTTGGTTTACCTACAAAAGGCGGCAAGCCCCTACAAAAGGGAGAAGTGACCTATCTCAAAGAATCATCCTTGATACTTACTTGAAATGATTTTGTTTGATTGATCTTCAACTTGAGTACCAAATATGTGCCAAATACACTCCACAATCAAATAACCTTGTACTAAATGCTTGTCATGCTTCTAGTTTAAACCAAAACCAAACATATGTGCCTCAATAACTTATAATCATGATTCCAACTTGAGGACCTTTCAATCAAAGTGACTTCTGATCAATCCAATAGTTGTTTCTTTTCTGGCAGATTCTGTACTCTTCAAAGAATATATCATAACTCCCGAACTACATATCCAGTGATCATGAAATTTGGTGGAGATGTGCCCCACTAAGTCATCTAGCATCCATAAAAATTGGAGCTTCATTGGCCTTCTAGATTGCTACCAGATTTAACATCTTTGCACATAGGTACATGCTTAAAACTGCTGCACTTGTGTTGATAAGATCCACTCCAAAACCGAAGTATCCCTTATACAATACTCATGAAACTTTCACAGAAACTAACATCATAAGTTTAGAGAATGTACACCAAATTTCAAGCCAATCTAAATAGACTTGATTTCTTAAACATGGCTATAATCGCAGCTAGCTCAGATTTTGACTAAAAGGCAGATTTGAGCAAAATGAGCTAAGCATCTTCAAATTGAATCAAACTTGAAATCAACTTGTTTGAATACTATCTCAAGACATATATCCATTGAATCCACTTACTAAAGATAGTCTCTTGATCATATCCATTCAAACCAACTCAAATTTGATCACTAAGCATTAATCCATTTAAGTAAGCAACTAGTGCACATTTATATCCAATTCAAACAACTCATATGCACTATGTGTATATCCAATTCAATTATCTTATACACACTCAAATGAACTTGATCAACAAGAAATATACCATGGTAGATCATGATCAATCGATTAGCAAGCTTCAACTCTATTTGCAAGCCATCGAATCAATCCAATAAACCACCACAACTTGATTTTGCACTTGTATGTTGTAGCATTTGGACTTCATCTTTTGACTTGGCATTGGGATAAGAATAGCACTAAGTTTCATTACTTTACTCAATCATATGATAAACAATATGGACCATATTGAATCAAACCTCTAATGCCAATGGTACCTACACACATTCACCCACTTGTTGATGGTACCAAAACTAATTTGGGTCCTCTCAAGGTAGGTGCAACATACTTAGGCAATGCCTTAGTATGGATAGTGTGATGTTTTGCAATAGCAACCATAGAGTTACCACTAGCATCCTTTCTAAGCATATGATCATCATCAATTGAAATAAGCTTAGAAGTCATACCTAGGGGACATGAATGAGCCATGTGTTCCCTTTCCCGACATGAGTAGCACACTCTCTTTTCTTGAGCCTTTTCTTCCTTGCTCATGCAGTGCTTCTCCTTGTCTTGCCTCTTCTGTTTTTCTTGAATCTTTATCTCAAGCTTGGTAGGACACTTCGAGGCAAAGTGTCCCATATCTTCACATTTGAAGCACTTGATGTGAGCCAAATGATTCTTCTCTTGATCTTTGCTCATCATCATATTGTTGGCATCATGGATAGGAGTTGGATGCCTTGCTCTTTATTTGCCACCTCTTCTAGTCTTCTTCTTCTTTGTCATCCCCGAATCACCATCTTGGTGGTTGATCTTGGATTGCACTTGGGGCTTGACTTGTGGCTTAGCTTGAGCAATCTTGGTTGGACAAGCATTTCCAAGATGTCCCATCCCATGGCACTTGAAGCACATGAAATGAGATAGTTTTTTTTGTTCTTGCCTCTTCTCTTTCTTGCCCTTGCTCTTGTGGAAACCAATTCCACTCTTGTCACCGTAGCTTCTCTTGTTTGTCAACATATGCTCAAAGGTGACTTTGGCATTGTAAGACCTCTCTAGCTTGTTGCTCATATTCTTTAATTCATTTTTGAGCTCATTGTTCTCCTTCAAAAGGTTAGTCTCACAAGACATAGAAGTAGAACAAGTATCTATATGTGAAGAACATGACATATCAAGTAAATCATCAGAAGAGGTGGATACATGGTTCTTTCCTACATCACAAAGGTTAGAAACACCATGTGATTGATCATTTGACCCATATGATGAGCTCTCTTCATTTTTAAGATTTATCAATTCATTAATGAGAGAACCATGTTTGTGAACTAAATCCTCATGAGACATGTGAAGTTGCTCATGATCCAGTTTTAGTTCTTCATGTGATGATTTAAGAACATCAAGTAAGTGCTTATGTTCTTCACATGAGTTGTTTAGAAGTGAGTTTTCATCTTTTAGTTTCTTTGTTTTATTTAACTCATTTTCTAAAGCTTTGGAGAGTCTACACACAAGCTCAAAGTTAGGGTTACCACAATCTACAATCACATTGCCAATTGATACCTTAGTGTCACCATGTGGCATGAAGCAATGTGAGGAAGTAGAAGAGCTTGTGGAAGCATCACTCTCATAGCCCAAGCATGCATCATCATCATCATCATCATCAAATGTGCTTGGAGTAGCATCATCAATTGCAACAATTGATGTTGGGCCTTCATCATTTTTGTCAAGTGATCTTGTGGTAGGTAGATCATCTTCATCACTTGACCATGAGGTGGAGCAATCTTCCACAATCACCGAGTTGTTGTGGCAGAACCGCCCAAATTATAAGAGATCAAGTACCAAAGTAGCCGACTTAACTGCCACTTAAAGCACTTGAGCCTATATAATCCCGGTAGTCAGGAAATCTCGAAGGATTTCTCACAATCGCATATCCGACCAAGATCGCGCAAACTCAGGTGAAAGGTCCTAATATGGCTAGAGGGGGGGGGTGAATAGCCTAATTTAAAATCTTCAAGATCACTAGAGCAAATGTTAGTAACACAAAAGGCGATAAATGCGGTTTGCTCTAGCTCTACTTGTTAGGCAAGCCACCTATTGCAAATCTAATAAATATAGTCTCTGTGTCACTCAATTTGCTAGGTTTCTAAAAAAACCACCAGTGAGCAAAAGGATACTCTAAATATAACTACACAAGCAGCTTCTACTCAACTAGATATAATTACTACTAAGCAAGACGAGAACAAATAAATGCAAGGAAGAGAGGTGATTTTTATACTATCGTTGGAAAATAGAGAGCCAATCACCAAATAATTAATTCCAACAATATATATCAATCAATTCAATTCACCGGGAGACAAGAGATGACACCAATGATTTTTCTCCCGAGGTTCACTTGCTTGCCGGCAAGCTAATCCCCATTGTGCCGACCAACACCTTGGTGGTTCCTCGGTAGAAGGCCCTCAAGCCAAGCCCCGCAAGGCACCGCAAGAACCCACACATAAGTGCGGTAACTCAATGACACAAGCAATCCACTAGAGTTGGAAATAAGCACTCCGCCGGGGAACCACAATAACCCCTCACAAATTCACCTTGATTGGGGGCGGACACAATCACCAAATCCCCTCACCAATCAATCGATCTCCAACCGTCTAGGTGACAACAATCACCAAGAGTAATAAGAATGCCACAATTGCAATCACCACCTAGTGCCTCAAAAATGAATCACAAATGCATGAACACTAGGTTTTCCCCAAATCGAAATCCCTTAGGGTTTCCCTCAATCCTCTCAAGAATAAGCACCAAGCTTGGAGAAAGGGAGGATAGGGAGGAGATCCTCTTGGAGCTCTCAAATCGATCTCTAGAGCTTGCTCTCTCACTTGATTTTGGCTCAAATCAAAGGCATGAGAGAGGGGAGGAGATGAGAGATTTTCTTCTCTGTTTCTGTTTTTGCGAGAGTGAGGAGAGAGTGAGGGGTGTGCAGGAAGCAAGGGGAGGCATTGGACTTAACCAGCCCCGGGAACAGCAGCGCTCCACTCGGGTTGCCAACGGCCACAAGACCAAACGGACCAGTGCCAGAGCAAATGGCAGCAGCAGCACGCAGCCCTGCCCTCTTCCCCAAACGGCTAACTAGTCCAACGGACAGAAGGCCAAACGGACCAGTCCGAGAAGCAAAGCAACGGTCGGCCCAGTGAGAGATCAGAAGAAATTAAATGAAGGCCTGCAGCAGCTCCCACTCCCATGCGTTGCTCCTTTTCTCATTTTGTCAACAAAACCACTTCCATGTTCACACCATGCTGCATGCTCTCTTGTCCCATTGTTTCACACACAAAGTCAACAAACTTGCATGCAAAGAGGTAAAGAGGTGGCAGCACCCTTGCGTGGGATGCTCTTTTCATCTTTCTATGAATGCAGCCACACACATATATGTACGCATGTAGCAGCAGCAACACACGCACACATGTGCTCCCTGTTTTCCATTTTTATTTCCAACCGTTTTCGGTGCTAACTCCAACAAGATATTCCAAATAAATTGGGCACTTGAGTTAGCTTATCACAAATAAATCTCAGGGTATAAAATCTCACCACGTCACTAAGTGCAATGCATATGCAAATGAGACTCACACTTAGTGGCACTAGATAACCATTGCAATTAAATAATTCCCCTCTTTATAGTACGGTTATCTATCCAAAAACCAATCACACACTCTATTGCATCTTGACCGGCAAAATAAATATTCTATTTTATACCTTTGCCTTGAGCCCATAGAATTTATTTTTCTCCATTTCCATTCCAAGCATGAGCACTTGATCAATATTTTGGATCATCTCCATCCGCCATGATGCATCATCTAGCTCCATTACTTGGGTCGGACCACCTTGTCTAATTCAACCACTTCGCACAATGGTTAGTCCTAGGTTGTCATTAATTATCCAAAACCAAACATGGAGCTTCATCAGGTATGCACATTCGAACGAACCAACAATTTAAACGAAAAGCTTGAAGTACGAAATAAAAGTTATTACAACACTTTGTCCCAAATAAAGTAGTACTCACGCCACCACACACGTGGCCAAATAAAACATTGTTTTGAAACTCGAACTCAAGGTTTTAATCCACACTAATACCATTAATCGATAGGGGTGCCCACGAGATCAAGTCCAACAACAACAAAAGATGAGCTCGTAGAAGACCTTGCCCAAGGCCTACTCCTCTTCTCCTTCGACATGATAGAGACAATGCTTACAATAGCCAAAGTATACTTGGCCATCTGCAACAAACGGGATAAACCCTGAGTACGGAAATGTACTCAGATAGACTTACCCGTCTAACTGAAAATAAAGACTCCAAGGATATGCATGGCTATTTATGTGGATCTGGATAAACTTTGCTTTTCCGAAAATACAAACAATATGAAATAACTTGAATATTCGAGAGCAGCCATTTTCCATCCTATTATTTATCTCTAGGTTTTGCACCTGTACTAGAGCACTCACTTGATCTAATCAAACAGTATAATAATACCATATCCAATTCCTTTATCCATATTTTAGTAGAACCATTACGATGTCACATGGAGTTGTACCGTGGTGAAGCTCAGCATAATCCCCCACTATCCAGTGGGAGGCAGCGACTCGAATCGATATACAACCAGCTGACAATATTACCTTTAACACATGCCCACACTTTCCCCATCGGGTCCATGCATTGGGTCACCGCTCAATCACTGTCCAGGTAGTAACGCTGCGAACTCCAATTGGTCCACCCAATTGTAGAAATCAGTTGGCCACCACGGGGCAAGTCGTATCTACAAATTAGAGGGTGCGGCAACAGACGGAGAACGACCTAGACAGTGAGGCTCGACTTTGAGGTCAGGAATCCTCACCGGCCCCAATGCGAAAGGGTGCATTCAAAGATGTAAGAGGGCCACCATCGTATACGAACCTATAAGATCCAACGGACGGACTGCCCTCAAGTCTAAACCACTTGGTGCCCTTGCTTTCTAGTTGACCGCATTTAATTACTACCATTGGTTCTTTCCCACGATAGCAAAATATAGCCAACCATGATCGTTATTACCCCCATGGGATAATACTATAAAAATAAATGTAACCATTTATTCTAAGCAGGCTAAGCAGTTGCTTTTACTTTTATTTATCAGGTTAACAAGGTAGGTAATTGCAATGTCAAGGAAGGTAATGCAACAATTGGGATTCATCCAACTCCTAGCACTTAATGCATCACAGTATAAAATACTCAAGTAGATTAATTTAGAAAATGCTGGGAGGCTTAAGGATGCTCCGGGGCTTGCCTTGAGTAAAGGTAGAGGGATGATGGTCAGAGCACTCGGGAAGGTTAGTGTCGAGCTCGTGGTACTCCTCGTTCAGCTCCTGCACCTCCTGGACTCCTTCCTCTGGAAGTGGCACCTGGGGTTCCTCTACTTATTCTGGATGGTTGCAATACATATAAGTAAACTTGATGGTGCAGGGATGGTGCTTGAACAAGAATTAAACACTCAAAGATTGCAATTAGAAATAACATAAGTAATTAACCTAGCTTCACTTTACACAACAAGCCTATTATAGACTACTCAGAAAAATGTACCAAAATTACAGAGGACAGAGCAAGTCTACTGGATACTACTGCAGAAATTTCACTCTTAGCAAAGCTACTAAACAGCAGATACAAAAAGATGAATTTAAATGTAGAAAAAAACACTTTGAACTAGACATACTGGCTAACAGGGTGAAACATGCTATATCTTATTTTTAATAGGTTCTTTACTTAGAAACATATTTATCAAGAAAGTTCCATGATCAACACTACCAGATTATTCTCTATATGATTTTCCAAAGAAAACCCTAGAAAAGAATACTTGAACTACAAGTATCTTTTCTGCCATACAACATACCACATATTACATTTTTCCTAGATAGACCATGGTATATAGAGACTACACAAAAAGTTTCATGATTTAACTAAGCATAGATTTACCACAGAAATTAATCTAAGCAAGCCGCAGAAGCACATTTTAATAGCTAATAATTAAATTCTACACAGAAACATGGCATCTTATATTTTTCCTAGCTTCTACACAGGGTGATGGAGCTAGCATAAAAACCTTACATTTTTATTTGGTAAAAACATGTAGAAACATATTTAACTTTGATAAATGCAGAAAAGAACTTTCTAAACATTAGTATTGAAGAAATTCTCAAAAAATTATTTTTATAATTTTAACAGAAAGATATTCATTTATAGAGACTAACAAAATTTATTTCACCATTTTAGGATTTACCAAACTCCAGATATGAAATAGACAAGCATAAACATATTTACTGAAAATAGGAAAACGAAATGCATTTCTGAATTGGGCCCTAGGTGTATAGTGCGTGGGCTTGGCCCAGTGCGTGCGAGTGGCTGACAGGCGGGGCCCGTGGTCAACTCGGGTCCACATGCCAGCGAGCAGAAAGCAGAGCGCGGAGCTGACCGGCGCGTTCTCGTCGGCGACGGTGCGGTGCTTGGCGTGCTCGGGGTGACGACGCGAAGCGATTGGTGGGGTTGGTTGAACCAGCATGGCCGTGAACGTGGCCGGCGACGTGCGGTGGCGGAGCAGTGCGGCGGTGTAACGTGGCGAAGCCATTACCGGCGGGGTTAGGCTTGACTAGCGGGTGGATGAGCACCACGGCGACGCGGTGAGTGCAGCGCAAGTGTTGGTGGGACCGGAGGAGCTTCGAAGAGGTCCGGCCACGTGCGAGCTCCGCGGCGGCGGCAATGGCGCACGGTGAACGGTGCTGCGGTGTTCCAGTGCGAACGAGCAAGCGAGCAGAGGCGTTCTCACTTGATTACCTCTGGCGGTGCTACCACGAAGATGGATACAACGGAGGTGGTCGGTAGAGGAGGGAACGCGTCACGGCGGTTGAGGTGGCGACTGCGAGCCGAAGAACGGCGGTGGCGTTCTGGCGAAGGTGGAGCTCGGCTGGCTAAACTAAGGCGAGCAGGGCACGTGCAAGGTGAAGGCGGAGCGGTGTGCGAGGTAGATCGAGCAGAGGAGCTCGGATGGTGGCATGGCGAGGAAGGGTTGTTTGCGGGCTCTCGGTGCTCGGCGCGGCGAAAGCGGAGCAGAGCTGGCGAGAGAGCGAGTGAGCGTGAGTGTTTGCGAGTGCGTGGGGGAGAGGGGGTGTAGGCGCTCCCTTTGGCGCGGTCGTGGCCGAGCTGCGCGGCCGGTGGCGGCCTCGGCGTGGCGGTGTCAGTGCGGCAGCGGTGCAGCGGCGCTGGCAGCTCTATAGCGTGCGACTGTTGGGCGAGGGCTATGCACTCTTGGTCCTGGCGCCGTTCGCGTGGATACGCACTTGATGGCGAGCGGGACAGGGCATGGCTTTGGTCAGCCGGGCACTGGCATGTGCGGCAACCGGCGACGCGACGGCGAGGTGACGGCACGACACGGCGCTGCACTCTGCACGGGCAGAGGCGACGAGTGGGCGAGCGGTTGGGTCGGTGCAGGGTGGCAGGGCGCGGCGCAAGGTGAGTGGCGCAGTGCGGCTGTCGGCGTCTGCGGGCAGGCATTGTCGGCAACGCGGCAGCAACGCCATCGTACGGCGAGGCCGTGGTCGGGCACTGCGCATGGGAGAGCACGTGTGGGCGTAGGAGGGCGCGCTTGCGCTTGGGCTGGCGGAAAGCCGGCTGGGCCGAATGGTTGGACGCGGCCCAACTCAGGTTTGTTTCCTTTTTCTCTTTTTCCTTTATTTGTTTCAAACGGAATCAATTCAAACTGTTTTAAAAACTTGAAACTAGGATATGACATGTACATCCAAGTTGCTGAAAATAATATTCTCTATATTTTTCATGTAGGTCATATTTCCTGAAAACTATTATTTTCCAAGGTTATAGTTTAAAACTATTAAACCAATTAAAGGACAAGAATTACTTTCACTTTTAATAAAGAAACTAAACTTAATTAATCAAGTATTAATTAAGGCAAGAGCATATAACTCCTATTCAGTTCTAATTTCATAACTAACAAAACATACATATGAAATGATGCCATATGCAAAACATGAATGCAATGCAATGCTTATGCTTAGGTCTAATGATGATCCTAAAGTAAGCTTGACACAGGGTGTCACAGTTGTGGTCATGCTTAACATCCTCATGTGCTACTAACTTGGACACATCATCATCAATGTTTGGCACCGTCTCATATGTTTCAATGAGATAGGTCCAAATCTCATCAACGCTGTTCATGTCTATGATCTTACCAAAGATGTTATCTTTCATAGAATGGTAGAGAATGTTAGTAGCTTGGCAATCGAGATGTAGGCACTTCTTCTGTGCTTGTGTTGCATCCTCTCTCTCAATTGCACAAGAGAGACCTACATCCACGATCCACCACATTTGGGGAGAAATAAATTTATAATTATTTTCCATCCAATTTCTCCAACGTGCAAAGTGTGTGCCATAAAAAATGTGTGGAAACTCAACATCTAGCCCATAAGCCGCCATCCTCTCGGGTCGGTAAAGACCATAAATGAGAGACCTCACTCTGATACCACTTGTAGGGTCGAGATGGCGGACTAGAAGCGGGTGAATAGTCTTTTCTAAAACTTAAGCGCAACGGCTAACTAAAACAAATGCGGAATTAAAACTATCGGTCTAGCCAAGATTACACCCCTCTATCTATAGCTCTAGCACCTAGCAAAATATACTAAATATGCTAACTAAGGTGCCGGGCTAGGAAGCTCACCTAAACAAGTCTGGGTTGCTAGGTCACACAAACTTAAGTAACTAGTACTCTAAGCACAAAGGGAGCTCCTACATATACTAGTTAGCAAAGCACAAAGCACCTAAGCTCACTAGCAATGCTCTCTAGCAAGACTACACAAGCCAACTATAGAGCTGAATTTACTTAGCTACACAAACTAAGCAATGTGACTAACAAGGCTACACAAGCCAATTAGTCACTCAAAAGATACTTCTAAGCTAAACAAGCTAGAAGGTAACTAAGCAAGCTAGACAAGCTAAACTAGTTACAAAAGCAATAAACAAACACTAGCACAAGTATGAACAAGTAAGAACAAGCTAGTGATTTGGAGAATGAAAATCACCGAGAAGATGTACAAGCTTGACACGGTGATTTTTCTCCCGAGGTTCACTTGGTCGCCACCAAGCTAGTCCCCATTGTATCAGCTCCTTCACTTAGAGGTTTACGACTTTTTACAGGCCTCACTCACCTAACCCCCTCAAGGGTTGCCGCCTAACCAACACAAGATGAGGGCACTCAACGATACTCTCAACTAGAGTTGCTCTTCGCGATCTCCCGCGGGGCGAGCACAAAACCCCTCACAAAGCACTTCTCCGGAGCGACGCACAAGCTTCTTGCGTGCTTCGACAGAGCCACGATCACCAAGCCGTCTAGGACGTGGCAACCTCTAAGAGTAACAAGCACCACCGTCTTGCAACACGATCACCTAGTGCCACTCGATACAAACTAGCAATGCAACACACTAGAAATCACTCTCTCACACAATCGGATGAATACTATCAATCATATGTGAGTTGGAGAGCTCCTATGCCAAGCACAACCAAGGGAAACACATCCCCAAGGTGCTCAACAAGCCCCAAGTGTCCGGACCAATTTTCGCGTCCAGACCTACGCAGCCCGCACTAAAATGTCTGTATCTCTTAGCTCCGAACTCCGATTTCGATGATCTTGGACTTTTTGGAAAGATAACTAAGAGGCCTACACATCCCTCATATGCATTTGATCCATATCACAATGAATAAAAGCAGTATTCCATTCCAAGAGCCACTCTAGTGTTAGGAGCATACCGAAAAACATTTTTCTCTTCTCCGAGTTGATTCAATTCAACTCCAACACCTTCTCCTTTGCAAATGTGCCAACACCACCAAGTGTACATCACCATGTGCATGTGTGTTAGAATTTTCACAATCATTTTCAAAGGATTTTCACTTGCTCTCACCGCGCCACTCGATCCTAATGCATCACAATGTTAGATCGCTCAAGTGGCACTAGATAACCGATATGCAAATAAGTTTGCTCCTCTTGATAGTACGGCTATCTATCCTAAACCCAGTCATACACTTCTCTACACACCTATGACCGGTGAAATAAAATGCCCTACAAGTTATACCTTTGCCTTGCTCATTACATTCCATCTCCTTCTCCAATGTTGATGCAACACATGCACCAATCAATCATTAAATGATATGATCCACTTCATATCATCACATGACCATATTGGTTTATCGATCTTGACCTCACTTGCTCTTCACCGTTGCGTTGGTCCATCGACACCAAGTATCACTCACTTGCCCTTCACACTTGCAACCGGTCGATCAAGCCAAGCCTCATCTTGATCTTCTCCACCTTGGTCACTGTTGACGGTAATTATGAGCTATTTTATCACCATCAAAATACCGTCAACATCCTCATATTCGAAGGAAAAGAAGCATAGCCTGAACTTATTTTACCCAATAACTAGTTCCACATGTCCCATGACTATTTGAGTGCAGGTAATGATAAATGGGGACTTTTGGGAGTTAGTGGGCCCACTTAGGGGGTCGGCCGACCTCCCTGTGGGGCCACTAGGCCTCCCAAGCCCCCATGAACCCTCCTAGAGTGAAGATTCACCCATGGATCTCCTCTTTGCTTCTTCTCAACGGTTCTAGATCAAAGCACGAGGATACATGGGCCCACAAACTATCTCGGAAAAATACCAAACTATTGTCGAGGTGTCTATGACATGTGGGTCATGCTCCACACGAAAGATGGAGGCTAAAGGCCCCAACTCACGGTCGGCCGACCGCCTAGGTGGGGCCAGAGACCGCCCACAAGCCTCCTGACCAGTGGGGTCAGCTTCTAGAAGAAATGGGCAGGGTCCACCTGTCAGGGGATGGTCGGCCGACCATGCCCAGGTGGCCAGAAGATTCCCCGAGTCTCCCACCACGCCTTCCTGCATGCCTCCATGGATCAAATTCATCTCCACCGTTGATCTAAAGAGGTTACAATGACGATTTCATCCTACGGTGGCTGATGGAGGTGGCACAGATCGCTGACGTGGCACCAGAGTAGCCCCTACTCCACCTCTAGCTATAAATACTCCCCTAGGCCTTCACTCTCACTCATGCCTCATTCGAGAAACACTACTCCTTAGTCTCTTAGCGGAGCTCTCTAGTAGTGGTATGCTTGCTGGAGGGGAGTGAAGGAAGTCTCCTGGAGAAATCCCCAGGCATGTCGGGAATCTTCTCCGGAGTTCTTCCTCGGCGGATGCGAGTCTCTTGTAAGTTCAACTCTTGTAAGTGACTTCTTCTGAGTTCTTTATAGCATTTAGTATTCTAAATTTGGTTTAGCTGTTATACATCTTTTCGCACTTGTTCATCACTTTACTTTAAGTAGAATGCTTTAGCCTTTAACGTTGGGTTAAAGTAGTAAGAATAGTGTAGACGTGGTGTCTAGACTAGATCTTACCTTTATAAACCTCTTATCACACAGACTTTTTGTGGATGCTAGTAGGAAGTGACAACCCTATCTAGTCTTCGTATTCCACCATGTGTGTAAGATAAGTTTTTAAAAGGTAGGGCCTCAATACAACATGATCGTGTGGTCCAGTTAGAGTTTTGCCCTCTTTCTGATCTATCCCATCGCCTCCTGGAAGAGAAGGGCTAATAAAGCCAGTATAACCAACTATACCTTGTTAGATATCTTTGCTATATCAAACCTCTCAACCCAGTTATCATAGTCTCCCTTGATTCATCATAGGACATATCCATAATCCTAGTTAACTCACTTCTCGTTCCCCGTGGAAAATACGATACCTGGAATACTCCCGGTGAAAGCTACACTTGACAGCCATAAGCTTGCGGTCTTTTCCCGTTTGCCACTTCTGGTGTCAACAAGCTTTCTGGCGTCGTTACTCGGGAACGGTAGCTGTTTTAACTAGAACCCTTTGGTCCTATTATCCCTGTTTTATCTTTCTTTTCATTTTATCCTTTTCACACCATGAACGAATCATCCATCTCTCATCTTGCTTTTCCAAATGGCCATGGTTTGGAACCACCACCATCATCACATCTCATCCTTTCACCTAGCTATGAGTTTCACCCTAGCTTCATAGCTAAAGTTCGGGAACAATCTTTTTTGGGGGATGAAGATGAAAATCCTTACACTCACCTACGTGACTTTGAACAATTGTGTTCATTTATCCACATCCAAGGGATGATGCGAGGTACCCTTAAGTGGAAGCTATTTCCGTTCTCTTTGACAGGAATAGCCAAACAATGGTACTTTCGTAAAATAGATAGTGTAAACGGAGAATGAGAAAAGTTATAATCCAAATTTTGCCTAACTTTCTTCCCTATATCCCGTGTTATTTGTCTTCAAATAGAGGTCCTAACCTTTCAACAAAAGGAGAAAAAGCCTCTAGGTGTGGCATGGGCCTGTCTTTTAGATCTATCATCATCTAGCCCTGATCTTGCTATAACCGAGCCAACTTTGTTACAACACTTTTATGGCGGTCTTAGCAAGGATTCTGCACAACTTCGTGATATAACTAACGGGGGAGCCTTCCTGTGTTTACCCGTTAGTGCAGGGAAGGATCTTCTCACGAAGATTCTTGAAAACACCCTGTCGGAGATCTAATTTAATGACAAACTCTAAAAAAACCAACAAATAAAAGGCCCATCTGGGAGAAATCGCCGCAGACCCACGAAGAAGCGTATGACTCACAGAATCTCGCTGACCCAAGTAGGCAAACGCGCCCTTGGGCAGACGTGCTTCCGTCTCGCCCGACGCGGGGAGCGAGACGGTTCCACAACCAGCGGAAGACGTGAAGGGCGCCACTGGTAGGGAAAAGACCTATTTGCCCCTTCTAGAAGGTGACGGCTATTGCTCTGTAGGCGCTGACGGTGCAAATGCCGATAAGAACGGAGGTACGCCACCCTGACGATCGTACACCCCGTATAAACTGGAGCGCGGGATAACACCCTAGTCCCCTACTAAAACGGAGACACGACGGGTCCTCCAGCTAGGGATGGGACGGAATCGGACTTCTGAACAGGTGGGACCCACGCCTCCAAGAAGCAACGGCAACTCCTCCGGCCACCGGGCCCCTACAGGAACCCTCCAAATAGAAGTCCATCAGGTACATGGGGCCCGCCAGGTAATGAAACCCATTGGCTCGGAGTGGAGGAATCCGCCGTATACAAAAAGAATTATAAGAAGGTACAGCCACGTACCTTTCAACCGTAAAACAAACTCCATGCCTCTACTACGCTACGGGTTCAACTGGACCCCCCCCCCCGTATTCTTCGGCGATGCAACAAGGAGCCGAGACGACTCCTCTCCTCCGACCCAGTACGAAGACAATAGGAATATAGTATTATAAGTGCCCAACATCCTACATGAAGAAGGAAAGGGCTCGATATCCTAGGTAGATATCTCTCGACACATGTTTTTAACTCCCATGCTCTCCTTGCGAATATAAAAGGAGGACAGGAGGGACAACTCAAAGGACCCTGAGCTCTCCACTCTCAAGCTTCCAGAGAAAGAGATCTCACACACACCCGAAGAACACGGATAGTTGATAGCATACACACTCACTACATCATCCAGAGACCTGGGGCTCATACCCCCTCTCTTGAACCAACTTGTAGCCCCCTGCAAGCAGAGATAAGGAACACGAGCAGCTCCACACTAGACGTAGGGATTTCTTGCCCGAACCAGTATAAACCTCTTGTCTCTTTGTCTCACCATTCGAAACCCAACATGCGTACAAATTTACTCGTTGGTAGTTTCTAAACACCGACAGTTGGCGCGCCAGGTAGGGGGCATCGCGTGTCATGACGATTTAGTGGTTCCGAATGGCCACCTTCAACTCCGGCAGCACCGGGCTCTCCTTCATCCGCTTTGGGAGCCTGGAGTTCGCCTGCTCCCTAGACGGAACTGTCACCCACATTCTATCTTCGCCGGACCAGGTCGACATCCTGGCACGGAAGAACGAAGACCACCCTGCTCCCTATAGGGACGCACCGATTGAGGCTCTGGGACCACGGAGCCCTGAAGCCACCCTTCCAAACGACAGAGCACTCCATCCACTTGAAACGTTCATGCGTGGTTTGGGGGACTCTGAAGACGATGGCCACGAAACCAACCACGTGACCGAGCACGCCGTGTTGCGTTTCGTGTGTTCTCAGTACGACTACCTCCTGGACTCGGACCCCAGCTCCGACGACGAAAAAGAACCGTTAAGCGACAGCCGCCTCGGGGCCGTCCTCTCGACGAAAAGGGTCCACCAGGACACCAAGGGATGCGTCGGCAAGCTCCTCCCAGGCTCCGACGTAGGGAAGGAGCCTGCCGTCGGGCGAGCGGCGCACTACGCCTCGGACAAGCAGTCCTCCGAGGGCAGCAACCGCCCGCTCCTCCGTCGGTGCCGGTCACGCCAGCGCACCGAGGGCCGAAGAGCATCGAGACCCTCCCCGGTCCACGCGCAGAAACAGGCGCTCACCTACATCAACGCCACCATCCAGATCGAGGGAGGCGCGCCGATAAAACAGGGCATCCCTGTAACGTACCCGTTCGGTCTTGTCAGCGTCGCGTCCATCCTCGAACGGCTCATCACCCTGAAGATGACCGATACCCCAGACGATGAGTTTGTGGGGACCATCGACTCATTCTATGACCTCCTGACCGAGGATGACATGGCCCTCTCTGGCACCGACAGCATGGGGACCGAGCACGTCACCCCGGAGGTCGACGAGGTCCCTTCGTGGGAATGCTTCATGTGCAACGGAAGGGAGGACACCCCAGAGGGAGCCGTGCGCGACGTTGACGACGACGGCAACGAAATCCTCCCGGCCAACCCTCGGGCTATTACGCCGCCGCACGTCAACCTAGACGCCATGCAAGCCCGGCACGAGGAACTCGACGACGCTCGTCGCCAGATCGACGACGAGCGCGCTCTTCTTGAGCAGCAACTGCACCCGAGGCCGGAGATCGACCCCCGAGCCTGAGCTCGGGACGTGCAATGCCGCATCATCGAGGATGACATGTCTCCACTCACCTTTCCAAGAGCGCAGCAAAACATAGCAACTGCCACCATGCTCATGAGGCAGTTCCCGGAACCCCCGACGCCTGAGGAAAAGAAGCTCAGAGGGGAGTTGTGTTTCCTTTTTGACCGCGCAGCGACTGAGCATGCGGAAAGCTCAGCACGACAGAGAGCAGGTGCTCTCTCTAGTGCTCCCAACATGCCACAGCCTGAACATTCCGTTCGTCAAAGACCGAAGCCAACCCCCGTGAGGGATCAGGAGCCAGTCAGGCGGCGTCCCGGCCGCGCGGTGCGTCGCGAAAGTGACGACCGCGAGCTGAGTGACAGCGACGACGGCGACAAGCGACGCGGGCGTCACCCACGCAGGGGCGGACGACACGACCCTGCCAAAGTTCGGGACTCTAGCCCAGAGCCCACCGGACCGTGGTGTTTTTCTGCTTGCATACACGCCGCGCGGATCCCATCATGTTTCCGACCACCAATCTACACCCCAGAAGTACATGGGGCTCACAAACCCCGGCCTCTGGTTGGAGGACTATCGTTTCGCCTGTGAGGCAGGTGGGGCGAACAACGACAATTTCAAAATCCGCCATCTGCCGCTCTACCTCTCGGACACAGCGCGCGTTGGCTGGAACACCTCCCGAAAGGAAAGATACGAAACTGGGGGGACCTGAAAGAGGCCTTCGTCGGAAACTTTCAAGGGACCTACATCCGACCTGGCAACTCCTAGGATCTCAAGAACTGTAAGCAAAAGCGAGGCGAAATCCTCCGAGAGTACATTCGTCGCTTTTCTCAACAGTGTAATGAGCTCCCGGATATAGCCGACGGTGACGTCGTCACAACTTTCTTGTCGGGGACAACATGCGAGTCTTTAGTTCACAAACTCGGACGCAAAAAACCCAAGATGACGAAAGACCTTCTTGACATTGCCACGAATCATGCCTCGGGCGAAGAGGCAGTCGGCGCCGTCTTCCAAGGCGCGACGAGCCGCAGCAAGCGCGACGACGCGGAGGCAGAGGGACCCTCCACCCGACCGTACAAGAAAGGGCACAACCGACAACGGTACGACTCATCTTTCGTCGCCGCGACGGAGAAAGGCGAGGAGCAACAGGATGTGCCGGCGAACGATCACTTTGAGAAGATGCTGGAACAGACCTGTCCGAACCACGCGACCCCAGTAAAACATCTTCTCAAGGATTGCAACCTCATGAAGAAATTCCTTGGCAGCGGTGCGAGAAAGAAGAGATGGACGAAGAAGAAAGAGGGCGACGGCGAGGACGGCGGAGCAAAGGACGACGGCTACATCCCGACGGACGAGACCCTGATGATCTTCGGCGGCCCAACGTCATGCAGCTCTAGGCGTCAACAAAAGGTCACCCGCAGAGAGGTATACGCAACTGTCCCCGCTATTCCCACCTTCCTCAAGTGGCCCGAGTCTCCGATTACTTTCAACCGTAATGATCATCCCGACTATGTACCGTATCCTGGGCGCTATCCGTTAGTCGTTGATCCCATTGTTGGCACCAAGCACCTCACTAAGGTCCTCATGGACGGTGGGAGTGGGCTAAACATCCTCTATGCCGAGACCCTCGACACAATGAGAATACCCCGGTCACGACTATGACCCTCGGGGGCTCCGTTTTTTGGGGTAATTCCCGGCAAAAATGCGGATCCCATCGGACAGATTGATCTACCCGTCACGTTCGGCGGGCCGAACAATTTCTGAAAGGAAACATTGACTTTTGAGGTCGTCGGCTTTAGGGGAATGTACCATGCCATATTGGGACGACAATGCTATGCAAAGTTTTTGGCGGTCCTGAACTACACTTACCTGAAACTTAAAATGCGAGGACCAAGAAATGTCATCACGGTGGGCACAACGCCCCGATGCGCGTACGAGTGCGACATCGAATGTTGCACATACGCGTCGGCACTCGTGGCTTCGAAACAACTCGAGGTCGAGATGGAGGCCAAGGCCAGCGCGTCGCGAGAAGAGGCCTCCAACACCAAGAAGACCGGATCCTTCGAGCCTACGGGGTCCACGAAGGCAGCCGTGCTCGACGCTCGGGACGGAGAGGAGAGGACCATGCACGTCATCACCTCCGTCTCCCCCCAAATAGGAAAGCGAGCTCATCGACTACCTCCGTGCAAACATCGACGTATTTGCATGGAGGCCCTCGGATATGCCGGGCATACCCAGGGACGTCGTCGAGCACTCCTTGCACATCAAGCCGGATTCCCGGCCCATCATGCAATGACTCCGCCGTTTCGACGAAGAGAAACGTGCCGCGATCAGAGAAGAGATCAAAAAGCTCCTCGTCGCGGGTTTTATCAAAGAGGTGTACCACCCCGAGTGGCTCGCCAACCCTGTACTGGTACGAAAAAAGAATGGGAAATGGAGAATGTGCGTTCATTACACGGGTCTCAACAAGGTCTATCCAAAAGACAAATATCCATTACCTCGCATAGACCAAATAGTCGACGCGACATCGGGGTGCGAACTTCTCTGCTTCCTTGACGTGTACTCAGGGTACCACCAAATCAAGATGAACGAGTCTGACCAGCTTGTGACGTCGTTCATCATCCCGTTCGGATCCTTTTGTTACGTCACCATGCCTTTCGGACTCCGAAACGCGGGGGCCACCTTTCAACAGACTATGATCCGATGCTTTGATGAACTAGTGAGCAAGACCGTCGAGGTCTACGTAGACGATATCGTCGTCAAAACCCAGCACTCTGACTGGCTCGTGGCTGATCTTGCTCTCACGTTCGCAAAACTCAAAAAGAACAACATCAAACTTAATCCAGAGAAATGTGTCTTTGGGGTCCCCAAGGGCATGCTCCTAGGATTTGTCGTCTCCGAAAGAGGGATCGAAGCTAACCCTGAAAGATCACCACCACCGAAAAGATGGGGCCGATCCACAACGTGAAAGGGGTTCAGCAGGTCACTGGATGCCTCGCGTCACTTAACTGTTTTATTTCCCGCCACGGCGAAAAAAGCTTGCCTCTGTACAAAATTTTGAAAAAATCCGAGTGATTCGTGTGGACATCCGAGGCCCATTCAGCTCTTGACCGTATCAAGCAGTTGCTAACCAATGCACCGATCCTGGCGTCCCCTACTGACGAGGAGGAACTGCTACTATACATCTCTCCCATGAGGCAGTTGGTGAGCACAGTCCTTGTCGTCGAAAGGGAAGAATAAGGGCATGTACAAAAAGTACAGAGACCCGTGTATTTCGTTAGCGAAGTGCTAAGCGACTCGAAAACCCGGTATTCCCATCTGCAGAAGTTGGTATACGCGGTGATCATGACTAAAAGAAAGTTGTTACATTACTTCGGGTCACACAAAGTTATAGTCGTGAGCGACGCGCCGCTGGGAGAGGTCATCCTGAATAGGGACGCCGCCCATCGCATCGCCAAATGGGCATTGGAGTTGATGGCAAAAAATATTACTTACGCTTCACGGAGCGCCATCAAATCACATATCTTGTCCGATTTCATTGCGGAGTGGACGGATGCAGCTCTCCCCACTCCGGCCGTTGAACAGGAGTACTAGACCTTGTACTTCGACGGGTCCCTCATGAAAACAGGAGCAGGAGAAGGAATCGTCCTGACGTCACCCCATGGGGTGACCATGAGATACATGGTGCGTTTGTTGTTCCCGGCGTCCAACAATGAGGCCGAGTATGAAGCTTTGCTTAGCGGACTGTGGATCGCAATCAACTTAGGCAAGACGGCTCGATGCCCGCGGCAACTCCCAACTAGTGGTCAACCAAGTCATGAAACAATCAAACTGTGTCGACCCACACATGACCGCGTATTGCCAGGAAGTGCGAAAGCTTGAATCCAAGTTTGACAGTCTCGAGCTCAATCACGTACCGTGACGTCAGAATGAGGAGGCTGACGCGCTGGACAAGGCAGCCTTGAGCCGAGAACCCGTGCCACCTGTGGTTTTCGCGAGTGATCAACCAAAACCGTCCATCAACACTAGAGGATCAGAAGTCTCCAACTCTCCCGATGACATCTCCTCGGCGGCCTCGGGCACCACCAAGACCTCGACCACTCGCGACACCGAGGTAACGGAGGCGATGAACATAGAATCAGAAGAGCCAACGTCAGAATAGAACGACTGGAGACAACCATATGTAGATCGCCTGACCAAGGGTGAGCTCCCTACGGACCAGGTGGAGGCTAAACGGCTCGCTAGACGAGCCAAAACGTTCACCGTCGTCGACAGCCAACTGTACAGGCGAAGTGATACCGGTGTGCTGCAACGTTGCATCCCCACCGAGCAGGGGAAAAAACTACTGCAAGACATCCACCAGGGGGTCTGTGGACACCATGCGGGAGCTAAAACCCTCATGGGCAACGCGTTCCGACAAGGTTTCTATTGGCCAACGGCCATGATCGACGCGTAGACCTTGGTACGCGCTTGCGAGGGCTGCGAGTTCTTCGCTAGACTAATCCACATGCTCGCCCAGGCACTCCAAACCATCCCTCTTACGTGGCCATTCGCAGTTTGGGGTCTCGACATGGTTGGCAAGTTCGACAAAGCACCCGGGGCTACACCCACCTATTGGTCGCCATTGACAAGTTCACCAAGTGGATTGAATTGCGCCCCATCACTAACGTCAGGGCAGAGGAAACTGTCAGTTTCTTCCACAATATCATCCAGCGCTCCGGAGTGCCCGATTCCATCATCACCGACAATGGAACGAACTTTACCGTAGATGAGTTCCTAGAATGGTGTGACGAGCACCACATATGGGTTTATTGGGCCTCCGTCACGCACCCAGAGTCCAACGGGCAAGTCCAACGTGCCCACGGACTCATCCTACAGGGAATCAATGCAAGGATTTTCGACCGGCTAAACAAGTATGGGAAAAAATGGCTCCAAGAGCTCCCATCCATTCTGTGGAGTTTAAGAACAACACGGAGCAGGGCTACTGGTTTTTCACCCTTCTTCCTAGTCTACAACTCGGAAGCCGTCTTACCCACCGACCTTGAATACGGGTCCCCAAGGGTGGAAGCCTACGATACTAAGAAGGCAGAAATTTTCCTGGAAGATGCCATAGATCAGATTGACGAGGCCAGGGACGCTGCCCTCCTACACTCGGTCAAGTACCAATAGGCACTACGCCAGTACCACGATCAACGTGTCCGACCAAGGGTTTTTCAGCCAGGAGATCTAGTACTCCAAAAAATCCAGAGCAACAAGGAGCGGTGCAAGCTCACATCGCCATGGGAAGGGCCCTACATTGTCCACGAAGTAATAAGGCTAGGAGCCTATTGACTCAAAACCTTTACCGGCAAAATCTTCACCAACGCCTGGAACATACAACAGTTATGTCGTTTCTACCCCTGAAAAATTCCCCATTATAGCATTTCAATCGAAGTTTTCTTTTCACATATCACAAAGTATTGGGAAAGAGCTTTTCTTCCATACACGACATACAAAGAAACCCCTTTCCTAGTAGCGACCCGATACATACGAAGCAAAAGAAAAATTTGAACAGATATATACAACCCAAGTTCATTACAACCATTTCAAAAGTAAAAGAGCCAGAGCCTAGACGAATCGCTCAAGGCAACACCTTAATGCGATGGACGCGAAAGGAGGACACTTCATCAAGACACCTAGCCCAGACCACGAACTCATGGCGAAGGCGACACTTCAGGCTACTGTGGCAGAACCGCCCAAATTATAAGAGATCAAGTACCAAAGTACCTGATTTAACGACCACTTTAAACACTTGAGCCCATATAATCCCAGTAGTCCGGAAACCTCGAAGAATTTCTAACAATCGTATCTCCAACCAAGATCGCCCAAACTCAGGTATGCACATTCGAACGAACCAACCATTAAACGAAAATACTTGAAGTACGAAATAAAGTTATTACAACACTTTGTCTCGAGTTAAGTAGTACTCCTGCCACAACACATGTGGCCAAATAAACATTGTTTTGAAACTCAACCCAAAGTCTTACTCCATGGAAATACCATACTAGATAGGGGTGCCCACGAGACCTCGTCCAACAACAGGAAAAGATGAGCTCGTAGAAGACCTTGCCCAAAGCCTACTCCTCTTCTCCTTTGACAGGATACAGACAGTGCTTACAATAGCCGAAGTATACTTGGCCATCTGCAACAAACGGGATAAACCCTGAGTACGGGAATGTACTCAACTAGACTTACCCGTCTGACTGAAAATAAAGACTCCAAGGATATGCATGGCTATTTATTTGGATCTGGATAAACTTTGCTTTTGCGGAAACGCTAGAGAGATGAAGTAACTTTAAATATTTGAGAACAACCATTTTATTCCTATTAATTATTTCTAGGTTTTGCACCTGTACTAGAGCACACATTTTGATCTAATCAATCAATATAATAAACCATATCCAATTCCTTTATCAGCATTTTAGTAGAACCATTATGATGTCACATGGAGTTGTACCGTGGTGAAGCTCAGCATAATCTCCCACTATCCGGTGGGAGGCGGCGACTTGAATCGATATACAACCAGCTGACAAGATTACCTTTAACACACGCCCACACTTTCCCCGTCGGGTCCATGCACTGGGTTACCGCTCCACACTGTCCAGGTAGTATCGCCGCGGGCTCGCATTGGTCCACCCAATTGTAGAAATCAGTTGGCCACCACGGGGCAGGTCGTATCTACAAACTAGAGGGTGCTCACAGCAGATTGAGCACCAGCCCGGACAGTGTTTATTCGGCTTCGGGATCGATACTCGCAATGGCCCCTATGTGAAAGGGCGCATTCGAATATGTAAGAGGGCCATCATCGTATACAAACTTATACGATCCAACGGACGGACTGCCCCCAAGTCTAAATCACTTGGTGCCTCTTCCTTCCAGTTGACCGCATTTTCATTACTACCATTGGTTCTTTCCACGATAGCAAAATATAGCCAACCATGATCGGTATTATCCCATAATACTATAAATATAAATGTAACCATTTATTCTAAGCAGGCTAAGCGGTTGCTTTTGCTTTTATTAACAGGGTAACAAGGTAGGTAAATTCAATATCAAGGAAGGTAATGCATCAACTGAGATTCAATCAACTCCTGTCACATAATGCTTAAGGATGCTCCAGGGCTTGCCTTGAGTGAAGGTAGAGGGCTGGTGGTCAGGGCACTCAGGGTGGTTAGTGTCGAGCTCGTGGTACTCCTCGTTCAGCTCCTGCACCTCCTGGACTCCTTCCTCTGGAAGTGACACCTGAGGTTCCTCTACTAACCCTGGATGTGTGCAATGCATATAAGTAAACTTGATGGTGTAGGGATGATGCTTGAACATGGATTAAACACTCAAAGATTGCTTGAACAGGGATGGTGTAGAAATTTCACTCTTAGCAAAGCTACTAAACAGCAGATACAAAAAGATGAATTTAAATGTAGAAAAAAACACTTTGAACCAGACATACTAGCTAACAGGGTGAAACAAGATATATCTTATTTTTAGCAGGTTCTAAACTTAGAAACATATTTATCAAGAAAGTTCCATGATCAACACTACCATATTAATTTCTATAAAAATTTCCACAGAAAACCCTAGAAAAGGACACTTGAACTACAAGTATCTTTTCTGACATACAAGATACCACATATTATATTTTTCTTAGACAGACCAAGGCATACAGAGACTACACAAAAAAATTTAATGATTTATCTAAGCACAGATTTACCACAGGAATTAATCTAAGAAAACAGCAGAAACACATTTTAATAGGTAATAATTAAAACTTACACCGAAACATGGCATGTTATATTTTTCCTAGCTTCTACACAGGATAACAAAGCTAGCATAAAAACTTCACATTTTTATTTGACCATTTCAAGCAGGAACATAATTAATTTTGATAAATGCAAAAAAGAACTATTTAAACATTAGTACTGAAGACATTCTCCAAAAATTATTTTTATAATTTTAACAGAAAGATCTACATTTATAGAGTCTAACACAAATTATTTCACTATTTTAGGATTCACCAAACTCTAGATATGAAATAAACAAGCATTATCACATTTACTGAAAATAGGAAAAAGAAAAACATCACTATATTCAGCCCACGGTCTCGGCCCAGTGCGTGTCAGAGGCCGAGCTGACAGGTGGGACCCTGTGGTCAACTCGGGTCCATGTTGATGGTAATTAAGAGTTGTTTTATCACCATCAAAATACCATCGACATGCTCATTTCCAAAGGAAAACAAGCATAACCTGAATATATTGAGCCAAATAATTGGTTCCACATGTCCCTTGACTATTTGATGCAGGTAATGACAAATGGGACCTTCTGGGAGCCAATGGGCCCACATCAAGAAGATTAACATGACAACTCAACTATAGAGATTCGGCTGAATCCCTATAATGTCCAAACAGGCCCCACTTGCCCCCCTGAGTACTGGGCCACCTTCTAGAAGGTCAGGGAGGGCCCACATGTCAGTGCGGGGTTCGGCCGAATCTCCCTAATGCAGTTTTCACCTCCCCAACCGACCTACTGACTCCCCACATGGTGGAAATCAACACCCTTGATGCTTAGGCGGTTCTAAGGTCGGTTGGATCCAACGGAGCTTGATGAAGGTGACGCGGATCGCTGACGTGGCACCGGAGTAGCCCCTACTCCACCTCAAGCTATAAATAGACCCCTAGAGCTCCCTATTCATTTCATGCCTCATTGGAGAAACTACTCTCTAGCCTCTTAGTAGAGCTCTTCAGTAGTGTTATGCTAGTTGGAGGAGAGTGAGGAGCCTTCTGGAGAAAGCCCCAGGTCTATCGAGAATCTTCTCCGGATGCGAGTCTCTTGTAAGTTTAGCACTTGTAAGTGTCTTCTTCTGAGTTCTTTATAGTATTCAGTGTTCTAAATCTGGTTTAGCTGTTATACAACTTTTCCTGCTTGATCATCGCTTTGCTCTGAGTGAAGTGCTTTAATCTTAGGCTAAGGTTAAAGTAGTAAGATTAGTGTAGACGTGGTGTCTAAACTTAATCTTGCCTTTGTAAACCGCTTATCGCGCGTATTGTTTGTGGATGCTAGTAGAAGGTGACAGCTCTATCTAGTCTTTGTATTCCACCACGTGTGTCAGATAAGTTCTTAAAAGGTAAGGCTTCAATACAACGTGACAGCGCGGTCCGGTTAGAGTTTTGTCCTCTTTCTGATCTATCCTGTCTCCTCCTGCAAGAGAAGGGCCGATAAGGCCAGTATAACCAGCTATCCCTTGTTAGACATCTGTGCTATCTTGAACCTCTCAACCCAGTTATCATAATCTCCCTTAACCATCATAGGACATATCTTTAATCCAAGTTAGATCACTATCGTTCCCTGAGGAAAATACGATACCTGGAATAGTCCCGGTGAACTGCTACATCGGTATAATCTGTGTGCTTGCGGATCTATCCAATAGTCATAAGAAATACCAACAGTCCACATGTCAGTGAGTGGGAAGTAGAGCACGGCGCTGACCGGCGCGTTCTCGCCGACGGTGAGCTCGTCGGCGGCGAGGGTTGGTGCGCTAGGCTCGGGGGTGATGACGCACATCGAATGGTGGGGTTGGTTGAGCTAGCGCGTCCCTGTAGCAAGATGACGGCGTGCGGTGTCGGCTTCGGTGCTCGGGCATCGTCGGCCACGTGGCGGCAACGCCGGTGTACGGCACGGCCAGCGGTCGGGCGCTGGTGCGGGCGTGTGCGCTGCACGTGCGCGACACGTAAACGGTGCATGCGCGGGCTTGCACAAGGCCGAGCGGGCCGAATGGGTGGACTCGGCCCTTTCCAGGTTTGTTTTTCTTTTCCCATCTTTCTTTCATTTCTTTCAAATTGAAATTTATTCAAAACAGTTTAAAAAACTCAAAACTAAGATTTGAACGAAAGTTGTTCAGAATAATATTCCCCACATTTTTCATGTAGGTCAAATTTTCTGAAAACCAATTTTTCATCAGGTTCTCGATTAAAAACTGATTAAACAAAACTTTTTAGAAAAGAAAAACTTTTATTCTTAAAAGTTACGCTAAGCTTACTTAATCAGGGTGATTAGTTAAAACAAACTTCTCTTACTTATAATCATAGCAAACTTAGCTAATCATGTTAACAAGAGGAGAGCACAAAACACATGAAATGATGGCATAAGCAAACATGAATGCAATGTAATGCTTATGCTTAAGCTATTGATGATCCTAATGCAAAGCTTGACACAGGGTGTCACAGCCCTTCCCCCCTTAAAGAAATCTCGTCCCGAGATTTTGTGTTCCGTACCACTCATTATAAAAGACGGGATAGTTTGTGCTTAGGTAGGCCTCGGTCTCCCAGGTTGCATCATTCGGACCATGGTTACTCTAAAGAACCTTGAACGTCTTCACTTCTTGGTTTCTGGTGACCTTGGTCTTGGTGTCCAAGATCTTTTCTGGTTTCTCATAGTACTCCAAGTCTGATCTGATCGCGATGCCTGAACTCTGGACTGCTTCTTCTTCTGGAACTCGAAGACACTTTTTAAACTAAGATACGTGGAACACTGGAAAGATAGCACTCATTTCCGGGGGTAACTGCACTTGGTAAGCTACCTTGCCTTTCTTGGCAATGATCCGATAAGGTCCCACATATCGGGGTGCTAACTTCTTAATTCCGAAACGACGGACACCTCTCATGGGCGAGACCTTAAGATACACATAGTCACCAACTTGAAATTCCAAAGGTCTCCTCCTTTGATCTGCATACCCTTTCTATCGAGATTGAACTGCCTTGATATGCTGATGAACCGTGCGGACTATTTCTTCTGCCTCTTTCACATAGTCCGTACCATAGAAACCCTTGTCTCCGGATTCAATCCAATTGACAGGGGTTCTACACTTTCGTCCGTACAAAGCATCGAACGATGCCATCTTAATGCTTTCTTAGTAACCATTGTTATACAAGAACTCTGCCAAAGGTAACCATTTCTCCCAAGATCCTTTTGCTGACACAACACATGCCCTCAACATGTCTTCCAACACTTGATTCACTCTTTTTGTTTGTCCATCCCTCTGAGGGTGATAAGCTGAGCTTCGAATTAACTTTGTTCCCAACTCTTTATGCAACTGCTCCCAAAAATGAGCGATAAACTGTGATCCTCTGTCTGATATGATTGTTTTGGGGATACCATGTAACCTTAAGATATTCTGAACATACAACTCTACATACTGATGTGGTCGATGGGTAACCTTGATTGGTATGAAGTGAGCTACTTTGGTTAAGCGATCAACGATAACCCATATTGAGTCATTTCCTTTGTAAGTGGTAGGTAACCTTGTGATGAAGTCCATACTGATGTCTTCCCACTTCCACTCAGGTATAGAGAGAGGTTGTAGCAAACCGGCAGGTTTCATGTGTACGACCTTAATGCGACAACATGTATCACACTTTGCGACATACTCAACAATATCCTATTTCATCTTAGACCACTAATACCTTATCCTGAGGTCATGATACATCTTACTACTGCCAGGGTGAATCGATAGCTTTGAGTTATGTGCTTTGTTGAGAATCCTATCTCGCAGAGCCTGATCTTTAGGAACTACCAAACGTTGATTGAACCATATGACTCCTTTCTCATCCGTCTTGAAATTCAGAGACTCACTGGTTTCTAACCTTTGTTTGGTTTGCATAAGCTCTTTGTCTAATTTCTATCCCTCAATAATATCACTATCCAAGGTGCATTGGATAACAATATTATTTAACACCAAAGGATGCATTAGATCAAACCCATCTTCTAACAGAGGTTGCAACAAGTTGCAATGAGATTTGTGGCTCAAAGCATCTGCTACAACATTTGCTTTTCCAGGATGGTAATGCACCTCTAAGTTATAATCCTTGATTAACTCTAGCCATCTTCGTTGTCTCATGTTCAATTCAAACTGGGTAAACAAGTACTTCATACTTTTATGATCAGTGAAGATGCGACACAAGTTACCCATTAGATAATGTCTCCATATCTTTAAAGCATGCACAACTGCTGCTAATTCCATGTCATGTGTCAGGTAATTCTCCTCGTGAGGACGAAGTTGTCATGAGGCATAAGCAATGACTTTTCCATTTTGCATTAACACACAACCCAAACCAATGGTTGATGCATCACAAAACACATCAAAAGGTTCCTCCAAGTTTGGTTGTGCTATAACTGGTGTAGTTGTTAACAGTGTCCGCAAGGTACGGAATGCTGTTTCACATTCTAGGCTCCATTCAAACTTCTTATTTTTCTAAGTTAACCTTGTCATAGGTTTAGCTATCTTGGAGAAGTCCGGGATAAAACAATGGTAGTATCTGGCCAAACCTAGAAAGCTGCGAACCTCGTGCACGTTAACGGGTGCTTTCCAATTCATGACTTCTTGCACTTTCGAGGGATATACTGATATACCTTCTCCTGACAAGATGTGACCCAGAAAAGGCACTTTGGTCAACCAAAACTCACACTTGCTGAACTTAGCATACAACTTATGCTCCCGTAATCGTTCCATCACTATCCTCAGGTGTTCGGCATGGTCCCTCTCATTCTCCGAATATACCAAAATGTCATCGATGAAGACCATAACAAACTTATCCAACTCTTGCATGAACACGGAGTTCATTAGGTACATAAAATGCGCAGGCGCATTTGTTAATCCAAAAGACATCACTAGGTACTCATACAGACCGTACCGGGTGGAGAAAGCGGTCTTAGGTACATCCTCCTTTCTGATTTTAATCTGATGGTAACCTGACCTCAGGTCTATCTTAGAGAACACCTTTCCTTTAGACAACTGATCGAACAACAAATCAATCCGAGGCAACGGATATTTGTTTTTGATGGTAACTGCATTGAGGGGACGATAGTCTACACACATCCTTAAAGTTTTATCCTTCTTTTTCATGAAGATGGCGGGACATCCCCAAGGTGAACAACTCGGACGGATCAAACCCTTCTCTAGCAACTCCTGAAGTTGCTTCTTGAGTTCTGCTAACTCGTTGGGTGGCATCCTATATGGCCTCCTGGATATAGGTGCTGTTCCGGGAGCCAACTCTATAGCAAACTCAACATGTCTGTTTGGGGGTAACCCTGGAAGATCGTCCGAAAACACATCTGGAAACTCACAAACTACAGGGCTCTTATCCAACAACTCTGTAGTGATGGCAAACATGACTCTCAACTGATTCGGATTTTTAGGTAAGAGGATTCCAAAAGTAGCTCCATTCTGGGGGTTGGTGATAGATACTGCACGCTGGGCTATATCTAGATGCACTTTCCACACCTTCATCCATTCCATTCCAAGAATGACATCTAGACCTAGCTCAGGTATTACGATGAGGCTGACATGGACCGATGTCGTCCCCATGGTAATTTCTACATCCTTTACCATTTTACGAGTATAAAGGACAGCTCCAACTGCACTAATCTGATACTCCTTTTCCAACTCTACCACCTTCTGCTGACTCCACAGCTCAAAGTTCCCACTAATGAATGAATGCGATGCTCTAGAATCAAACAAGATAACTGCAGGACATTGATTAACAAGGAACGTACCAGCTGTGACGGGCTCTCCTTCTGGTACTTCCTCCAAGGTGGTGTGGTGGACGTTCCCTGTGCGAGGCTTCGGTGGAAGGTTGAACTGCTTTCTTGGCTTTGTGCAGAAACGCGACAGGTCACCAGTTTGACCGCACTTATAGCATGGCCCCACCACATAGGACGTCTTCTGCCCTCCAGCTCCAGGTGCTGCAGCTTTGTCCTTGTTCTGCTGCATGGGTGCAGTGAAGGGCATTTGGTAAGCGGGACGAGCGCGAGCATTGGTCATCTTCTCTTGAGGTGGACGGAATCACGCACCAGCTTGTGGTGGACGAAATGCTGGCCTTGAAGCATTTGGACCCCTGTTCTGATGGAATCCTCCCTCTGGGACTCGACAACGAGTCTCTGCAAGCAACCTGTTGTCGTTGGCCTCCTGGTTCAAGCAGTCACTGATTAAGTCACTCAAGGTGAGGCGGTAGCTGTTTCCCATCTTGGAAAGGAGAGTGGCATTCATGCCCCTCTTGAAACTGGCGATCTTCTTGGTGTCGGTGTTGACGAAGTCAAGAGCATAGCGGGCCAGGCGGTTGAAGCTGGCGAGGTACTCTGTCACTGACCTGGTACCCTGAGCAAGCCTCATGAAATCAGTGAGCTTCATCTCCATCACTCCATCAGGGATGTAGTGATGGTGCATAGCAATGGATAACAGTTCCCAGGTAACCACAGTACCAGCAGGCAAGTTGTTGCGGTACTGGGACCACCAGATACTCACTGGTCTTTCCAGCCTGTGCGCGGCATACTCCGCCTTTAGCTCCACCATCAGGCGCAGAAGTCGAAACTTTTGTGTCATGGAGTGCAACCATTCATCGGCCTCCAGCGGTTTAGTAGCTTCCTTGAAGAACAGAGGACGTGTGTCCATGAAATCCTTGTAGGAGCTGTACTGATTAGGCACGGGCCCTTGGTGTTGCCTGTGCTGCTGAGCCGTGTTGGCGGCGATGTTGCGCAAGGTCTCGTTCATCTGGTGCTGCATCTCCTCCACACTTCTTTGGCTGTCCAGGAACTGGCCAAAGAATGCCTCTGGTGTGATCGGAGGTTGTGGTGGCAGGTCTTCTCTTGCGAGCTCTCCATCCCGGTTATTGCGATGAGTGTTAGTCGGCATCTGTATATCCCATTAACAAGCAACAATTAGGTGATGTTATATTGAATAATGAATAAATACCGTGTTGTACACAATGTATTATTAAGCACACAACCAGATATAATTACTCATCTTTCCATATAACATCACATAATTAATTACTCGTCATAAGCATACAAATAACATTCCACATTCTTTGCCAGAACAACGTCTGGACTTAATTCCAAATTTGGCTTACACATAGCGAGAATCCAAATTAAATAGAGTCTTAAACAACATGATACAAAAGCCCCTAACGTGAAAGGTCAAACTCCTAATCTAGCGCTCAGTCTGCGTCGGAGAAGTACTGCTCTCCATCGGAGTCGTCGAGGTAGGGCTCGTCGGCGAAGGCCTTGTTCGGAGCCAAGTCCTCCTCCGGTGGGTCAGGACCAAGGATCACTCCGTCCTGTGGCTCGGCCACCTCAGGTGTAGGTGCTACAGCTGCTTCCTGCTGCTGCTGGTGAAGAGCGTGAAAAGCCTCGTGCAGGTTGTAGATGTACTTCTGTTTCCCGTTGAGGTGACCCTCTAACTCTGTGACCCTCTCCTGTAGGCCCTCTGACTCGGTCCAAGCTTAATTCCTGGAGTTGGTGGCATCGAGGAGTAACTACTCACCAACCACGCGAGTAGCGATCTCCTCTCCCAACCTGGTCTGAGCCTGGTCGCGCTCCAGAGTCATCTGAGCCAACTCTGCTTGAAGGGTGGCGACGGCTGTCTCGAACTCCTTCTGCAACTGGCGCTTGCTCTCAAGAGTAGCGTTATGGACCTCCGTCACATCTGCAAGACTGCGCTCCAAACTCTCACAAGTGCCAAGCAAGGCTCCAGTGGCACCCATGGCTGGGGTCTTGCAGAAGAAAAACTCCTCCTCATCCCCTGTCACCGTTGTCTCCTCAGGCTGTGTCCAGTCTACAGGAAAAGTCTGTCCATGGGGAAACACTCCCAGCCAAGTGTCTGCAAGGTCTGCTAGAAAGCGGGCGATGATATCCTTTAGCACCAAGTATGATGCCCTGTTGGCACCATCCTTAGCACAAGTTCCCTTGGTGGTGATTGTCCAGCCAGGCCAATCTGGTCTTCCTTCCAAGGCTTTCACTCTGACCTCAACCTGGACCAAAGAGTCCTGACCATACTGCTGTTTCTGCCAAGAGTACTTGGGCTCACTGCCCTCTGAATACCCAATGGCGTGCAAAACCCGGAAAAGGATAGCCGGCAGCCCAAAGTACGTCAAAAACTTTCCCCGGGTCATCTTCCTTGCTAAAAGGTAGCGACGAACTCCTGCTCCTCCGGTGGCCTTCCTGGCGGTCAAATGGGTGCGAGGCATCTGTAGAACAAAGGGGTTTCAAACTCTAGTGAACCAGATATAAAGTTGGTAAATTTTATCGAAAAGGAACAATTTACAATTTAAGGGGAGGTATGACATGGTGCAAGAATATAAACATGATGCATGAGCGTAATTACATTCTCACTCAACTAGAATGACTCGCAAGTCCTAACGTTCTAGTCAGTGGCAGGACGATTTCTCATTACGCAGTTATTCATTCTACACGGATACGTAGTTAGTGTACCTGCAGAAGATTCATTTCAGCCCAAAAAGACAAATCTCAATGCAGAAAATCACCGGGCACTTCTCCTAATATGCACGAAGCACACATCAGTTAGTTACCAAAACCTTATGCACCAAGCTCGGAAAACCCGCCCAGCATTTCATACTTCTCAGATATGTTTGCGTAAAAGCTCGCATATCCTTCAGTGATATTATATCGCTTCCCTTGACCAACGGTTGGAAGGTCTACTCTCACATCTCACAAATAGTTTTCAATGCAATTTTCGAACCTAATATCATCCTTCCCAAGAATGATACCTCGGCAATTTATAAAGATCCAGCATGAGCAAAACCTTGACCCAAGTTAGTATTATTAAGCCACCTGATTTCCTAGTATAGGGCTAAGGACTAGACTCGGGCACCCTAAGTTTTCGAACTTAGTTTGTAAAAATAGTTTTGAAATACCCATTTTTGTTTAAAAGTTGCTGAAATGAATGAGGATACCTGAACTCAGCTCTGATACCAACTGTGGCAGAACCGCCCAAATTATAAGAGATCAAGTACCAAAGTAGCCGATTTAACGACCACTTTAAACACTGGAGCCCATATAATCCCGGTAGTCCGAAAACCTCGAAGGATTTCTAACAATAGTATCTCCAATCAAGATCGCGCAAACTCAGGTATGCACATTCGAACGAACCAACCATTAAACGAAAATACTTGAAGTACGAAATAAAGTTATTACAACACTTTGTCTCGAATTAAGTAGTACTCCTGCCACAACACATGTGGCCAAATAAACATTGTTTTGAAACTCAACCCAAAGTCTTCACGCAAATACCATACTAGATAGGGGTGCCCACGAGACCTCGTCCAACAACAGGAAAAGATGAGCTCGTAGAAGACCTTGCCCAAAGCCTACTCCTCTTCTCCTTTGACAGGATACAGACAGTGCTTACAATAGCCGAAGTATACTTGGCCATCTGCAACAAACGGGATAAACCCTGAGTACGGGAATGTACTCAACTAGACTTACCCGTCTGACTGAAAATAAAGACTCCAAGGATATGCATGGCTATTTATTTGGATCTGGATAAACTTTTCTTTTGCGGAAACGCTAGAGAGATGAAGTAACTTTAAATATTTGAGAACAACCATTTTATTCCTATTAATTATTTCTAGGTTTTGCACCTGTACTAGAGCACACATTTTGATCTAATCAATCAATATAATAAACCATATCCAATTCCTTTATCAGCATTTTAGTAGAACCATTATGATGTCACATGGAGTTGTACCGTGGTGAAGCTCAGCATAATCTCCCACTATCCGGTGGGAGGCGGTGACTCGAATCGATATACAACCAGCTGGCAAGATTACCTTTAACACACGCCCACACTTTCCCCGTCGGGTCCATGCATTGGGTTACCGCTCCACATTGTCCAGGTAGTATCGCCGCGGGCTCGCATTGGTCCACCCAATTGTAGAAATCAGTTTGCTACCACGGGGCAGGTCGTATCTACAAACTAGATGGTGCTCACATCAGATTGAGCGTCGGCCCGGACAGTGTTTACTCGGCTTCGGGGTCGATACTCGCAATGGCCCCTATGTGAAAGGGCGCATTCGAATATGTAAGAGGGCCACCATCGTATACAAACCTATACGATCCAACGGACGGACTGCCCCCAAGTCTAAACCACTTGGTGCCTCTTCCTTCCAGTTGACCGCATTTGCATTACTACCATTGGTTCTTTCCACGATAGCAAAATATAGCCAACCATGATCGGTATTACCCCCATGGGATAATACTATAAATATAAATGTAACCATTTATTCTAAGCAGGCTAAGCGGTTGCTTTTGCTTTTATTATCAGGTTAACAAGGTAGGTAAATTCAATATCAAGGAAGGTAATGCATCAATTGGGATTCAATCAACTCCTGTCACCTAATGCATCACAGTATAAAATACTCAAGTAGATTAATTGTAAATACTGGGAGGCTTAAGGATGCTCCAGGGCTTGCCTTGAGTGAAGGTAGAAGGCTGGTGGTTAGGGCACTCAGGGAGGTTAGTGTCGAGCTCGTGGTACTCCTCGTTCAGCTCCTGCACCTCCTGGACTCCTTCCTCTAGAAGTGGCACCTGGGGTTCCTCTACTGACCCTGGATGTGTGCAATGCATATAAGTAAACTTAATGGTGTAGGGATGATGCTTGAACATGGATTAAACACTCAAAGATTGCTTTTAGAATCACTCTAAGTATCCACTCTAATTCCACTTTACACAGCAACCTTATTATAAACGGCTCAGAAAAATGTACCAAAATTACAGAGCACAGAACAAGCCTACTGCATACTACTGCAGAAAAATAACTTAAAGTAAAGGTATCAGCTAGAAGATACAAAAAGATGAAATTAAATGCAGAAAAAGCACTTAGAACTAGAGCTACTAGCTAAAAGGGTGAAACAGGATATATCTTATTTTTAGTTGTTTCTAAACTTAGAAACATATTTATCAAGAAAGTTCCATGATCAACAATACCAGATTAATTTCTATAAAGATTTCCACAGAAAACCCTAGAAAAGGACACTTGAACTACAAGTATCTTTTCTGACATACAACATACCAAATATTATATTTTTCTTAGACAGACCAAGGCATAGAGAGACTACACAAAAAGTTTCATGATTTATCTAATCACAGATTTACCACAGGAATTAATCTAAGAAAATAGCAGAAACACATTTTAATAGGTAATAATTAAAACTTACACAGAAACATGGCATGTTATATTTTTCCTAGCTTCTAAACCGGATAACAAAGCTAGCATAAAAACTTCACATTTTTATTTGACAATTTCAAGCAAGAACACAATTAATTTTGATAAATGCAGAAAGGAACTATTTAAACATTAGTACTGAAGACATTCTCCAAAAATTATTTTTATAATTTTAACAGAAAGATCTACATTTATAGAGTCTAACACAAATTATTTCACCATTTTAGGATTCACCAAACTCTATATATGAAATAAACAAGCATTATCACATTTACTGAAAATAAGAAAAAGAAAAACATCACTGTATTTAGCCCATGGTGAACAATGCATGGGCTCGGCCCAGTGCGTGTGAGAGGCCGAGCTGACAGGTGGGACCCCGTGGTCAACTCGGAATCCACATGTCAGTGAGTGTGAAGCAGAGCACGACGTTGACCGGCGCGTTCTCGCCGGCGGTGACCTCGTCGGCGGCGAGGGTTGGTGCGCTAGGCTTGGGGTGATGACGCGCATCGACTGGTGGGGTTGATTGAGCCAGCGCGACCCTGTAGCGAGCCGGCGGCGTGTGGTGGTGGCGCAATGCGGCGGTGCGAAGCGGCGAGGCTCTCGTCGGCGCTGTGTTGCCCGGCGAGCGGGTGCGTGAGCACCACGGTGTTCCAGTGAGTGCAGCGTGTGTGTTGGTTGAACTGGAAGAGCTCCGAGGAGGTCCGGCCACGTGCGAGCTCCATGGCGGCGGCAATGGCGCACGGCCAACGGCGCTGTGCCATTTCAAGGCGAGCTAGGGCTAGGGCTACCCTCGGCGAAGCTTCCACGAAGATGGAAGAATCGGAGGTGTCCGAGAGGGAGGTGAACGTCGTTTGGTCATTGCGGTGGTGACTGCGCGCCGAGGAACGGCGATGGCGTTCCGGCGTGCGTGAGGCTCGGTTAGCGAAGGGAGCGGATTGTCACGAGCAGTGGTGGGAGGGCGAAGGCGAGGTGAGTGGTGGCGAAGAGGGATGAGCAGCAGGCCTCGGTGGCGGCGTAATGGGGGAAGGGGGGCTGCAGTGCTTCGGTGCGGGCGCGGGGTGAACGAGGAGAGCGAGCGAGGGGGCGGAGTGAGCGGGTGGACGCGGTTGGAGGAGGACGGGGGTGGCCTGTGAACGGTGCGACGATGACGGTCGGGCGGAGCGAGGGGGTCGTTCGCGGCGTGCGGGCAGAGCGGCAGCACGCGGGGCAGAGCGCGCTCTTGGTCCTAGCGCCGTTAGGGCGGATTCGACACTTGATCACGAGCAAGACAGGGCGAGCGGCTGACCGGACGCGGCACTGCGGCGGCGTTATGGCGACGCGACGGCGAGTAGCGCGGCAGCGGCGCAGCGCTGCGCTCTGCGCGACGCAGAGGCGAGGAGTCGGCGAGTGCGTGGTCGACGCAGTGCGGCAGGGCGCGGCGCGAGGAGAGTGGCGCAGCGCGGCTGTCGGCTTCGGTGCTCGAGCATCGTCGGCCACGTGGCGGCAACGCCGGCGTACGGCGTGGCCAGCGGTCGGGCGCAGGTGCGGGCGCGTGCGCGGCACGTGAGCGGCGCGTGTGCGGGCTTGCGCAAGGCCGAGCGGGCTTGCGCAAGGCCGAGCGGGCTTGCGCAAGGCCCATTCCAGGTTTGTTTTTATTTTCCCATTTTTCTTTCATTTGTTTCAAACTGAAATTTATTCAAAACAGTTTCAAAAACTCAAAACTAAGATTTGAAACTTAAACGAAAGTTGTTCAGAATAATATTCCCCACATTTTTCATGTAGGTCAAATTTTCTGAAACCCACTTTTTCATCAGGTTCTCCATTAAAAACTGATTAAACAAACCTTTTTAGAAAATAAAAACTTTTATTCTTAAAAGTTAGGCTAAGCTTACTTAATCAGGGTAATTAGTTAAAACAAACTTCTCTTACTTATATGCATAGGAAACTTAGCTAATCATGTTAACAAGAGGAGAGCACAAAACACTTATTCAATTCTAGGGTGAAGTATATAAATAGACACACATGAAATGATGGCATAAGCAAACATGAATGCAATACAATGCTTATACTTAAGTTAATGATGATCCTAATGCAAAGCTTGACATAGGGTGTCACAGCTACAGTACATAATGACTCCGCCCAGACCCTCGCTCACCGGCCCAAAGCGACGGCAAAACTCCTGAGTGCAAGTAGGAGGATCGTCAGCGTCCAAATCTGGCACATCCCATGGGCACCAAATCCCCCACCGCTGCACGGTGAAGTGAAGGTCCTAGCGGAGGGAGGAACGCAGCACAGCCAGGCCACGGTTGCCCCATCTACCATTCGGGAACACACCACTGGTGACCTGGTTGAGAAGAGCGAGGGCCTCAAGGTCCACCGGATTTGCAAGATACAGTATCATGGACAGAAAGTACATTGCCCCGGCATCCCCAGCCTGGATCGCCAGTTTGATGAACCCCCAACAAGAGGGATCGTCTCCCCGCAGCATCAACATCTCCACACCGTGGAAACACAAGGCTTCTCGATGACCAACCTCAAAAAAGCGCTGCTCGAGAGCCCTCCCCCGAAACTTGTGGCAAGACCGGCAGAAGTCATGTATAGCTCGAAGAGACAAGAGTCCATCCATCGTGCCGTCATGGCAGATCCTCTGAAAAACACTACAAACCTAGCGAAGACGCATGTACTCCTGGTAGTCGCCTCCATAGTCGATGGCGCGGAGGAGGATCTAGAAGAGAAGCTCCTCCGGCAGCGTCAGTAGAAGGTCGGGCACCATGGCGAGCCAAGCACGGTCGACACAAAAAAGAGGCTGACATGCCTCCCGCGATCCTTCTCGACGACGACGACGGCGAGAAACCCTCTTTTCTTACTACTACTGGTTGATGCAAAGGGGAAGAAGAAGACAGAGAAGAGCGGTGGAAAGTAGTATTACTCTAGACCCCATCCAATATATAGCGTAGGGCTATTACCTCTCCGTCTTCCACACGCACGCATCTCGGGCCCACAGAGACGTGACCCTTCATTTCCCAGGCATGGACGACATCAGCGAACCGCTGGAGGACACGTACACCACTTCGCCGAACCAAGCAACCGGCTGCCACAGGGGCCCACGAACCACATGCAGCGCCAACTTCCCAGGAACAGGAAAGCGTCGCAAGAGGCACAACCAGTCCACCATGACTAATAAAAAGGTGAGCACAACCGGTAAGTACGTCATTTAAAAGAACATCAAATTCTTTATCTCTACTATGCAAAATGCAGGGACCAAAAACAGCGTAATGGCTGAAAGACCGTTTGTTACCCGTAGTACTCATTTAACAAATGAGACAACTAGGCTAAGGGATCTTGGTTGGCCCAAAACATTACAGGTTCTACAGCCTCCCTGGCCAAAAAACGAAGAGTGAGGGACGTTGCTAGGTGGCCCCTAGCGGCCGGAACATAGATGTTTTCACGTCGAACGCGCTTAGTGAACGTGTTTAGGCTTTGGCAGATAACAGAATACGTGGTAAACCCCACGAGGGGCGGCATCGAGCCCTCGGATCCCATCGAACGGATCCGAGTACTATACGTATCGACTGTCGAAGATTAGAGATCGGTCCACTATGGACTTCTGCCGGTGCGTGCCTCCACGGATGAGGACCCGGGGTCTCAACTAAACTACCCGTTAGCAACTCGCCGAGCCCTCGATCTGGGTCAGCGAGGTAAGATACGAGGTGACTCACTTCCACATCCTATACCATGGGGGTGCGAGGAAGAAACATGGGAGCTGCGATAGCCCCTAAACGCATGATCCAACAAACAAGATAGGCAAAGAACGGGAACGATGGCTAAGAACGACGGTTGGACCATAACAAACTTTTATATAACTAAAACGTTGCCACCAAACTCAGGATCAAGGATAAACAAACACATCATGAGCATAATTTATCAAATAACTAGTTCCACATGTCCATGAGTGTTTGAATGCAGGAATGAAGAAATGGAGCAAAGGAGAGCTAGTTGGGCCCACATAGGGGGTTGGCCGACCACCCTATGGGCCCACTAGCTCTCCCCTCTCGGCCATCATCCAAGAGAAGCATCCCAGAGTGATTTCCAACCCTTGGATCACTCTGTGCTTTCTCTCAACGGCTCACAAGCAAAGCACATGGATCCATGGGCCCACACCAAGGAGATAAACGTAACAACTATCCTAGAACCAACTTTTAGCGTCCATGACAAGTGGGACCAGCACCTGGGTGACTGAGGTGGGATAGACACCCCAAGGGGGGGTCGACTGATCCACCATTGGGCCCAACAGGCCCCCATTTGGTCCCTGACTAGTGGGGCCACCTCCAGGAGGACAGAGGAGGGCCCACTGGCCAAAGGGGGGATCGGCCGATCCACCCCCTAGGTCGGTTGGCTCCTTCAACCGCCATACTCCTCCCCCCACATGATGAATCACATCCATCCATTCCTTGGTCGGTTTCAAGGACGGTTGGATCCAAGGGTGGAGGATGGAAGGCCCTGGATCGCTGACGTGGCGCCGGAGTAGCCCCTACTCCATCCTCCACTATAAATAGAGGGTCACGGCCCCCTCTCTAGACATGAAGAAGAAGAAGCCTACAAGCTTTATTCCTTAGATTGTTCTAGGAGTTAGTGTAGTGTGGGAGTTAGAGTTGAGTCGAGCTGTGCTCGGGATTTCCAGAGTTGTCTTCTAGGAAGTCTGGTATAGCTCTTGTATCTTTCCTTCTTTGTAAGACTTTATCTTATTCAATATATATCTTTCTCTTTACTTTACTTAGTATTTACTTTGAGAATTTCTAGACTAGATATAGTCTTGCTATATGCTTTTGCTCTTTAATAGCCTTTACATCCATAGTCTCTGATCCTTGTGACCTTTCCTGTATGCGATCATTGCCTGTCATAGGTTACTTTGGTTATTGATCCTAGTCAAAGTAGTAAGTTGTGGGTAAGCGTGGTGCTTATCCATAATCTTATCCTTGGTTATCGCTTGCTGCACGGATTGTTTGTGGTAGCTAGCAAGAGATGACAGCCTTGTCTAGTCGTTATATTCTACCACGTGTTTATAGGCAAGTTCTTAAAAGCTAAGGCCCCCATAAGAAGAGGGCACGGTCCGATAGGAGTTTTGTCCTCCTACTGATCTATCCCCTCGCCTAGCATACTTGTATTGAGGAGAGAAACTATAGTGTTTAGACTAGTTAATTAGCTAAGTATATTGAAGTAAAGAGAAGTACATAGGAGTCCCTTTTCTCTTCTCGTTGTCCTCCTACCTAGCTAGTCTCTGAGGTCCGTTCTAAGTATCATTTATCGTAGCTTCTTCACTCATCAACACCTTCCTATCACATTTATCGTTTACCCTCCTATACTAGTTGGTACTAAGTTAAGGTACTCTCTAGGATCTCTCTCAAATTATCATTTCTAGCCAGCTTTCCCTTGGGATAATATAAATTACGATACCTTGGAATACTCCTTGGTGAAGTGCTACAGCGGTATAATCTGTGCGCTTGCGGATTTTTCCAATAGTCATAAGAAATACCAACAAGCATTTCTGGCGTCGTTGCCGGGGAAAGCATGGCCTAGAAATTTTAATTAGATTGAATCTAGAGATTCTCGTTAACTTAGTTATCAATTAGATATAGGGTTTACCCCTTGCCTTTGTTTCTCTTAATTGTGAAGCAAGGCATTGTATGATTGAGTTCCACTTTTGAGCAACCATATTAGAAAATCTTGAGAGATTCCGAAAGAACTCTAGACACCATCTAGTGCCCCTCGAAAGTTCATCTTGAATTTGGATCCACCCAAGGAAGGAGGCTGCACTTTGTTTATCAAGCAAGTTATGGGTCAGAAGGCTATTTCCGACTTTTTGGTCATGTTAGTCGCTCACGTGGCGCGAGGACCTGAGGTTAATACAGGGAGTGCTACCCTCGAGCTGAAGCCAACCTCGACTAACCTAGTGCACGCCAACCCATTTAGTGGGAAGTCCCATGAGGATGTTACTTCCCATCTCAAACACTTCATGGAGGTGTGTTGTATGATCAAAGGAGTGGTGTTTGTCACCATTTGTCTTCGCCTTTTCCCATTCTCATTGTTGGGGAAGGCGAAGCAATGGTTCTATGCTCAGAAAGAAGAACCCACCACCTGGAAGATGGACCTCTTGATGAAGAAGATAGAATAAGGTTCCAAGAAGGAACGAGAGGCCATCTATCCAGTCGCCGCCGCACAAGCTATTACCCTAAACCCTAAACCCTTTTATTACACACACAATTAGTGTCTACCCTTTTGGTTACTCTAAGTGTTACACACTTGTTTAGGGTCACACACACTTGTTTAGATGAATTGTTAGAGATGGATTTGTTAGAGAAATATTGACCTTCCATTATTACTAGTAAACATGTATATATATGATTTGATAGAGAAATAAATACCTTTCATTATTTCTAGTTAAATGTATAGATCTTTCATTTGTTAGATAAATATATACCCTAAGTGCCTACCCCTAGTGCCTAAACCCTAAGTGTTTACCCTAAACCCTAAACCCTTTTATTACACACACACTAAGTGTCTATCTAAACCCCTAAGTGTCTAAACCCTATAGATATATATACATCCTAAGTGTCTACCCTAAACCCTAAACCCTTTTATTACACACACACACTAAGTGTCTAAATCCTTTTACTATATATAGTTGCAGAAATGAACGACCCGAATGACAACATGGACGAGGATTTCTTGTTTTCAATGATCAACGATGGCACTAAGCAAGTATGATATGGCACCAATGAAGTAGTAGATGGTAGCGCCAATCAAGAAGATGACGGAAGACAGTACTTTGCCGAAGATGTTGAGCAAGAAAATATCGCGCAAGACAATGTTGACGAGGTATATATATGTCTACAATCTCTTGTGTATAGTACATGACAATCAAAATAATTACATTTGTATAATTATATTTATAATTTTTGTGTTTCTACATACATAGCCGTCTGCATCAACGACAACTACGGGGAAGAGTAAAAATGTACAAGGCCCAAAGAAGCCATTGGAGGGTCGGTACATTATCTCACAATTCCAGGAGAAAATAGGGAGAGTACTTGGACCACATGCACATACATTTGTCAACCATTGTGGTTACCTTGTAAGGGATAGGTTTCCGATAAGTGCTTGTGAATGGCGGCAAAGGAAAGATCATCCAGATGTTAGCTTTGTCTCTGATTGTGACAAGGCTCTAATTTGGCGAGATGTCCTTCAACATTTCTCGCTCGATACAGAAGATGAAGCTTTGAAGGGGAGAGTTAGGGACTGGGCAATGAAGAAGATGGAAACACAATTCCAAGCCTGGAAGAAGAAATTGTACAACGAATTTGTCAAGAAGAACCTTACTCCAGATTTCAACAATAAGGCCTACGTCAAGTTGAGGCCGTTTTGGGATGACTTTGTAGGTTTCAAGACATCGGAAGAGGGTGACGCACGAGCGATTCAGAACCAATAGAATGCCCGAGAAAACCAATACCACCATCGCTTGGGATTAGGTGGCTACATTACTATAAGTGGGAAAAAACAGAAGAGGACCTTGTAGCTAGGGGAATCCAACTAGAATCAGGTAGCTGGTCTGAGCGTGGTAAGTGGTGGTTTTTTGCACAATTAATCTTACTTCAATTCAGCATAAAGATAAATATGTTGACTCTATAAACAAATGCAGTTTTCACTAGATACTCATAGTCTTCGATATGACTAGAAGTGAATTGGTAATCTATGACTCATTGAGAAAACCACTTGGAGATTACCAAGACATGATAGACATTATCAAGGGGTAACTTTGATCTTTAAATATGGATGCATGCTCTTTAACTACACTACAATAGTTAATTAATTAATGATCCAATTATTGAACAGGTTTTGGGCTTGGTTTGTTGAGAAACACCGTCCGGATCTGGAAGTGGCACTAAAGGGTCCTGTCCTCCTAAATGTAAGTTGTACTAGCTCTCATAATATGTTATCTTAGGATGTTTAACATATGCATATGATGACAATAGTCATATTTTCATATCTTACAATGAGTTCTAAGGCAGCCACCAGACAACAATCTGTGTGGATACTATGTTTGCGAGTTCCTCACGGTGTATGCAAGACAAACTATTAATGAGACACTAAAAGTATGTCATATGTATATATAATACATCCATTTTATTTAGTTGTTCCTATTAACTAAATCTTATGTATATTAACACTTGTTTGTTTATAATGCAAATTGAAGTCTCTATGGTTGAAGAACAAAGTGTTGCAAGATGTCCGTCTTAAGGGAATTCAAGAAACCATTGCTAGAATTTTTATTGAAAAAGTGCTGAAACCTAAAGGCGAGTACTATTTCGACCTAACCGAACAACTGAAGCCAAATCAAGATGAATATCTGTATGATATTTAAGTAGCGAGACCGGGTGTGTCCTAAATCAAACATGAATGGATAATGATGTAAATTTTATGTGCATATATATATATTATACTTATGTATATATAGCTCAATAATATATTTATATAGAGAGTTTCATAGTTTATTTGTCTTTAATGCTTGAAACTAACTTATAAGTGCGTGAATACATATATTAGCAGTGAATAAATGCATTAGAAGCGAAGAATACACACATTTGAATACCTAATCTATTTGTAAAACCAAATTAAGAAATACCAAAATCAGAAAAAAAAAAAGGACCTTTAGTCCCGGTTGGTAATACCAACCGGGACTAAAGGGTGCAGCCCCGCATGGCCCGCCTGCACCACCTGGCGCACCCTTTAGTCCCGGTTGGTATTACCAACCTGGACTAAAGGTCGGGCTTTAATCCGGGGCTTCTAATCCAGGACTAAAGGGGGACAATTAGTTCCGAATCCTTAGTCCTGGTTTAGGAACCGGGGCTAAAGGCCTTTACGGACCGAGGACAAAAGCCGTTTCTGTACTACTGTAGTAAAAACATGCATAGGGTACGTACGTCCAACCATTCGATATGGAGGCCAATGTGGCACCAACCAACCAACTAATCAACCGTACATAGCGAATCCCTAGAAGGAACAAATGATTATCGCGCACGGCACTCGCAAGAATACAGTATATATTGCACTGCACGGGTCTGGGTCCGGGTCTGGTTAACGCACACGCTTTTGGTGGTAGGCTGCCACTGCTACGTGAGGACATGCATGAAGGATCGAGAACGGCGACCAGAGGGGGGTGAATGGGAGCCTCAAATTTCTCTTAAAATATTCGCGTTGGTCTTCCCAAAAACCAAACCCAGTTGCTGGGTGCTCAACATTAAGCTTGTTGAAGAGCTTGTCCACGATCAGGGCATCATAGTCCGGTGACTCTTGAATGGTAGCCACCTTCATCTCCCACACCTTCCGATCAAGAGCATGCAAAAGCTTGATAGCCATCTCATGATCATCATAAGGCAAGTTGGCTCGATTAGCACGCATCTTGTTGACGATAGATTGGAAGCGAGTGAACATACCGTCAACAGATTCGCCGGCCAACTGAGCAAAGTTCTCGTACTATCTACGATACATGTCGAAGAGTCTGGACTTGATCTGAGGGTTTCCCTCATGATATCGCACAAATGTTTGCCAGATCTCCCTTGCCGTAGTGAGACTCGAAACTCGCTCAAACTCAGGAAGAGACAAACTTGAGAAGATGACGCTACGGGCTCTTGCGTTTGACGCATGTTGCATGATTTGCAGCTCATTAATCCGAACGCCAAGAACCACGTAGTCAGCACTCTCACAAATCTCCCAATACTTCGTATCAAGCCCTTGGAGGTAAGCGGACATGCGCACCTTCCAATAGGCGAAGTTTGTTCCATCGAAGAATGGAGGTTTGCCAGCACCTCGCTCCATGTCGCCTTCGCGGATCAAGAACCGTGTAAGGTGGAATGATCCTTAACCGACTCTCATACCAATTGAAGGACCGAGAATGGCGACCAGAGGGGGGGTGAATGGGAGCCTCAAATTTCTCTTAAAATATTCGGGCCACTCTTCCCAAAAACCAAACCCAGTTGTTGGGTGCTCAACGACAGTGGAGGAAAACTCACCGGAAACCCCGAAAACCGGTTCTTGACCCCTAGGGAAAAGATGCAAGAACCAAGGCAAAACAGGCAGAACAGACAGGCGACGGACGCTGAAGCCGCGCGTCCGACGCAAGAACAGAGAGCAACCCAAGAGGTCAGTCAGGCGACGAACGGGTCTGACGGACACTAACGAGCGTCTGACGCAAAACACACAGAGAGGTTGCAGAGAGCTCCTCCAGGAGACAGACGTGTCTGGAGGCTACCCGACGGACGCTGGCGAGCGTCCGACACAATCACCCAGAGAGCGTGTCAAAACCAAAAACTGATGGACACTCTGGCGGGTAGGCGACGGACGATGACGAGCGTCCGACGCGAACTTGTGCCTCTCAATGGAGCGTCTGGCGCCCCCGAGCAGTGCGCAGTAAATGCGAAAATCGATTTTCTCTCCACCAAATATTCCCAAATCCTTACCAAATGATCTCCACTAGCAACCCAACTTCGTAGGCATGTTTCTAGTTCTATGGAAGAGCGATCCCGAAAAAATCATCGCTCAATTTGGTTTGGATTGAAGGGAAACAAAGATTTGGGGGATGGAAGAAAGAAACGAAGAACACCGCAAAGAAATTGCCTGATCTGCGTACTCGCGAGGTTTGAGGATGGATCCTTCTGTGCAAAAATGCTCCTCTCGATTACGAACAACTTGGTTCAAACGGATTTGCAAGAGCTACTCCCTACAAAGAGAAATCATCTCGGGTTTTGAGGCCCAAACCGAGGAAACCCACCACCGTTAGCTTTGGGCTCAACTACCGAACCCCTAGTTTTGAGGCCCAAACTCGGAAACCGTCCTCGGATGGTTTTGAGGCCTAAACCACCAAACCGCTCGACTCGAGCCACCTTGTCCTCGCCCGGTCGGACTCCGAGTCCCATGAGCCACCGCTCGACCCGCTCGTCCGCCGTCTTGACTTTGTCGACTCGATCTACCTCCATATCTTCTCGCACTTGCCGGTGCCAAGTACTAGCCACCACAGCTAGTCCGCCGGCGCACATGGTCCCTCAGTCCGAGCCCCGCTTCCGCCCTTCACCGCTCTCAGTCCATCGGCACGGCAAGCCTCTACTCGACCTTCTCCACGCCATTGACCACTGTCACTAGGCATAGTACCTTCACACCACAAGCCGATAGATAGGCACACACTTGCTTTCACAAGGATTAGAAGTAAGCCACTCAAATTGAAACGCTCAAGTGTTGGGCAATCACTCATCACAAAACTGAACTACATGGGTACTTATCCACCATGTGTTCACAATGCATGATTTTCATTTCAGGCCCAACAACTCCAGTGGAGCCCATAAACAGACTCATATTTTAAATCTAGGGATTTGGTCCAAAAAAATTCACTCCAATACACCTCCTATTTGGGCTCCCATTTTAGGAGTACCCTCAAAGTTTAGTTTTGGGTCCCTAAGAATGAGACCCTCCTGTACCTCTTCCCCAAATTAGGCACTATGGTTGGAGTTGAACTTTGAATTTGACCCTCAAATTTTACAATCCATCTCCTAAATAAAATTGTAGGGGCTAGATTTGAGGCCTATGGCTAGAGATGCTCTTAGCCCCAATCATGTCACTCATATCATCATTCATAGGAGTGGAGCATGCATGCATCCTTTTGTTTCGTGATGGACACCAGCCGACTACTTAAAAACTGGTCTGACCAGTCGACATCAAGCTAGACCAACTACCTGTTGGCCCTATGATCATCTGTACCAATATATAATACACCGATAAAACTTTTCTACAGCTACACAGTGAAATGTACTCAACAGTCAATGACTTTTCTAAGTGTACCCCAAAAACTTTTCTACAGCTACACAGTGAAATGCAACCAACTCGCGCCCCACGCCACCACCATCCCGCCGCCAACTCCCGCGCCACCGGCAGCCCGCGCTCCCTCCCACACCGTCCAGCCGCCCTGTGTATCCCTCTCTCAATGCGACTCCCCATCTACCTCTTCTCCACCTGCCCGTGTCGCGCCGCTAGCCAGCCGCCACCGCCTGCCCGCGCTACGAGCCCGCGCGGCCAGCACGCGTCGCCTGCCCGCGCCGCGCCATTCAGCCGCCGCCTGCCCACGCAGCGAGTTCGCACGGCAATCCCGTGCAGCCTGCTCGTGCGGCCATCCGCGTCGCCAGCCATTGGCGGACTGGCGGTGACGTCCTCGTCACCTCCTCCCACGACTCCGTTCACCTCTTATTTGTCTGCTCGTCGCTAGAGTGGCATAGGGTGCACGCTTCCATAGATCGATATGCTCTCCTCAGTTTGCCGATCCATGGATTGATCTGTGCGCAGGATCGGTAGGTGATAGAGAAGTACCACAATTTAGACGTTTCTCTTGCAGTAGGTGGTAGTTGTTTATGTATGTTCATACATCCTGTTTCAACATCTTCTGATTTATTGAATTTGGGTTTGCTATGTATTTGTGTGGAGCCTTGAGTTGCTATTTTTGCTCTTCAGACTGGAGCAAGGACACTTGAGATAGAATTGGCAATGTTGTCAAGTACTCACCATGTGGAGATGAACCCCAGTGACGCTGGCTTTCAGGACAGGTATGTTGTCCAGGAGGTCATCAAAGAGATGGCGAAGAACAGGCCAATTGATGCCAAAGGCAAGAGAGCATTTAAAGGTTAGTGCTTACGTGTGCACAGTTCATTCAAGTATGATATTATTGATGGAACACAAATATGTTGATAATTAATGTAAAGTGCTGAGGTAGGTTTATTGTTCAATGGTATAAGTGGGTAAATAAAGCAAACTAGGCTGCAGGCACACCAGCATCACTATTCACTAACTAAAATCTTTTAAGTAGTAGAGATTAACAGAAGTGCTGCTACCTTTTTTCTTCCCGATACTCGATGTTATGCATGATTTGATAAAGAAATGTCTGTATAGTATGCAGTCGTCTCACATGATGCTGTATGTCTACTTATTAGGTTCAACTAATAATTTTCCATAATCCGGCAACTGACACACGAGCATGCATCTTATTTAGGTTGAATGCACTTCCTGTTGAGAGGAACTTAATAGATTCATCTGAATTTTCAGTCCTTGTGTTAAATGAAGTTGACAAGCTCTCACGAGAAGCCCAGCATTCCCTCCGCAGAACTATGGAAAAGTATAACTCATCATGCAGGCTGATCCTATGCTGTAACAGCTCCTGAAAAGTGACAGAGGCTGTAAGACCCCGTTGCTTAAATGTGCGAGTAAATGCACCCAGCGAAGATCAGGTTGGTGATTGATGCCCCAAACTTCTATTTAACATTTGATCTTACTTTGCCTCATTGTCTTGGTTGTTGATTGACACTATGCCATGCCATATGGGTGCTGAAAAGCACTGTTGACATTTCCTAATGATTTCCTTCCTCAAGTCCAAAATGTTAACGGGGAATTGGGGACAGACTATGCAAATACTTAAAGTCTGACACCATTCTTCACTTCCCAGATTGTCCAAGTTATAGAGATAAAAACAATAGGGCTGTGTTTAGATGTCAAAAAGGAGATGAAAAAAATCCTGTAGCACTTTTCGTTTGTATTTGGCAATTAGTGTCCAATCATGGACTAATTAGGCTTAAAAGATTTGTCTTGCAAAGTTAAAGCAAACTGTGCAATTAATTTTTGATTTCGTTTACATTCAGTACTCCATGCATATACCGTAAGTTTGATGTGACGAGGAATCTTCTTTTTACATAGTGTCAAAGTTTGGGGATTTTGGTAGAACTAAATAGCCAGAGTTCATTGGGAAGAAAGAAACCTGCAACTTCCAGCTGGATTTGCTGCTCGTATCGCAGCACAATCAAACCGTAATCTTAGACGGGCAATACTGTTTTTTGAGACTTGCAAAGTGCAACAGTAAGCTTTTGTGCTTATTTGTTATCCAGTGTCTTACTTGTTTTCCACACCTCCACTTACAGTTATGTTAATCGTTACCTCCTACCAACACTGACTACTACTGTCATACTCTCTCCATCCCAAATTGTAAGTCATTCCAAGAATTTTGAAGAATCAAAGTTTCTCAAGTTTGATCAAACTTATATAACAATATAATAATATTTATGATGTCAAATAAGTATCATTAGATTCGTTATCAATTATATTTTCATAGTATACCTATTTAATGTTATAAATTTTTATAGTTTTGTCTATAATTTTTGGTCAAACTTGAGATGCTTTGACTCTCCAAAATTCTTGGAATGACTTACAATTTGGGATGGAGGGAGTATTATTTTTTCCTTTGGCTTTCAGATACCCATTTACATCAAATCAAGTGGCGCCTCCTCTTGATTGGGAGCAATATGTGTCTGAAATAGCAACTGATGTACTAACAGAACAAAGCCCTAAAAGGTTTGAACTTTGTTGCATGAAGTACTTAAGCCTTATAATTCTTGTTGATGCTTTTATTCATATCAAAATTTAAACATGGGTACAGCTGCAGTATTGTTTTCTTGTACAAGGTTTTTGTATGCCTATGTTTGCTGAAAATAAAAGACATCTCAATGACTGGAATGCATTGAATGCATGCCTAGACCTGACTACAGTGCATGTTTCTCCAAACATATAGGAAAGCTCGAATTGGTATTTGTTTTTGGCAAATTCTGTTTGTAATTTGTTATTGATAGTTCATATAATTCAGTATCAGTGTTAAAAGCACCGAGCTTTGTTACATTTGTGGATGCCCTTATAGCTCAATATCATTGTGCTTTTGGTACTGAACTATTGATATAATGACACTTTTTCCTGAACGTCTCTTTTTATGCATCGTGCATGGTAATTTTTTTGTCTATAGTTTTTTTTGTTTTTAAAAAGGTACGAAACTAGGAGGAACTAGGTGGCTTTATGTTAAGAAGAAACCAGACACCCAAATGCGCCTTGGATCAAAGGCCATTTTTCATCTAGAAGGTACTTTCCCCTTCTCGTTACAGATCCCAATAATGCTTGTTTGTCTGTTATTTGTATCCTATGCAATCTTATCATTGTGTTGGAACAAAATAATTTGGTGCCTGTGTATGAATGCCCCACGCTCTGCTAATTAACCGAAGCATGCTTTTATGATTATGGGTTGGTTTAGTTATGTATAATCTCAGCTTGAGATTGTTCTTGTTTCCTTTTATTAGTATGTGTCCGTCTCAGATTTGCCTCTCATGGTCTGAAACCATCGACTTTGGAACCATCGACTTTGGACCCAAAGAAAAAGGTATGGACAAAGTCTATATGGTCACGATACATGTTCTTGTGCTATCATGCTCATCAACATACCATTTATTTTAAACTGAATCACCGGACGTTGTGCAAGCTGCTCAAGGTGTATGATATTAACTAAATATTAGCACTTCAATATGTTGAAATGTGAGTGGATAGATGTCGTGTCGACTGAGTGGACAGCAGCAGCACGACACTGGGTGCAGGTGGGGTGGAGCTGTAGTGATCACTGATCAGCAGAGGCTTTTGCCTAATCTTTTTCAGGTTTATCGGATAGTTTTTTTTCAAATGTCTCCTTGTACAACATCAAGTTATGCTCTCTGTTTGGTTTCGTCGTTAAATAGTTAAATAAAAAAAAGGAAATCATTTCCTGCTGGATCATTGTTGACTTAGCTTGGTATTTACTATTGGATGAGTATTTGTTTGAAAATAAGAAATTTTAAAGATATCATCTTTTGCTTACTTTTATATGTATTTTTAAATAAAATCGTAGCGTTAGTACGGGCATTATACTAGTATCGATGGGATAGGGATTAGAGAGAGGTTATATATGCCATGCGTGAGCCCTAGTGACTCTGATAGTGATAGCTTCTCGGTTGTCACACAGTACCGTACCCTTCGATTGACCGTCTTTCTCCTAACTAATACAGTAGTACATGCCAAACTTAGCTTTTCTTTTCTTTTCTTTTCTTTTTTTTACACCCTTTAGTACATGCTCTTAAGTTCAGCCATATTCTTCTTCAGTGTTACGCCGGGACGCTCTTTTATTTTGGGCATGCCTTTATTTTGCCCCCAGAGAGAGAGAGAGATTATTTACATGTTGGTGTTGATGCATTCTGCAGGTTGGCTTGCATGCACTCCTCTCCTCAACCGCAATAATCCATGTTTCTCGGATGTACAATTGTGCCTAAAAAAACACCGGACGGAAGTCTGTCGTCTGGGTGGGACTGCGGGTTTGGGTGTAGCCATTTTTTATTCTGAATCAAAATATCAAAATCTAATTAAGGAACAGCTAGAATTGATCTGGAAACGAGTTTGGAGAGTCAAGGCTGCACAACGGCATAGCGTGTCGCACTGTGCCGTTGTGCACTTGTGCTAGAGGAAGCCAATGCAACAAATGGACTGGGAGTGGAAGCCAGGCTGTGTCCGGAGTGCGAGCGGGCGCCTCCCCGCCAACCGACACCCTCCGGCGGCGCGACCCGCCCGAGGCAGAGCCGATGGAGCCCCCACCCAAAATCATACAAATCCGGGACACGTCGTCGGCGACGGCGGTCTGAGAGCAGAGCCTGCTGGCGACCGCGACGCGACGCAACCGTACGTGTACCGCCTCCGCGTGCACGCGCCGAGCGGCTTCATGCTCCAGCCGGAGTCCTCGCCACACGAGGACGTGTCACCGTGCCCAAAAAAAATTTATAGCGACAAAGCAAGCTACTCCTACTATATATATATATATATATATATATAGCGTATTTGGATCCCCTTGGCAAATTGATAAATTGGCAAAAGAGCAAAAGAATTGTTACTTTTTGGTAAATCGATCCAAACATATAAGGTAAAAAATGACAAAAAAAATAAAAATTTATCATTTACCACTTTGGAGTGACAAATGACAAATTTGCTCTTTTACCAGTTTGTCAATTTACAAAGGGGATCCAAACACCCCATATAGACACAACATGGAGTTAACAGCGGCTTGCTTGACTGATTGATTGTCGTCGGGCCCGTATGGCTTTCTTTGCCAAATGTCACGGGCTTTTTTTTAAAAAAAAACAAACACAGGCTTTATTAATTAGCCCCGTCCTCGGAGCAGCTAAAGTTAATTTTTGAAACAAAAGCTAATAAAGTACTAAAAGTCAGTAGTACTCTTAGAATCTATAGAGATCTTTAATCTTGGTGACCTGCACTGTTGATCAACAGTGCCAGTCCGTCTTTCCCTCACATTTCCCTGTTCATTCCACAGTGCAATCGTATGGCCCGTCGGATCCTTCAGCCCGACAATGGATGGCCGCCACACACACAACCAGCAGGCCCACCCTATCCACCGCTCCAGCAATCCAGGGCCCACGGACGGCACCGCTGATGCCGCTGACAAAACCCGCCCCTCCTGCAACCTCCGTCGGCCTCGACGCGACCCCGGAGCACCGCCCCACCTGCGCCTCCACCTGTTGCAATGTCGCCCGGAAGCAGTGTCCAGCCGCCTCCACCCACCTCACCGGCCCGCAGCTCCCGGCGGTGTGCCACCGCGGTAGTTTAGCTGCGGCGCCGTCGAGTTTACCTGCGCGGAGACCTAGCGCCTCGCCACATCGTCTCCTCTTTCCTATCCGCCTTCGCCTGCTCTTCCTCTCCGCCATCTGCGACCTCCACCGCCTACGACCGCGGGGCTCCATCCCTTCTCGCCAGCTACGATGACACCCTCACGGAGCGTCCCTGCTTGCGCCCTTTAGTCGACCGCGTGGTGCGGCCCGTAGGGCGCCGCAGCACCGCGCTGCAACTAACCACGGCGTACCAGTTGTGCGACACAGCACCGGCCGTGGCCTCTTCCTGGTACGACGATATGCAGGCGATGCCTGTTGGTGGCCGCCGTGGCCCTGGTCGACGACATGGCGTGGGCAACGGCGACAGCTTCCCATTCGTTGTTGCGTGAATCTGTGCGAGCAAACCCTAGTCGCCATTTTTGCCCAGGTTAGCTCACGCAATCACCCTGCTTCACCTTCTTTGCATCTTATTGTTGTTGACTGTTGCTTCATACTAGCGGTTCCCTCTTCTACCTTGCTCATCAGGGAGTTCCTCCTTTGCACGAAGTGGAACAAGCCCCACCTCCTTCGTCTGCCACAGTAGAGCAGTCCCTCAACCTGAAGGACTATCACACAGGTTTGCTTCTGTAGCCTTCATCAATCGTTGCATTGAGGGTGCACCAATCTTTCCACGAAATCATATTGGTTATTTCTGTGATGCCCTGAGGTCCACTCCTGTACCGTTGTCAATTTCTTTGTAGTTACTATTGTCATGTCTGACAGAAAGATTATTTTGTATAGAATGCAGGATCGATTTGTTGGATTGGGGTACATACAAACAACTATGTTGCTTTCTACACAAATGATTGAATAGAGATGTTTGTGTTTTGGCCTTGCATTTCATTTTCCATTGCTCAGTTGTTGACACCAAAGGTGGCAAACGGAAAAAGACCACAAACGTACGGTTGTCAAGTGTAGCTTTCACCGGGAGTATTTCAGGTATCGTATTTTCCACAGGGAACGGGAAGTGAGTTAACTAGGAAGATGGATATGTCCTATGATGGATCAAGGGAGAGTATGATAACTGGGTTGAGAGGTTCTATATAGCAAGGATATCTAACCAGGTAAAGCTGGTTATACTGGCTTTATCAGCCCTTCTCTTATAGGAGGCGATGGGATAGATCAGAAAGAGGGAAAAACTCTAACCGGACCACGCCATCATGTTGTATTGAGACCCTACCTTTTAAGAACTTATCTTACACACGTGATGGAATACGAGGACTAGATAGGGCTGTCACTTCCTACTAGCTACCACAAACAATCCATGCGATAAGCGGTTTACAAAGGCAAGATTAAGTTTAGACACCACGTCTACACTAATATTACTACTTTCACCTTGGCCTAAGATTAAAGCACTTCACTCAGAGCAAAGCGATGAATAAGCGCGAAAAGTTGTATAACAGCTAAACTAGATTTAGAATATTAAATGCTATAAAGAACTCAGAAGAATCACTTACAAGTGGTGAACTTACAAGAGACTTGCATCCGCTGAGGTACAGCTCCGAAGAAGATTCGGCTGACCCTAGGGGGTGGTGGACACCCTAGGGAATTCGGCTGACCCCCCTAGATAGAATAAAGCGCGGGTCAATCCATTATATGAGATTGGGCATGATATTGTAGCAATAGATTGAACAAAGTATAACAGACAATATCGATAACTTAATGAATCTATTAGATCGCCAATCTAATAGAGCCGATAAATAGCTTGAAGCCATGATTCATGTGAGATTGAGGCAATGCAGCCCCATGAACAATAGATTCAAACCGATAACTAGCTCATACCGAGCTTGCATGAGTTACACAATACAGCCGTACAAACGAGACATGAACCAAGGCTACACTTCTAAGCAAAATCGGAGGTCGATCTAGTCAATGCAGCCCAATATGTCAAAGGTTCACCAAAATCTACTCTACTCCTACTCCTAGGGGGCCGAAGGCCGGAAACTAAAGACTATGTTGTGTATTTGATTGATTCGATCTCTTCCTCGTTTCCTAACCTTTGCTATTTATAGACAAAATAGCATAAACCTAGCGCAAAGCCGGCCGCTGGCTGGAATAAGGAAACCCAGATGTCTTGGGCCTCAATCATCGATGCAGCCCATCAAACGCATCTCAACAGCCGATACACGTTGTCTCCTCCAAGTTGGTTACCTTAAACAGTCTTCTAGGTCCACCTGTGTGCAACACGTCTTCCGCCTTTGATCCATACCCGTGTCTATCCGATCACAACCAAAATATGGTGTTAACAGTGCCATAACTCCAGAAATTGGTGACTAGCTTCTTCTTTTTTGATTGCTTTGATTCTAATGATGAAGAGTTGAATGTATCAAAGTCAATCCTGCAATACCCTGTATAGAAATATAAACATAGAAAACAGCAGGGGTGAGCTTGTCAAAGCAGAGGTGCCTTGTTATGATTTCTCATTTAAGTAGTTGTTCATGCAATTTTTCTTCATAGTCTAATTCTAATATATATCTATATCCTATGTGTACGGATGTTTTATATCCCCGACAACGGTGCCAAAAATGCTTGTTGACATTTCTTAACACCACTTTGAATACTGGGTTGTCATCCCCAGCATGGCTCTATAAATGTGCGGTGGTATTTATGAATGTAAGGGCTCTCTAGAAAATATATTATTCTATCCGCAAGCGCATAGATAAAATACCAATTGTAGCACTTCACCAGGAAGTAATTTCCAAGTATCATTATTTATAATTTTGCTAAAGGAAAAGCAAACCATTGGTGACATGAACTAACAAAGGTTTAGACTAGAGATGGACTTGCAGAGCATGATTACTTATGAGAAACTCAATCACACAGTCACTTTGCTTCGGCAGGGGGTAAGCCCTAATAATAATGATATTGAATTGTAAGCTCAAAGATAAATAACACAGAGATTAGAGAAAGACTACTCCATATAAATGTAAGGTGATGTCGGACTAGTAAGAGAATAACTTCTAAGTATGTGAAGGACCGAGAACGGCGACCAGAGCAGGGGGGGTGAATGGGAGCCTCAAATTTCTCTCGAAATATTCGGGCTATTCTTCACAAAAATCAAACCTAGTTGCTGGGTGCTCAACCTCCCCCGAGCAACGCGAGCGGGGATTCAGACGAGCCTCTCGACGGAGCGTCCGACGCACCTGAACAGACCACAGAAAATGCGAAAATCATTTTTCTCTCCGCCAAATCTTCCCAAATCGTAACCAAATGATCTCCACTAGCAACCCAACTTGGTAGGCATGTTTCTAGTGCTGTGGAGGAGCTATCCCGAAGAAATCATCGCTCGATTTGGTTTGGATTGAAGGGAAACAAAGAATATGGGGGAGAAACTAAAGAACGAAGAACACCGCAAAGATTTCGCCCGATTTGCGTACTCGAGAGGTTTGAGGATGGATCCTTCAGTGCAAAGATGCTCCTCTCGAATACGAACAACTTGGTTCAAACGGATTTGCAAGAGCTACTCCCAACAAAGAGATTTCATCTCGGGAACAAAAGGGAGCAAAAAGCAAAACGTGAAGAACACAAGATAAACGGGGACACAATCAAGAAATCAAAGCCACCATGGCTTACGGAGGGTAAGGCCTCCGATTCCTCGCAACAAACTCAACTTCTTACAGAGGTTGGTGAAATCAACCTAGGGATCTCATGAACTAGAGAGAGGGTAGAGAGAGAAAGAGTTGGGGCAAGTGATTAGGGTTCAAGAGATGGGATGAGGATACCCCTTCATCCCCTATTTAACGAGGCTTTGGCTATTTCCCAAAGACCCCCCTAGATACATGATCGAATTATATTGTAATCCAAGTCGATAACTCTCAGCCACTCGTTTGAATGGACGGCTCCGCTTCCTGCCGGAGTTGTCGTCGCCTCGACGCAACCTCGAGGATTCCGCCACGTGCCATGCCCAGTTCCTCGGAAGCTCTGCCCAGGTTTTGAGGCCCAAACCCGCGAAACCCGCCACCGGTAGCTTTGGGCTCAACTACCGAACCCCGAGTTTTGAGACCCAAACTCGGAAACCATCCTCGGATGGTTTTGAGGCCCAAACTACCAAACCACTCGACTCGAGCCACCTTGTCCTCGCCCGGTCGGACTTCGAGTCCCATGAGCGTCGCTCGACCCGCTCGTCCGCCGTCTTGACTTGGTCAACTCGTTCTACCTCCATGTCTTCTCTCGCGCTCGCCGGTGCCAGGCACTAGCCACCATAGCTAGTCCGCCGGCGCCCATGGTCCCTCGATCTCTTCCGCCCTTCACCGCTCTCAGTCCATCGGCACAACAAGCTTCTATTCGACTTTCTCCACTCCATTAACCACTGTCACTAGGCATAGCACCTGCACACCACAAGCCAATAGACAGGCACACATTTGCTTTCGCAAGAGGTTAGTTCAAGCCACTCAAACTGAACCGCTCAAGTGTTGGGCAATCACTCATCACAAAACTGAACTACATGGGTACTTATCCACCATGTGTTCGCAATCTCCCCCTTGATGAGTGCATTTTCAACACAAGTGCATTTCATATTTGAGCCACAAGGTAAAGCTATCGAAATGACCAAAAGCTAAGAAAATCAAAATAGGGTCACTTGAGAGAAGCAAAAACGAGTCCAAAACTTGGTTCCCAAAGACATGGGCAACGGCTCGACGCAACCAAGGAAATCAAAACTAGCCCTCAAGAAGAGGTAGAAACGGGGTCAACACCGCTAGCAAGTCCAAGATACCAATCAAAGCTCTCAAAGCTCAGAATACCAATTGGAACATCAAGGGAAGCTCAAAGATACAAATTAAAACTCATAAGGCTCAAGAAGCTAATCGAAACCTGTCGAAGCCAACAAAGCACGCTAGACCCTCCAGAAGAAGCGACGGCTCAACACATCTAGCAAGAGCTCCCCCTGAGCAAGATACCAATTAAAGACCTATTTAAGAGCCAAAACAAGATACCAATTTGAACGCCTTAAGGCCAAATAAACACAAAAACTCACCCTTGACCAAAGAAGCTCTAAACCAATGAAACCAATGAGATGCACTCTATCTCCCCCTTGGAAGTAGATGACTGAAAATGGAGTGAAATGCACATCTTCTCCCCCTTGGTGACACATGTAGCTCATCAACGCTCAAACACTTAAGAACCGGCCACAAATGAGTGCAACTAGCTTCATACATAGAGCTAAGACAATGAATAGATGCTCTAAGTGATGTGATCTTGTGAGAATAAGAAAAGCTCTACATGCCCAACAAAGACTCAGGTTGAGCTAAAGATCACTTTAGAAGCCAAAAAAGAGAAGATTACATGTGTGAGCAAGGAAAGGGTATCACCTCCTAGAGACAACTAAACATGGCAAACAAGATAGGATCTACCTCAAAGAAATCTCATGTATAGCAAGTAGAACTATCCCTAGCAAAGTTCATACAACAAGCCAATGATCCAACTGAAGGAATTTTTCAAATTTCAAAGTTTCGAAGCCAAAATTCAGTTTTAGGCACATTTAAGTTGTATGCGAGTGGTTGTAAGCAAGGTGATGCCACTGCTTACCAACCGGGCGAAGTCAAAGGACTTAACACCACAGGTTTTGGTCATACATGACACCGCTCAAGTTCCACCCATATGGGTAGCAGTCTCGAACACACGGTGAAGTGCTCACAATGCAAACCCAACTTGATCTTTCCAATTCACAAAAAAGAGAGCAATTTCATTTTAGACCACTTTTAATCATGTTGCTCAATGGAAGTGAATGAAACAGTGAAGTCATAGTTACAAGGTATATACAAAACAACCAAGAAGGATCTTCAAAAGCCTACACATGCTAGTGTCATTTCAGAGGTGACAACGGTAATTAAATTCAGTTTTAAAACTTTTCTAACTTAGCTCTATTGCATATCAAGGGATCAACGAGAGTCTAAGTTAGGCAACACCATAGACAGATAAAGCACCTCAAACAGAGCATAGATTCATTATATCGGCTATTGGTATGAAGCTTAAAATGAACTATGTCACAAATGCAAATGAGATGCAAAATGCATTGACACTAATTAACACTAAGAAGACACCAAAGAAAAGAAAGAAAGTACAAATAAGAACCAAAAAGAACTATGATACACAAAGAGCTTCCCTCGACTAAAAAGGGAAGCAAACACCCAACTCGCCCCGAAGGCGTGAAAACGTAGCTTGATCCAAAGATTTTGTGAGAATATCCGCAAGCTAGTTTTGGGTCTCGACATGCCGGAGGTCAATGTCGCCCTTCTCGTAATGATCACGCAAAAACTGAAAGCGGACCTCAATGTGCTTGGTCTTAGAGTGAAGCATGGGATTTTCGGCCACACTAATTGCACTCGTGCTATCGCAAAGCAGAGGCACCTTAGTAAGCACAAGACCAAAGTCTTTCAAAGTGGCAATCATCCAAATCAACTGCGAGCAACAGCTAGCCGCGGCAACGTACTCAGCTTCACACGTCGACTGTGCCACACTAGACTATTTGCGAGAAGACCAAGATACCAAAGAAGACCCGAGAAACTGGCAAGTCCCAGAAGTGGACTTCCGATCAAGACGACATCCGGCAAAGTCGGCATCAGAAAAACCACAAAGCTCAAGAGAGGAAGAGGTGGAATACCAAAGTCCAAATTCGGGAGTGAAGCGCAAGTACCTCATGATGCGTTTCACCGCCAGCTTGTGTGAAGTCCGTGGGGTCGCCTGAAAGCGTGCACACAAGGAGACAACGAACTGAATGTCCGGCTGAGTCGCTGTCAAGTACAGAAGCGACTCGATCATGCTTCGGTACTCCGTCTGATCCACCGCCTCTCCTTCCTCGTCGGCATCCAAGGTAGTCGTAGTCGACATGGGTGTCGAGAGGGGCTTTGCCTCGCCCATGTCAAACTTCTTCAAGATATCCTTCGTGTACTTGCCTTGGTACACAAACGTCCCTTCCCGGGTTTGCTTAATTTGCAACCTGAGAAAGAAGGTTAACTCTCCCATCATGCTCATCTCAAATTCCCTGCTCATAAGATCTACAAACTTGGCAACAAGGGCATGAGAAGAACCACCAAAGATGATATCATCCACGTATATTTGGACAAGGAGAGTGTCTTTGCCTTGCTTGAGGAGAAACAACGTCTTATCTACCGATCCCATTTTAAAACCCTTAGCAAGCAAAAAGGTTTTTAGCCTATCATACCATGCTCTAGGTGTTTGTTTCAAACCATACAAAGCTTTGTGAAGTTTAAAAACATGGTTTGGAAACTTGGGATTTTCGAAACCAGGAGGTTGTTTAACATAAACTTCCTCCTCTATGTAGCCGTTTAAGAAAGCACTTTTAACGTCCATTTGAAAAAGTTTAAAACCCTTATAAGCCGCAAAAGCTAGAAGGATTCTAATGGCTTCTAAACAAGCTACGGGAGCAAAGGTTTCCTCATAGTCTATTCCCTCCTTTTGACAAAAGCCTTGAGCTACCAACCTAGCCTTGTTGTGCACTACCACCCCATCCTCACTTTGTTTATTTTTGAAAACCCATTTGGTACCTATGGGTGGCAACTAGGTGGCGGAGGAACTAAGGTCCAAATGCGGTTTCGCTCAAAGTTTTCTAACTCCTCATGCATGGCATTACCCCAATCCGGATCCATCAAAGCGTGTCCAACATCTCGGGGCTCAAAAGAAGCAACAAAAGCCGAATGAGCAAAGTGAGAGATATAGGACCTGGACCACGTGACTCGACGATCAATGTCGTCGATGATGTTCTCCAGCGGGTGCTGTCGCTGGATGTGGCTGGGAGCCTACCTGGACGAAGTGGCCTCCCCCTCGACAGTAGCTGGAGCTCCCTCATGTGCAACGAGCACCGACCGAGGAAGGTGCTTGAACGACCCCCATGTAGAGGAAGTAGTCGGATCAGGACCGTGAGCTGAAGTAGACGTCGCAGGGTCGACGGGGGCAGCCAGTGGAGTTGGCTCAGGATCACCCCAATCGGCGTCGTCCTGCTCCTCCTCCACAAAGATGTTAGTGTTCACCTCTTCATCACATGCCAGCTCAAAAACAGTGGAGACACAGGGCATAGTCTCATCAAGGTAATCTCACAAGTCTCCATCACTCGGTTAGTTTGAAGGTTAAGTGCACGATAAGCACGAGAGTGATTAGAATAACCAAGAAAGATACTGTCAGAAGATCGTGATTCAAATTTATCCAACTTACCGCCCTTTTTGAGGATGAAACACTTGCACCCAAACACCCGTAGGTGACTTACCTTGGGTGGTCTCCCAAATCGCAACTCATAAGAAGTCTTCTTCTTGAAATCTCAGAGGAAAATGCGATTGGAAACATAGCAAGCAGAAATGAGTGCTTTAGCCCAATACCACCTAGGAGTCCTATGCTCATCAAGCATTGTCCTGGCCATCTCAACAAGGGTCCGATTCTTGCGGTCAACAACACCGTTCTGCTGGGGAGTGTGAGGTGAGTAAAACTGGTGATCGAGACCCAAGGAAGAGCAAAGAGTTGCAAAGTGAGCATTCTTTAATTCTGTGCCATTGTCATTGCAGATAGCTCTCATGGCATTCTTAGGTAGCTCATTTTGAATTCTCAAAATTAGATCTCGAACAAGTGAAAAAGCCTCATCCTTACTCTCCAAAAAGAACACCCAAGAGTACCTCGAGTAGTCATCAACGACTACAACAACATACCACTTCCCTCCTTCCGACCTGACCCGAGCTGGACCAACTGTGTCCATGTGTAAGAGCTCACCAGGTCGAGTGGTCATGATCTCAGTCACAGGAGGATGGGAAGCAACAACAATCTTGCCATTCCTTCAAGGATGGCAAACCAAATCCTTCTCGAACTTTAGCTTTGGCAATCCTTGGATAAGGTCTATCGAGCTAAGCCTTGCAAGCAAGTCGAAGCTGAGATGTCCCAATCTCCTATGCCACTTCCAAATCTTAGAGGAAGAACCAGCAAGAAGACAACGAGAAGGCCCGGAAGAGATAGAAAAATCCGCACGAAAAGCTTCCCGAAGGGCAAAATCCGACAAACAAGATCACCATGAGACTCCAAAATCCGAGACAAGTTTGGCGTAAAGCTCACCTCAAAACCGTCTTCAAGGAGTTGCGAAACCGAGAGAAGGTTAAAATGCAAATTCGCAACCAAAGCAACATCCTTGAGGACAAAAGACGAATTGACTCGGATGGACCCCCGGGAGACAACCTTACCTTTACTCTTGTCCCCGAATGTGATATACTCCGTGTGGCGCACGGGGTCGAGGCTGGAGAACCACTTGGCACTTCCGATCATATGGCATGAACATTCGAAATCCACAAGCCAAGTCTCCTCCAGTCCTCCTTCCTACATCAGTAAAAAGACATAGGGTGAGCAAACGGACCAACACTGGGGTTAGTAAACTATGAAGGATACCAGTGTTGTCCCACTTGACCAAAGAAAAGGTTAGGAGAAAAACCAAACATCTCCTGTCCCATGGGGAGATAGCGATCACCACAATAGGGAAAACGTGGTCCGCTAGCGAAGCCAGGAGTGAAGCCACCGCCACGAGGCCTGTAGTCGTATGGGTCACGACCGGTACCCCGCCGGGCACGACCACCACGTGGTCTCGCCTCTTGAGGCGTAGCACCTTGAGGCATTGTACCTATAGGCCTAGAAGTGCGCCTCTGAACTTCTGGTTTACGCACCCCAACTCGTGGGTGGTACATGTCCCGGTTGTTCAAGTCAACCTGCCTCCGATCATCTCTATTCCTCCTAAAGAAAAACTGAGCCAAGTGCCCATCCCGCTCACAATACTCATAGTGGTACCTCAACGCACTCTTGGTAGGCACTCTCTTGGTGGGTTGGGTGGCTCTGGCTTTCTTAGGAAGGGGATCACTAGAGATGTCTAGCAGTGTGTCAAGTGGGTTGCGAAGATGGTTCGGTTTGGCAATCCACACTTGCTTCTGTGGAGTGGTTTTGGGTGGCTCTTCAAACACACCTTCTCTCACAGGTAGCTTGGTAGGGTCGGTAGGCTTAGGTAGGGAAAACTTGGTAAACTTGGGAGGTGTGGTGGGTTGCTCACTCATGCTCAAACCACTGCACTCACTTATCTTACCAAACATACTATCATCCTTCCCACCTATAGCAAAGCCTACTCCCGTACTGCCAGCCCTTTTGCATTGGCTAAGCATCATCCCCAACTGCGGCTCTCGGCAAGACACCCAACTCAAGATGGACCGAAGGTATGTGTTTTCTTCCTCGGTACGCATCTTGTCGTGTCTGCACGAGGCAATCTCAAGCTCCAAAGCCTCAAAGAGATCCGAGTCTCTAGTGCTATCTGAGCTGACCTTCTCTAACAGAGCAATCCTAGCATCCTTCTGTGTCAGGTCAGAACGCAAGCCTACTAAATACTTGCACGCACCAAGTAAGCTAGGCCTAGCCTTCAGCTCAGTAATCTCCTCAAGTAGAGTGCCATACTTGTCCTAGAGAGTGACAAGACTAGACATGTGAATGGCGAAAGCATCACACTCTACCTCCTCGGTAATCACCACTTGTGCCTTAGCAAACTCTAGCTCATGAAGTGTGCTAAGGTACTTCGCCTTAAAATTGTTCCTCTCACACGCTTGAGCAAAACATCCAGACTCATCAAGGTGTCATTCATGGACTCAAGCTCGAGAGAGAGGGATTCGATGGTGGGTGATACCTCGGGTGTGTCGGAGTTGTAGTTGGAGTCGTCCTTGCGCTTGCCGACCTTGCCTTCTTCAATCGCCATGGTGCAAAAGCCACCCTGCTTGGCATCAGCGTAGAAGCATAGGCCGATGAACTTGTCCTCAACCTTTCCCTTTGACTCATCATCGCTTGAAGAAGCACCTCCGTCGGAGGAGGCATCGATGTCGCTAAGGGAGGCTAGAAAGGCTCGGTGCTTGGCCTTCACCTTGTCAATCAAATTCTTGGAGGACCTTCGGTTGTAGCCACCATTGGGCTTGTGCTTGTCCTCAAAGTGGGGCTCGCGCTTGTCCTTGCGCTTGGTGAAGTCACCCGCAACTCTCTTGGGGCAGTTTGCGATGTAGTGATCCTCATCACCGCAATGGTAGCACCCCTTGGCCGAGCCACCACGTCGTCGGTTCAAACGGTTGTTGTGAAACCGTGAGAACCTAGTGATGACTAGGGCCAGCTCGTCATCTCCAAGATCCTCCACTTGCTCCTCTGTCACAGACATCAAAGACAAAGCGAACAAAGAGTGTGAAGGGTTAGAGGAGGAAGAAGACGTACCGTACTCCCTACGGTACATGTCGAAGAGTCTGAACTTGATCTCGCCGGCCAACTAAACGAAGTTCTCATACTCCCTACGGTACATGTCGAAGAGTCTAGACTTGATCTGAGGGTTGACCTCATGATATCACACAAGTTTTTGCCAGATTTCTCATGCCGTAATGAGACTCGAAACCCGCTCAAACTCAGGAAGAGACAAACTCGAGAAGAGGATGCTATGGGCTCTTGCATTCGATGCATGTTGCATGATTTGAAGCTCACTGATCCGATCACCAAGAACCACATAGTCCGCATTCTCACAAATCTCCCAAATTTTCGAATCAAGCCCTTGAAGGTAAGCGGACATGCGCACCTTCCAATTGGCGAAATTCGTTCCGTTGAAAAACGGAGGTTTGCCAACACCTCGATCCATGTCGCCTTCGCGGATCAAGAACCGTGTAAGGTGGATTGATCCTTAACCTTGCTCTGATACCAATTGAAGGACCGAGAATGGCGACCAGAATCAAAAAAGTTTTTCCAATCTTCCAAAATTAGACCTTTTCTTATTTTAACCTTTTGATTTCTATATTAAGGATAGACTGACAAAGTTGGCCTAATTTATTAGTTTTCACTAACCCTAGATTCTTTCCCTTGATCAAAAAGAAATTCTGTCCTCTCGAGCTCCATCGTGTACTATTTACTTTACTTACAAACAACCCAGCACAAATTCGGTTCGGGGGGTGAATGGGAGCCTCAAATTTCTCTCGAAATATTCAGACAAAAACGGAGAAACGAGAGCTCACCAGCAGTGGAGGAAAACTCACCGGAAACCCCGAAAACCATGTTCCCGACCCCTATGGAAAAGAGGCAAGAACCCAAGTCAAAACATCAGCAACAATAGCCGACGGACGTTGAGAAGCTGGGCGACCGACGCTGAAGCCGAGTGTCCGACGCAAGAACAGAGAGCAACCCGAGAGGTCAGTCAGGCGACTGACGGACACTCGACGGACGCAAAACACATAGAGAGCTTGCACGACAGAAAAATCAATGGACGCATCTGGCACAACGCCGACGGACGCTGAGGAGCGTCCGACGCAAAACACACAGAGAGCCTACAAAACTCTAAAACCGACGGACGCTCTATCGCGTGGTCGACGGACGCTGGCGTGCGTCCGGCGCCAATTTGACACGCGCAGACAGAGCGAGAGACGGACGCTGACGCCAGCAAGACCTAGCGTTCCACGCCTCTCGACGGAGCGTCCGGCGCCCCTGAGTAGAGCGCAGAAAACGCGAAAATCATTTTTCTCTCCGCCAAATCTTCCCAAATCCTAACCAAATGATCTCCACTAGTAAACGAACTTAGTAGGCATGTTTCTAGTGCTGTGGAGGAGCTATCCCGAAGAAATCATCGCTCGATTTGGTTTGGATTGAAGGGAAACAAAGAATTTGGGGGAGAAACTCAAGAACAAAGAACACCGCAAAGATTTTGTACGTTCTGTGTACTCGAGAGGTTTGAGGATGGATCCTTCGGTGCAAAGATGCTCCTATCGAATACGAACAACTTGGTTCAAACGGATTTGCAAGAGCTACTCCCAACAAAGATATTTCATCTCGGGAACAAAAGGGAGCAAAAAGAAAAACGCGAAGAACACAAGCAAAACGGGGACACAATCAAGAAATCAAAGCCGCCATGGCTTATGGAGGGTAAGGCCTTCGATTCCTCGCAGGGATCTCATGAACTAGAGAGAGGGTAGAGAGAGAGTCGGGGCAAGTGATTAGGGTTCAAGAGATGGGATGAGGATACCCCTTCATCCCCTATTTAACGAGGCTTTGGCAATTTCCCAAAGACACCCCTAGATACATGACCGAATTACGTAGCCTTAATACATTGTAATCCAAGTCGATAACTCTCAGCCACTCGTTTGAATGGATGGCCCCACTTCCTGCCGGGAGTTGTCGTCGCCTCGACGCCACCTCCAGGATTCCGCCACATTCCATCCCCGCTTCCTCGGAAGCTCCGCCAGAGTTTTGAGGCCCAAACCCGCGAAACCCACCACTTGGTACTTATTGTGGCAGAACCGCCAAATTATAAGAGATCAAGTACCAAAAGTAGCCGAATTAACTGCCACTTAGAGCACTTGAGCCCATATAATCCCGGTAGTCCGGAAATCTCGAAGGATTTCTAACAATCATATATCCAACCAACATCGCGTAAACTCAGGTATGCACATCCGAACGAACCAACAATTAAACGAAAATACTTGATGTACGAAATAAAGTTGTTACAATACTTTGTTCCAAATAAAGTAGTACTCACGCCACAACACACATGCCAAATGAAACATTGTTTTGAAACTCGAACCCAAAGTTTTACTCCACATTAGTACCATTAATAGATAGGGGTGCCAACGAGGTCATGTCCGACAACAGCAAAAGATGAGCTCGTAGAAGACCTTGCCCAAAGCCTACTCCTCTTCTCCTTCGACGGGATAGAGATAGTGCTTACAATAGCGAAAGTACACTTGGCCATCTGCAACAAATGGGATAAACCCTGAGTACAGGAATGTACTCAGCTAGACTTACCCGTCTAACTAAAAATAAAGACTCCAAGGATATGCATGGATATTTATGTGGATCTGGATAAACTTTGCTTTTGCGGAAATGCGAGAAAGATGATATAACTTAAATATTAGAGAGCAGCCATTTTCCATCCTATTATTTATCTCTAGGTTTTGCACCTATACTAGAGCACTCACTTGATCTAAGCAAACAATATAATCATATATCCAATTCCTTCATCAATATTTTAGTAGAACCATTACAATGTCACATGGAGTTGTACCATGGTGAAGCTCAGCATAATCCCCCACTATCCGGTGGGAGGCGGCGACTCGAATCGTTATACGACCAGCTGGCAAGATTACCTTTAACACACGCCCATACTTTCTCCGTCGGGTCCATCCATTGGGTTACCGCTCAACACTGTCCAGGTAGTAACGTCGCGAGCTCAGTGTAGTCCCACCCAATTAAAGACATCAGTTGGCCACCATGGGGCAGATCGTATCTCCAAACTAGAGGGTGCGGCAGTAGGCTGAGAGTCGGCCCGGACAGTGGTTACTCGGCTTCGGGGGCGATACTCGCAACAACCCCTATGTGAAAGGGCACATTAAAAGATGTAAGAGGGCCACCATCGTATACAAACCTATATGATACAACGGATGGACTGCCCCCAAGTCTTGACCACTTGGTGCCTCTTCCTTCCAGTTGACCGCATTTCATTACTACCATTGGTTCTTTCCACCATAGCAAAATATAGCCAATCGTTATAGGTATTACCCCCATGGGATAATATTATAACTATAAAAGTAACCATTTATTCTAAGCAGGCTAAGTAGTTGTTTTTACTTTTATTTTAACAGGTTAACAAGGTAGGTAATTGCAATGTCAAGGAAGGTAATGCATCAATTGGGATTCATCCAACTCCTAGCACTTAATGCATCACAATATAAAATACTCAAGTAGATTAATTGTAAATACTGGAAGGCTTAAGGATGCTCTGGGGCTTGCCTTGAGTAAAGGTAGAGGGCTGATGGTTAGGGCACTCAGGAAGGTTAGTGTCGAGTTCGTGGTACTCCTCGTTCAACTCCTGCACCTCCTGGACTCCTTCCTCTGGAAGTGGCACCTGGTGTTCCTCTACTGATCATGAATGGTTGCATTGCATATAAGTGAACTTGATGGTGCAGGGATGATGCTTGAACAAGATTTAATCACTCAAAGATTGCTTTTAGAATTAACTAAATATTCAGCCTGGCTTCACTTTACACAGCAAGTCTAATATAAACTACTCAGAAAAATCTACAAAAATTACAGAGGTCAGAGCAAGCCTAAAGTATACTACTACAGAAAATTCACCCATAACAAAGCTACCAACTAGTAGATACAAAAAGATGAATTTAAATACAGAAAAAGCACTTAGAACTAGACCTACTGGCTAACAGGGTGAAACATGCTATATCTTATTTTTAATAGGTTCTTTACTTAGAAACATATTTATCAAGAAAGTTCCATGATCAACACTACCAGATTATTTTCTATATGATTTTCCAAAGAAAACCCCAGAAAAGGATACTTGAACTACAAGTATCTTTTCTGACATAAAACATACCACATATTATATTTTTCCTAGATAGATTGTGGTACACAGAGACTACACAAAAAGTTTCATGATTTATCTAAGCATAGATTTGCCACAGGAATTAATCTAAGAAAGCAGCAGAAACACATTTTAACAGTTAATCATTAATTTCTTCACAGAAGCATGACATCTTATATTTTCCTAGCATAAAAACATTTTTACTTGGTAAATTCATAGAAGCATGACAAAGCTAGCATAAAAACCTTACATTTGTATTTGGTAAATTCATATAGGAACACATTTAACTTTGATAAAAGCAGAAAAGAACTAATTAAACATTAGTACCGAAGACATTCTCCAAAAATTTCTTTTATATTTTTAATAGAAAGATATTCATTTATAGAGCCTAACACAATTTATTTCACCATTTAAGGATTTACCAAACTCCAGATATAAAATAAACAAGCACTAACACATTTACTGAAAATGAAAAACAGGAAATGCATTGCTGGAATGGGCCCAAGGTGAACAGTGTTGGACTCGGCCCAGTGCGTGCGGGAGGCCGAGCTGACAGGCGGGGCCCGATGGTCAACATTGGCCCACTTGGCAGTGAGTCAGGGCAGAGCACCGGCGCTGACTGACGTTTTCTCGTCGGCGGTGAGCTCATCGGCGGCGAGAGTGGATGCGTTGGGCTCGTGGTGATGGCGCGCATCGGCTGGTGGTGTTGGTTGAGCCAGCGTGGCCCTATAGCGAGCTGGCGGCGTGCGGTGCCGGCGTGACGCGGCATTGCAATGTGGCTAGGCTCTCACCGGCATTGTGTGGCCCGGTGAGCGGGTGCGTGAGCATTGCGATGGTGTGGTGAGTGCAGCGCAAGTGTTGGTTGGGCCGGAGGAGCTCCAAGGATGTTCGCCCACGTGCGAGCTCTGTGGCGGCGGCAATGGCGCACGACCAATGGCGCCGTGTCGTCCCAAGGTGAAAGAGTGCTAGAGGAAGGGTGTTCTCACCTCTACTACCTCCGGTGAAGGTTCCACGGAGATGGAGGCGACGGAGGTGGTCAGGAGAGAGATGAACGCACTTTGGTCGTTGGGGTGGCGACTGCGGGCCGAGGAACGGCGATGGCGTTCCGGTGTGTGTGGAGCTCGGCTGGCGGAGCTTGGGCGAGCGTGCCGTGTGTGGCACGAAGACGAAGCGAGGTGTGAGGTGGATCGAGCAGAGATGCTCGGGTGGAGGCGAAATCGAAAAGGGGGCGTTGCGGTGCTCTTGGTGCTTGGCGCGGCGAGAGTAGAGGCAGAGCGAGTGAATGAGGAAGTGAGCATGCGTGCTTGCGGTTGCGAGAGGGAGAGGGGGTGTAGGCGCTCCCTTCTGCGTGGTCGTGGCCGACCGCGCGCGGAGCTAGTGGGGGTCGTGACGCGACGACACGGCGGTGCAGCAGCGTGGCGTGTTTGCGGCGCGCATCAGAGGCGGCAGCGCATGTGGCAGAGCGAGCTCCTGGTCCTAGCGTCGTTAAGGCGGATTCGACACTAGATCACGAGCGAGACAGGGCGAGCGGCTAGCCGTACGTAGCACTGCGACGGCGTAATGACGACCCGACGGCGAGGCGACGACACGGTGCAGCGCTGCGTGTTTGCGCGGGCAGAGTCGGCGAGTGGGCGAGCCGCTTGGTCGGCGGAGGGTGGCAATGCGCGGCGCAAGGCGAGTGGCGCAGTGCGGCTGTCGGCGTCGGCGAGCAATTATCGACGGCCAAGTGGCGGCAACGCCGGCGTACGGCGCGACCAGCTGTCGGGCCGGGTCCTTGCGCGTGAGCTGTGCATGCGCGGGAGCGCGGGTGTGCGCGCGTGTGCGTGGGCCGGCGCAAGGCCGAGCGGGCCGAAAGGTTGGCCCCAACCCATTCGAGCTGTTTTCCTCTTTTTCATTTTTCTTTTATTTAATTCAAACTGAAATTGATTCAAGACAGTTTCAAAAACTCAAAACTAAGATTTGAAATTTCAACCAAAGTTGTTCAGAATATTATTCTCTACACTCTTCATGTAGGTCTTAATTTCTAAAAACCATTATTTTACAATGTTCTAGATTAAAAACTAACTAAGCCATTTTTAGAAAAGAATTGCTTTTATTCTTACTAGTTTAAACTAAGCTTAATTAGGCAGGGTAATTAATCATAAAAGCCAACCATTCTTTATTTGAAGCATAGGAAACTTAGCTAAACATGTTGATCAAGATGTTGAGCACAAAACACCTATTCAATTCTAGGGTGAAGAATAAAGCAGACATACATGAAATGATGCCATATGCAACATGAATGCAATGCAATGCTTACGCTTAGGCTAATGATGATCCTAATGCAAGCTTGACATAGGGTGTCACATTTATCCACCATGTGTTTGTAGTATGTTCTAATCTACTAAGTCATAATCTACTCTAACACATATAACATCATATATAGCATAAAAGACTCTTCATCTATGTATAAGGAACATCGCTAAAGAAAGCCAAAAGATAGCATGCTTTATTCCACAATACCAATTCTGCCTGTCCTACCAACGGTGGTGGACTATATAAGAATCAATGGAACTTTCACTTCCACAAACTACCACGCGACCCAGCCAATAGGATACATTTGCAGGTAAATAGCATATAAGCACCACGCTTACATGTGATCTACCACCTAACTCCCTCGAGATAAGAGTTAAGTGCTTTGCAAACTTATACATAAACTCATTATCAATCATAACTATATCAAATATAGAACTAGAATAAACTAAGAATATAATAAATAGAAACATAATGATATTTAGAATAAAGTCGTAGAGAGAGATACAAGATAATACCAATCTTTATGACGAAGATCCGAAATCCAGAGCACAATGCTCTACTTCTCTAAATCTATCTAATCAATGATATAGAACTTGAAGGAATTGAGAGTAGTTATTCTAATTCTCTGGTGGAGAGAGGGATATGAAACCCTAGCTTTGATGGCTTCCTCTAATAATGATCTCTCCTCCTCATCAGGGGTGTCAGGGCCTTGCTTATATAGCCCCCTCAAAGGAACGTGGACCGTCGGATCAAACCGACCTTAAGTGAGTGGTTTAGATTCATCCTCAAAGGAGGTTAGTCACGATCCGCGAAGTTGACCCTGATTAGTCATAGGGGTAGGGTGGCCGCCCCAAACCCTAGGGCGGCCGCCCTAGGTGTGGGTCCTCTCGGCCTTCGACTTGGTCCAATCCCTTCTAAAGCCTTCCTGAGTATTCTCGTTTGTGCGGAGGTCCTTTCTCTCTATGTAAACATGATATGTGGACCTTCTTTGGTTCTTTTCCTGATAACTCCTTGTAAAAACATAAACTCACCAAAACTTGTGGAAATCTGTTAGTTGGACCCCTTAAGTCTATGGTGGTAATTCAATTAAGTCCTTTTTAGCTCTTGTTGACATATAGAAATTGATACTTAATGACCGTCAACAACGCACATGGTCCCTCAGTCCGAGACCCGCTTCCTCCCTTCACCCTCTCGGTCCATCGCACAACAAGCCTCTACTCGACCTTCTCCACGCCATTGACTATTGTCTCCGGGCATAGCACCTGCACACCACAAGCCGATAGACAGGCACACATTTTCTTTCACAAAGGATTAGTGTAAGCCACTCAAACTGAAATACTCCCATGTTGAGCAATCACTCATCATCAAAACAGAACTACATGGGCACATATCAACAATGTGTTTGCAGGTCCGTAGGGTCTACTACATGCTAGAAAGGCCTTTTTTGAAAGACGTCATAGTGTACCCTGCCCGCTGTAACACCCTTGGTGTTTAAGCTTAGTTAAAAGGGAATGTACGCTATGGAAACCACATTCCCATGGAAACTATGGAAACTAGCACGTGGATCGACACACTGTGGGAGAGATTAGCGCGTGGATTGACACACTGTGGGAGGAGTTAATTGCTAATCTCTCTCACCATCGGATTTAGATCCAACGATCCACGTGTGAGTTTCCATAGTTTCCACGGGAACCGGGTTTCCATAGCATATGTTCCCTAATTAAAAATGGATCATGTCATCATAAGCATTTAAGTGTCATTCAATTGTTAGATAACATTGCAATGCATTGAACTAAAATGAGTTTATTTCTTTGTGTTTAGCTCAATATAGTGAATGCTTGACTGAAATTCAATTTCAAAGTTTCTAATGCCTTTCCAAACCCTAATTCCCAAAAAGGGGGTAACCCTAACTCTAATCTTGGTTTTCAAAATCTAAAAAGAATTTGCATATGGTTGCTTAATCAAAGCTGTAGAGCTCAGTTTCAATTGCATGAGTCATGTTTAGACTTTTTCAAGTTTTATTCAAGTTTCTTGAGCAATTGAAAAGGGGGTAATTCTTTTAAAGAATGTTTTCAAATTTCAAAAATGCATTTCACAAACTAGAACGAATTTGAAAATGTGTATGTTGTCAACTTTGTAGAGCATGAAATTTTGGACATCTTTGGTATTCAAAGTTTTTCATGAAAACCCTTGGAAACTTGAGCAATTTGCAAAACAATCTTAGGGGCAGTTCAGTCAATTCACCAAACAACTCCATGGCCCATGGAAACTATGGAAACTCGCACGTGGATTAGCACGTGGATCGACACACTATGGGATAGATTAGCACGTGGATCGACACACTGTGGGAGGGGTTAATTGCTAATCTCTCTCACCATCGGATTTAGATCCAACGATCCACGTGTGAGTTTCCATAGTTTCCACGGGAACCTGGTTTCCATAGCGTATGTTCCCTAATTAAAAATGGATCATGTCATCATAAGAATTTAAGCGTCATTCAATTGATTGATAACCTTGCTATGCATTGAACTAAATTGAATTTATTTCTTTGTGTTTAGCTCAATATAGTGAATGCTTGATTGAAATTCAATTTCAAAGTTTCTAATTCCTTCCAAAACCCTAATTCCCCAAAATGGGGTAACCCTAACCCTAATCTTGGTTTTCAAAATCTAAAAAGAATTTGCATAGGTTGCTTAATCAAAGTTGTAGAGCTCAGCTTCATTGTATGAGTCATGTTTTGGACTTTTCAATTTTATTCAAGTTTCTTGAGCAATTGAAAAGGGGTAATTCTTTTAAAGAAGGTTTCAAATTTCAAAAATCATTTCACAAACTAGGACGAATTTGAAAATTGTGGATGTTGTCAACTTCTAGAGCATGAAATTTTGGACATCTTGGTATTCAAAGTTTTCATGAAAACCCTTGGAAAACTTGAGCAATTTGCAAAACAATCTCAGGGGCAGTTCACTCAATTCACCAAACCCTCCATGGCCCATGGAATACTATGGAAACTCGCACGTGGATTAGCACGTGGATCGACACACTGTGGAGAGATTAGCACGTGGATCGCACACTTGGGAGGGGTTAATTGCTAATCTCTTCACCATCGGATTTACATCCAAAATCCACGTGTGAGTTTCCATAGTTTCCACGGGAACCTGGTTTCCATATACATATGTTTCCCTAATTAAAAATGGATCATGTCTCATTAGCATTTAAGGTCATTCAAATTGATTGATAACCTTGCTATTGCATTGAACTAAAATGACTTATTTCTTTGTGTTTAGCTCAATATAGTAAATGCTTGAATGAAATTCATTTCAAAGTTTCTAATTCCTTTCCAAACCCTAATTCCCAAAAAGGGTTAACTCTAACCCTAACTTGGTTCAAAATCTAAAAAGAATTTGCATATGGTTGCTAATCAAAGCTTAGAGCTCAGTTCAATTGCATGATAATTTGGACTTTTTCATGTTTTATTCAAGTTCTTGAGCATTGAAAAGGGGTAATTCTTTTAAAGAAGGTTTTCAAATTTCAAAAATACATTTCACAAACTAGGACGAATTTGAAAATGTGGATGTGTCAACTTTCTAGAGCATGAAATTTTGGACATCTTTGGTATTCAAAGTTTTTCATGAAAACCTTTGAACTTGACAATTTGCAAAACAATCTTAGGCAGTTCAGTCAATTCACCAAACACCTCCATGGCCCATGGAAACATGGAAACTCGCACTGGATTAGCAGTGGATCGACACATGTGAGAGATAGCATGTGGATCGACACACTGTGGGAGCGTTAATTGCTAATCTCTCTCCATCGATTTAGATCCAACGATCCACTGTGAGTTTCCATAGTTTCCACGGGAACCTGTTTCCTAGCATATGTTCCCTAATTAAAAATGGATCATGTCATCATAAGCATTTAAGCTATTCAATTGATTGATAAGCTTGCTAGCATTGAACTAAAAGAGTTTATTTCTTTGTGTTAGCTCAATATATGAATGCTTGATGAAATTCAATTCAAATTTCTAATTCCTTCCTACCTATTCCCAAAAGGGTACCTACCCTAATCTGGTTTTCAAAATCAAAGTATTGCTATGTTGCTTAATCAAAGGTAAGCTCAGCTTCATGTATGAGTCATGTTTGGACTTTCAGTTATTCAAGTTTCTTGAGCATTGAAAAGGGTAATTCTTAAAAGTTTCAAATTTCAAAAAGCATTCCAAACTGGACGATTGAAAATGTGATGTTGTCAACTTTCTAGAGCATGAAATTTTGGAATTTTGGTATTCATTTTTTCATGAAAACCTTGAAACTGAGCATTTCAAACAATCTTGGGGCAGTTCGTCAATTCACCAACCCTCCATGGCCAGGAAACTATGGAAACTCCACTGATGCACGTGGATCGACACATGTGGAGATTAGAGTGATCGACCACTGTGGAGGGTTATTGCTAATCTCTCTCACCTCGATTAGATCCAACATCCACGGTGAGTTCATAGTTCCACGGGACCGTTCCATACATATGTTCCCTAATTAAATGGTCATGTCATCATAAGCATTTAAGTGTCATCAATTGTTGATAACATTGCAATGCATTGAACTAAAATGAGTTTATTTCTTGTGTTAGTCAATATGAATGCTTGACTGAATCAATTTCAAGTTTTATGCCTTCCAACCCTAATCCAAAGGGGTAACCCAACCAATCTTGGTTTTAAAACTAAAAAGAATTGCATATGGTTGCTTAATCAAGCTGTGACTCAGTTTCAATTGCAGAGTCATGTTAGCTTTTTCAAGTTTTATTCAAGTTTCTTGAGCAATTGAAAAGGGTAATTCTTTTAAAGAATGTTTTCAAATTTCAAAAATGCATTTCACAAACTAGAACGAATTTGAAAATGTGTATGTTGTCAACTTTGTAGAGCATGAAATTTTGGACATCTTTGGTATTCAAAGTTTTTCATGAAAACCCTTGGAAACTTGAGCAATTTGCAAAACAATCTTAGGGGCAGTTCAGTCAATTCACCAAACAACTCCATGGCCCATGGAAACTATGGAAACTCGCACGTGGATTAGCACGTGGATCGACACACTATGGGATAGATTAGCACGTGGATCGACACACTGTGGGAGGGGTTAATTGCTAATCTCTCTCACCATCGGATTTAGATCCAACGATCCACGTGTGAGTTTCCATAGTTTCCACGGGAACCTGGTTTCCATAGCGTATGTTCCCTAATTAAAAATGGATCATGTCATCATAAGAATTTAAGCGTCATTCAATTGATTGATAACCTTGCTATGCATTGAACTAAATTGAATTTATTTCTTTGTGTTTAGCTCAATATAGTGAATGCTTGATTGAAATTCAATTTCAAAGTTTCTAATTCCTTTCCAAACCCTAATTCCCAAAAGGGGTTAACTCTAACCCTAATCTTGGTTTTCAAAATCTAAAAAGAATTTGCATATGGTTGCTTAATCAAAGCTGTAGAGCTCAGCTTCAATTGCATGAGTCATGTTTGGACTTTTTCAAGTTTTATTCAAGTTTCTTGAGCAATTGAAAAGGGGGTAATTCTTTTAAAGAAGGTTTTCAAATTTCAAAAATACATTTCACAAACTAGGACGAATTTGAAAATGTGGATGTTGTCAACTTTCTAGAGCATGAAATTTTGGACATCTTTGGTATTCAAAGTTTTTCATGAAAACCCTTGGAAACTTGAGCAATTTGCAAAACAATCTCAGGGCAGTTCAGTCAATTCACCAAACACCTCCATGGCCCATGGAAAACTATGGAAACTCGCACGGGATTAGCACGTGGATCGACACACTGTGGGAGGGGTTAATTGCTAATCTCTCTCACCATCGGATTTAGATCCAACGATCCACGTGTGAGTTTCCATAGTTTCCACGGGAACCTGGTTTCCATACATATGTTCCCTAATTAAAAATGGATCATGTCATCATAAGCATTTAAGCGTCATTCAATTGATTGATAACCTTGCTATGCATTGAACTAAAATGAGTTTATTTCTGTGTTTAGCTCAATATAGTGAATGCTTGACTGAAATTCAATTTCAAAGTTTCTAATTCCTTTCCAAACCCTAATTCCCAAAAAGGGGGTAACCCTAACCCTAATCTTGGTTTTCAAAATCTAAAAAGTATTTGCATATGGTTGCTTAATCAAAGGTGTAGAGCTCAGCTTCAATTGTATGAGTCATGTTTGGACTTTTTCATGTTTTATTCAAGTTTCTTGAGCAATTGAAAAGGGGGTCATTCTTTTAAAGATGGTTTTCAAATTTCAAAAATGCATTTCACAAACTAGGACGAATTTGAAAATGTGGATGTTGTCAACTTTCTAGAGCATGAAATTTTGGACATCTTTGGTATTCAAAGTTTTTCATGAAAACCCTTGGAAACTTGAGCAATTTGCAAAACAGTCTCAGGGGCAGTTCAGTCAATTCACCAAACACCTCCATGGCCCATGGAAACTATGGAAACTCGCACGTGGATTAGCACGTGGATCGACACACTGTGGGAGGGGTTAATTGCTAATCTCTCTCACCATCGGATTTACATCCAACGATCCACGTGTGAGTTTCCATAGTTTCCACGGGAACCTGGTTTCCATAACATGTTCCCTAATTAAAATGGATCATGTCATCATTAGCATTTAAGCGTCATTCAATTGATTGATAACCTTGCTATGCATTGAACTAAAATGAGTTTATTTCTTTGTGTTTAGCTCAATATAGTGAATGCTTGAATGAAATTCAATTTCAAAGTTTCTAATTCCTTTCCAAACCCTAATTCCCAAAAAGGGGTTAACTCTAACCCTAATCTTGGTTTTCAAAATCTAAAAAGAATTTGCATATGGTTGCTTAATCAAAGCTGTAGAGCTCAGCTTCAATTGCATGAGTCATGTTTGGACTTTTTCAAGTTTTATTCAAGTTTCTTGAGAAATTGAAAAGGGGGTAATTCTTTTAAAGAAGGTTTTCGAATTTCAAAAATGCATTTCACAAACTAGGATGAATTTGAAAATGTGGATGTTGTCAACTTTCTAGAGCATGAAATTTTGGACATCTTTGGTATTCAAAGTTTTTCATGAAAACCCCTGGAAGCTTGAGCAATTTGCAAAACAATCTCAGGGGCAGTTGAGTCAATTCACCAAACAACTCCATGGTGGTCGAGTTCACCAGCGCCGACACCTGGCCGGCCAGCTACCGAGCTCACCGTGCGACTTCTATCCACAACGAGCGTCCCATCGCGTGCGTGGCATTGCCACGGCTTCGTTGTCGTCTTAATAACGGGAGGTCGTGCCCTCCTCCCTCCGCTTTCACGCTCGCGCTGCCATCCGCTCTGCTTCGCCACACGTTGCCGCCGCGTCGACGAGGTCATCCAAGCTCGTTGCACACTGTCAAGCCTCCAATCCACTGACATTGCCTTCGCATTGATCTAGTGCACCTTCTACACTAGCTGGTTGAAGTTGCGACCGCGTGAATCGCCCGACGCACACCGTCTTCCTCGGCTCCGGCAGACGTGCCGCCACTCTGGTTCGCGATCGCACCGGCTATCCAGGAGCCACATTGTCTCTTTTATCCTTATTTCACATTCCTTATTCATCACGGATCTCGTTGCGCCTCTCCGTTAGATCTCTGGTGAACCGCAGCTTCGGGAACACCATCATTGCCGCTCGGTTCATCGCCTCCGCCGGCACGGTCTTCGTTGCCAGTTCGTTCTGCTTCTCCTCCGGTCAAGTTTGCACGAGCATCGTGACCAGGTGAGCTCCTTGAACTCTCCGCATGCTTGGTTGTTCTTGAATCAAGTCTTTGTGCTCTGTCCGCGAGTGTCGCCGTAGTTCATGGCCGCCACGACGGTGTGCTTGTCGGTAGGTCTTTCTAGTCGGTCTTTTCTGCATCCGAGTGTTGCGCTAGCTTCGCCTAGCCGTCTTGAGTCTGTCTGGGGTGTTGGTAGTTCGAGCGTGTGCGCGGTTTGACCGGCGCATGAAACGCGGATCTCGACCGTCCGCCATGGTCGTCGTCAAGGTTGTCTCGCTAGGTCTTTGTCTCGTTTTTCATGTGCGTCGCATACGCGTGGGCCTTCTAAGTCCATTGGAGTGCTCGGTTGAGCCAGTTATGGCTTGAGGTTGCCAGAGTGCATGCGACTGAGCCAGGGTCGCCACTGTGGTCACCGTCGGGGTTGTTTCAAGGGATATGATCAGTCATGTCGTACCTCATTGGGTTCAGGGTGACGAGGGGAAGACAATGCGAGGGTCGGTTGTTTGGTTTGGTCACTGCCGGCGACGCGCCGTCGTGTTTTGTGGTCACCGACGCCGCTGCTCTGTTTTGGAGTCGCTGACACGCGGGACCCAGGTGTCAGTCATAGTTTCAAAGAGTTTTTCTATTTTTTGTTTCTACATAGTAATGGTTTTTATTATTTTCATTTCTTTATTTCTGTGCATGTATAAATTCTAGACAAAATTTGTGTATGCTCTCTGTGATGTGTAGTATTTAAGAAAAATATAATATGCTCGTGTTCAGTACATTTTTAATCCTGTAAAAATGCTCTAAGTAATTGAAAAATGCTTTTTCCATGGTTTTCATGCTTAGTATGTTGCTCCAAAAATTATGAAAAGTTTTGTGTAACCTATATACACTTATACGTTGGTGTACAAAAAGTTTGGGAATTTTTGGATGAACTGTTATACATGGCTATTTAGTTAATTATGTTTTAATTAATTAGAAACCCTAACGACTATAGGTTTTGAGTGATTTTGGATTGTTTGATGAAATGTGTCATTGTCTAGTGGCAACAACAACATGGACATGTGTGATGATGTTGTATTGTATGCTCAGTTCTTTTGGATTTAATTGTTAAACTAGATAAGTAATTAAACATGGTTTAGTTAATTATTTTATGCTCTAGTTTTACTTTCCTTCATGAAGGTAAGTTGTACTCAAGGTTGTTAACATGTTTTGTTCACCTTTTAAGTGCATGTTTATGTGTTGCAACTCATCACGTTTATTCATTCAAGCATCATCTGAGCATGTCATATTATCGTGTAGATCCCTCGTTTGTTGGGGTGGATAATCACTCTAGTGAGGGGGGTTTTCTCTTAGTGAATCTGAGCCCTAGTTCGCGTATCCCTCCAACCAAGGCAAACCCTGGTGCATTCAAACCCTACCTTATATTTAAAAGATTTTATTTAAATACATTTACGGTTATTATTGCATTGTTCTTACTTGAATTAAATTCCTACTTGATGTGTAGCTTTTATCCTTGTATTATTGTACCTCTACCTTGACACTTGTTTAAAGATGCTAACTTTTTGCTAAAATTCTTAGTATGCTTAGATATTTTCTAGTAGGTGATTTCCGATCACTTACACATAGCGTATTGCTTCGGCAAATGGTTATGTTCTTTTGAGAAAGGAATGTTCTTGGAAGTAATATTTGGGACCGAGCGGACACGGTGTTTGGGAGCCATCAATGGTGACTGGTGAGCGGGTTCTCTCCGCTCATGTCATTAGGGCCTTGTCGTTGTAAAACGTAGAAGGGTTGTGACTTTGGAGTACTTATCACATACTTCAGGAAGCTGGACCTTGGCTAATCCAGTCATAAGGACGGTTAACCCGCACTGGGAGTGGAGAGATGGCGAGAGTAGTGTCTACCCTCCAAGTTCGAGGAACTGGATGGAGGTGTACTATGCTCTCAAGTGGCGGAACCCCGTTCTTAAAGAGAGGATCTAGTGATATCTAATTATATATGGTGTTGGCACAAATTATGATCAACGTTTTCATAGCTATAATGTTGCCACCAACCTCAGGATAAAGGATAAACAAACACATCATAGGCATATTTTATCAAATAACTAGTTCCACATGTCCATGAGTGTTTGAGTGCAGGAATGGAGAAATGAAGCAAATGAGAGCCAGTGGGACCCACATAGGGGGTCGGCCTCGGCCATAATCCAAGAGAAGCACTCGAGAGTGATTTCCAACCCTTGGATCTCTCTGTACTTTCTCTCAACGGCTCACAAGCAAAGCACAAGGATTCATGGGCCCACACCAAGGAGATAAACGTGGCAAACACCTCAGAAACAACAACCAACCTCATTGACAGGTGGGACCCGCTCCAGGGAGGAAATGGTGGGCCAGTGACCCCCAGGGGGGTCGGCCGACCACCCCCTGGGCCCACCTGGCTCGCACCTGGTCCCCTGATAAGTGGGACCACTCCCAGAGGCCAGAGGAGGGCCCACTGGCCATAGGGGGGGTCGGCCGACCAACCCCCTAGGTCGGTTGGCTCCCCCCAATAGCCATTCCACTCCACACATGTGCAAGATCACCACCATCCACCCTTCGTCGGTTCAAAGGTCGGTTGGATCCAAGGGTGGAGAATGGAAGGCCCTGGATCGCTGACATGGCGATGGAGTAGCCCCTACTCCACCCCCACTATAAATAGAGGGCCATACCCCCCCTCTCTAAAGCATGAAGAAGAAGCCTACAATCTCTATTCCTTAGATTGTTCTAGGAGTTAGTCTAGAGTGGGAGTTAGAGTTGAGTCGAGCTATGTCGGGATTTCCAGAGTTGTCTTCTGAGAAGTCTGGTATAGCTCTTGTATCTTTCCTTCTTTGTAAGACTCTATCTTATTCAATATATATCATTATCTTTACTTTACTTAGTATTTACTTTGAGAATTTCTATACTAGATATAGTCTTGCTATATGCTTTTGCTCTTTAATAGCCTTTACATCCATAGTCTGTGATCCTTGTGACCTTTCCTGTATGCGATCATTGCCTGTCATAGGGTGCTTTGATTCTAGATCGTAGTCAAAGTAATAAGTTGTGTGTAAGCATGGTGCTTATACATTATCTTATCCTTGGTTATCGCTTGCTGCACGGATTGTATGTGGTAGCTAGCAAGAGGTGACAGCCTTGTCTAGTCGTTGTATTCCACCACGTGTTTATAGGCAAGTTCTTAAAAGGTAAGGCCCCCGTAAGAAGAGCGCGCGGTCCGATAGGAGTTTTGTCCTCCTACTGATCTATCCCCTCGCCTAGTATACTTGTATTGAGGAGACAAACTATAGTGTTTAGAGTAGTTAATTAGCTATGTATATTGAAGTAAAGTGAAGTACATAGGAATCCCTATACTCTTCTCGTTGCCCTCCCACCTATACTCTTTCTAGTTTGTTCTAAGTATCCTTTACCATAGCTTATTTATTCATCAACCCCCTTCCTATCACATTTATCGTTTACCCCTCTATACTAGTTGGTACTAAGTTGAGGTGCTCTCTAGGATCTCTCTCTAATTATCATTTCTAGCCAGCTTTCCCTTGGGATAATATAAATTATGATACCTTGGAATACTCCTTGGTGAAGTGCTACAGCGGTATAATCTGTGTGCTTGCGGATTTATCCAATAGTAATAAGAAATACCAACAAGCATTTCTGGCGTCGTTGCCGGGGAAAGCTTAGCCAAGAAATTTTAATTAGATTGAATCAAGAGATTCTCGTTAACTTCGTTATCAATTAGTCATAGGGGCTTACCCCTATCTCTGTCTTCTTTTCTTGTGAAGCCAGACAATGTATGAGCGGTTTCCATCTGCCCGGAAACTATCTCGAATATCCCGAACAACTATTGAGGAGGACTAGACGTCGTCAAGTTCCCCCTCAGATGTTCCTCTCGAACCATAATCCGTTCAAGGAAGGAGGCTCTACACCACCACTCAAGGAAGCTATGACCTAGAAGGCGATCTCTGACTTCTCGGCTCCGTCCGCTACCCACGTAGCCCAGAGCTCTGAAGTCAACTTCGGGGATGCCACCTTTGAGCTGAAGCCCGCCTTGATCCACATGGTGCAGGCCAATCCGTTTTGTGGGAAGCCCCATGAGGATGCCAATGCTCATCTCCAGCACTTCATGGAGTTATGTGGCACATTTACCATGAAGGGAGTGGCGTCTGACGCCATTCGCCTTCGTGTTTTCCCATTCTCGCTATTGGGAAAGGCGAAGCATTTGTTCTACGCCCAGAAAGAAGAAGCCACTACATGGGAGAGGTGTGCTAACGCATTCCTCAAGAAGTTCTTCCCGACGGGCAAAACAAATGCTCTTCGCGGAAAGATCTCAAGCTTCCAACAACAATCAGACGAGACGATTCCCGAAGCATGGGAGCGTCTCCAGGAGTACGTTCGTGCCTGTCCTCATCATGAGGTAGACGACTGGCACCTGATTCAAGGATTCTACCACGGGCTGTCTAGCATGGCCCGTAGTCACCTTGACGCTGCCGCTGGAGGGGTGTTCCTCCAACACACAGTGAGGAATGCCAGGACCTCATCGAAAAGATGGTGATCAACCAAGGATGGGGTGAGGAACGTCTCCAGCCAAAGAAGATAGGTATGCACACCATTAGTGAGGTGGACATACTCTCTGCCAAGATGGAAACCTTGATGAAGAAGATAGAAGAAGGTTCCAATGAGGAATGAGAGGCCATCTACCCAGTCGCCGCCGCACAAGCTATTGAAGCCGACCCATGGCGCGAGGTGTGTGGAGACAATGATCACTCGGGCAACAATTTCCCCGAGACATCGAAGGAGGTTGTGAACTTCATTAGCAACAATAACAACGGGTATTGACCCAAACAACAAGGACGCTGGAATTCACGCCCCTTCTACCAAGGTAATGGAGGTAACGGTAATTACAATAATTACAATTCTTACAATAACCAACCTTCATTAAAAGATCTTGTTCTTGGTCAATGTTGGTATTTCTTAACGCAAACAGATAAATCCACAAGCGCACGGATACCGCTGTAGCTTTCACCCGTGAGTATTCCAAGGGTATCGATTTCCACGGGGAATGTGAAGTGTACTAGATAAGAACTAAGAGCCTCCAAGGATAGATAAGATAACTGGGGAGAGACATTTTAGAGTTTTCTAAGGGGTTATCTAATCAAAGCCCCACTATACTCTACTGACTTTGGAGCAACAGTACCTTCCCGACTCTTGACAAAGATTGGGAAAAAGGTAGTCGGGGGAGGCTGCCAAAAGCTCTACGAAAACACCAACCAGAACGTGGTGGACTACAAAGGCCTTACAGAGCTGTCACTCCTGGGCCTACCACAACTATCCGTAGGATTGGGCGCAAACTCAGGTAAACTCTAGTCTATCGCTTACTACTCTAATCCCATATGAAAACTAGAGCACTCAATACGAGCGGAGATCCCATAAATAGAATAAAGTAAGAACTAAAATAAGGTACTTAGAAATAATAAATGAAGAACATGGAGATTGCTCCGAACCAGATGCTGCAAAGGTACAATGTTGAGGCAGATCCCACAGATCCGGCTCCTCCTAGCTCTCTCCTCCTCTATCTCACCTCTGATTACAACTAGATGAACTAGAACTAGAAGAACTAGATCTAGACAACTACAGGGACCTCTCTGCTTCTCTACATCTAATTGAAACCCTAGCTTTTGCTCTGGAGAAGAATAATGAGATGAGATGATCCTCAAGGGGGTCAGCGGCCTTCCTTATATAGCCTCCTCAAATGAACGTGGGCCGTTGGATCAAACTGACCTATATGAAGGGTTTAGATTCATCCTCAAAGGCGGTGGAGAACGATCCGGGAACTTGAGCCTGATTGGCTACTGAAGTAGGGCGGGCGCCCTAGGGGTCAGGGCGGGCGCCCTGACTCCAGGCCCGTTTTGCCTCCCGTTTGTTCTGGTGTCTCCTGAAACCTTCTAGAGTACAAAAAATTGTGTGGTTGATAAGTATTTCTATGTCAACATGACACATGGGCCTTTCCTTGGTATTTCTTGATAACCCCCTGCAGAAACAGTCATTCACCAAAACTTGTGGAATTCTGTTAGTATAAACCCTAATTCTAGCTATGGCTTTCATTTAGATCCTTTTCCTTGTTTAGTTGACGGTTAAAATTCGTGCTTAAGGACCATCAACAAACTCCCCAAGCTTACCTTTTGCTCGTCCCTCAGCAAAGATAGACTCAGTGATGGATCAGGAGTTGCTGCAATGCTTTCACGCCTTCATGATACACATGCGTTCAAACAATAATTCTCTTCTGGATTAGAGTAAACTATTCTGACTTTCCAACTTACCCATATTACCTTTAACCATGGAGCTTATAGCCATCACTTGGGTCTTGAGTAATTGAAAAGTAGAATGATCAAGCCAAGCACTATGTCTCAAGCTCTTCACTTTACCTTCATCCTAGAGTTTTGCAAAGTTTTCAAAATAAAACTCAAAGTCTCTTTTGTATGACCCTCTCAAGTGTCTCAATTTGTGGTATTTTTGGATCCTCACCAAGGAAACAATGGTGTTATGCCTTCTCTCAGAATATTATTTAGAACAGGCAAAGTAACAATGTGCCTTCTCTCTCTCACCCTATAACTAATAGGCAATATATGGAGTTCATAGGTGGGGAGAAACAACGCATACATACTTGCAAAGCATATATTGTAAAGTCAAACAATGGATCCAGAGAAACCGGACATACAATCAAATCAAGATGTGCATGTGTATGGGGTATATGGTGGATGTATGAGGGTGGATATGTGGTGGATATATAATGGTGTATGGAGGATATATGAGGGTGTATGATGGAAACCTAATTCTACTCTGCTCCTTGAATACATATATACATACATCTCTCTTTTGGAACATGGAATTTTGAGAGAACTTGGGATTGCTTTTTTTTAGAGAGCCAGGCATCTAAGTACCCATTGTTTTGATAGGACACTTGTCCATGTTTTACTCTCTTTATATATTTTTTTTGACAACCCCAAGTCTCTTTCTATAACAACACTATTGAGAGTTGATAACAAGGAAATCTTTGGAGTAGTTACATTTGAGAAAATGAAATATATGGATAGGTGGAGAACTGGGATATTTTTGGTTACTTACTCCCAAGGTAGGAGTAGAGAATTTTTCTAGTGGATCTGAATGGAATATATGTGGATGCGTACTTCCAGGATAGAAGTAGCATATTTGAGTGGAGTGTACGTGATCTTGATTTTAAAAGCATGACAAGTCTCTAAGGGTCAACAAAGCTTGACAAAACTCAATGCAAATACAAGCAGTAAATTTGATAGTGAATGTTTGCCTAATCTACCAGGCATGTATATATGGTTGTGGTAGGAATTGAAGCTCTCATCATACAGAGACTCATCATGTAATATTTTCAATTTTCAAAAGATAAATTCTCCAGAACTCCAGTATTGCTAGGAACAAGATAAACAGTAGCTCAACTTTCTCATATCATACCTATCAACTACCTAGACTTAGCTCAAGCATTTGCAACCCACAAGTTTCAGGTTCAGAGCAAATATTCATGTCAAAACAGTTATATCTAAAACTCGAGAGAATTCAAGGCTGAAAACTAGGTACTGGAAAGGAATTATGGTAGAGCAACTATTCATCCTTTCCATAGAGTTATCTTCAGAGTTCTTCTTTTTATTATTAGCAACTTCTAAACATACCTATTATTATTACTAAATAGAGAACTCACTTAAGGATAAAAAAGACAATGAAAAGTATCTAAGTTGTAACTCTTGTGATTAAGTGTGAACCTTCATGTGCTCACATTTTTTTTGAATTTATTTATGTAACTAATATCTAAGTAAACCTAAGTGAATAAGGATACTTACCTGGGTACATGGGGGTGCTCCCCGCCAAGCTGGATGTTGACATAGTCATTCGTTTAGACAGTGTAGACTTACTTCACTGAGACTTCAAAGATGATAGTTGATGTAGTTGTACTTCTCAAAGTAGATGAAGTTATATAATCATGTCTAGTATTTCCAAATCCTACTAAACTCAAATAGACAACAAAGCTCGTGGAACAGATTAAGCGTTAGCGGTAAACCATTTATGTCTTGATTGTCTAGAGCCTTCCAGAATTCGAATATTCAAATATATTTTTAGATTTTCAATTTTATATGCAAAAGACTAATGCACTATTTTTTATGTCTCCATAGTAAATAGTTGGAAGACTTATTCACATGGGGCTTAAAGGTTTTTCTTTTTTATAATGCAATGTAATAACATAGATATGCTATGATTATGATGATATGCAATGGATTATTCTAAGAATGATATATTTAAATAAAAATATTTATGGAAAGTAAATATGCTAGAGTGCAACTAATGCAATGCATAGGAAAATAAATATGCAGATAACTTACCGAGTTTACCTTCCGGGTGAGGTTCGGAGATTTAGGTCCGTCGAACCGGACCTCTCTTCTGGTTCAAATGTCTTAAGGAGCATGGTCCACTCCTGATGAATACTTGAATGATTGCTCTTCTTGTGTTGGTGTTTCCGATGAAGTCTCTTTCCTCTTCCACACTTCCTTAGTCTGAGGTTCTATTTTCTCTTTCCTCTGTCGCAAGTGATACATCCTTTGTTGGTGGTAGACTTCTTCTTCAGGAGAACTCTTATCTTTATTATTGAATTGATCTTCATATCTTATTTATTCTCCCAGATAGTCTGTCGATGCATCCTTGGTGGCTTGTTTCTTCTCTTCAGTCAATTGGAAATGGATCTCTCATGATTTTATGGTGATAATTGCACTGGTGGTGCTGAGGAAAGATCTTCCTCAAATGAGGTGGACTTCATATTCATCTCCCATATCAAACATGAAGTCTTTGGGAACATAGTGATCTCTGATCATGATGTCTTCGGTTATTCCCTCTAGAAATCAGAATGATTGGTCTGCTAGTTGTAGTTGTACATATGTCTGATACAGTGGTCTACTATCATATAAATATCGGTAGGCCACCTTAGACACTATCTCACTGCTTGATCCAACATTGCAGAATATCTTGTAGAATATACTTCCCTTGATCTTGCAATCAATGGTAGGTACTCCTAGATCTCCCTTCTTAGCAAGGTATTGTGAAAGAAGAGTTGATCATACCCTGAATTAATAGTGCTAATTATCTGAGTCTTCTCTTGGTTGTTTGAGCTTTAGTCTTCCTCCTTCTATTGTTGATGTTCTTATTTCTTGTAGCAACAGTTGTATCCTCGTAGATGTATGACCTCTTAGGATGAGTAAGAGCCTCGAGTGTATGCTTCATGAAAGTGAATCTCTCCTTCTCATCCTTGATAGTGAAATAGATCTTGGCGTTGTCCATGTAGATGATGGCATTATCTGTTCTTATGAATGAGCGTCCCAAGATAATGAGTGCTTTCACATCTCTGCTTGTTTCTTCAATCACAAGGTTTTACGCATACGAACGAGTGTCCAAGTCGTATGCTGACATATTAAGGAATTCCTTGGGATAGCATAGTGTTTGATATGCAAGTTGGCATGATGTTGACACTTGCTCTAAGGTCACAAACCACTTCTTCAAGAGTGTAAGCTCCAATGGAGATCGGAATGACAGGTCTCCCTGGATCTCCTTTCTTCATTGGTAGGGTGTCATCCACCGATGCTCTTAGTGGCATGGTGAAGAAGTGTCCTGCTCATAGAAACAAGGCAGAGATCAAGTGCATGGGCTCTGCTGGTGGGAAAACACCAACAGAACCAAAAGTTATTATTCTCTAACCTAAACACATTGAGCAAAATTGAGTTGATGTTCTTATATTTCATTTAACCATGACATGTGTGATAAGATCAGAGGATGAGCGTAGCATTTCAAAAAGACTTGGTAAATTAGATTGCTTTAACACATGGAAAGATTATCTAATTTATTTTTACATCATTGAGATTATCATCTTCCAAGGTTGGATGTGCAACATTTTAGATGGTTAAGACTGTGAGATTAAGAAGTGTTACTATGATCAAGCTTTAAAGAACTAACATGTTGAGATAATCAGGTTGGATCAAGTAAAGTTGCAGCTCACACATGTTTAGATCTTTACTTATGTGAATACCAAAATCAAAGAAAAGACTTTTGGAGTGATGCTTACTTACCTTTACCTTTGTCATTGGAGAATGATGACATCATATCTTCATGGAAACTTCCCTTGATCATCTTGTTGTGCATTATCAGCTTGTCTTCTTGTTCCACTCCTCTCTCATCCTTGTTCTTCCGATCTTGAAGTTTTTGTTGATCTTGTCTTGAAGTTTTGTTCACCCTCTTCCATGGATTGAGTAGCTTCTTGCTTCATGGAATTCATTATGATGAATTAGCTACCTCTCTCTTGTGAAGGTTGTTGAAGTTCATGTGTCTCTCTTCATATTCAGTGTGAGTTCATCTTAGGACTTCCCAATTTGATATTGAAGGTTTTCCTATAGGGGTTAGTCCAACAAAATATCCAATATCTACTCTAGTATACTATCGGTTCAAAACTCAACCTAGACACCACGTCTAATTTGATTTAGGAAGACATTTTAACCTAAGAACCACGCTTAATTTAAAAGCCTTTAGAAGTAAAATCAAAATACCTTTAGTTTAAACTAAGCATCATGCATAATTTAAAAGGTATATGAAAATACTTCAAAACCTAAACATATACTCTAGCAAACAAAGGTAACATGTAAGTATTATGGAGATTTACTCTACTGACGATGAAAGATCATGATTAGCAATTTAGTAGTTTGAGCATGCCTTAAAACTAGGTACAAATAAGATGATGTAGCAACATGGCAAAAGATGTTTTTACAATGGGTTATCCCCCAAGCTTGAATTTTGCAAAAATGATGATTGGATGAATGAAATTCAATGTTGCATAATAATTGGTTGGACATACCTTATGCTTGTCATTCCTTCATTCTTTCTGCTCTATACCTGGAAAGGTTAGTGACAAAAATACCTGAAGGAATATAATCATATAATTCTATGCTCACTTTACAATGGTAGGCAACAAAAAGGTTAACACTTATGTTAGGATCTCAGAGGTGCTTGTTTTAGGAAAACATTTTAAGATGTTCTTTTAGAGAAATGGTTTCCCCTTCATTACCTGTCTCAAGATTTACACAACGAGATCTACAAAATTTATGATAAACATATGCATCGACAACCACCCTTTTAAAGCATTTGTAAGCAGAAGGGGTGAGGGTGTTGAAGATGTCATGTGTGGTAATGATAAAGAGACCAATGGGTATGGAAAATCTCTCATATGAGCATGGATTTAAAGATATGGGTATGGAGTAGATTCCATGCTCATAGATGTTATCTTCCTCTCCAATCTCTATGGTTGATTCTTTACGCAAGTTCAAAGTTCCACTTGGATTGGTAACTCTCAAACTGGTCTTGCTTGGGGTCTCCTCTATACCTGGCTAATTCATATTTCCAAAAGGAGTTAAAACTAAACCAAGACTAGAGAAAGATTGCTCCCAAACTATGGCTATACAAGTAGGGCGAAGCTCATAGCCATTTATAAGAATGAGAGGTGAAGAAGGTGGAGTCTCCAACAAGTCGCCCTTTGGAGTAAAATATTTTTTTGAATGTGGTAAGATGAATATGGTAAGGTGAGAAAGATGGTAAAAAGAAAAAAAGAAAAAGGTAGATGGATGACCATAGTTCGAAACTAGCACCAATACCGTTCCCCACCAACGGCGCCAGAAAGCTTGTTGGTATTTCTTAACGCAAACAGATAAATCCACAAGCGCACAGATACCGCTGTAGCTTTCACCCGTGAGTATTCCAAGGGTATCAATTTCCACGGGGAACATGAAGTGTACTAGATAAGAACTAAGAGCGTCCAACGATAGATAAGATAACTGGGTAGAGAGATTTTAGAGTTTTCTAAGGGGTTATCTAATCAAAGGCCCACTATACTCTACTTACTTTGGAGCAATAGTACCTTCCTGACTCTCGACAAAGACTGGGAAAAAGGTAGTCGGGGGGGAGGCTGCCAAAAGCTCTACGAAAACACCAACCAGAACGTGGTGGACTGCAAAGGCCTTACAGAGCTGTCACCCCCGGGGCTACCACAACTGTCCGTAGGATTGGGCGCAAACTCAGGTAAACTCTAGTCTATCGCTTACTACTCTAATCCCATATGAAAACTAGAGCACTCAATACGAGTGGAGATCCCGTAAATAGAATAAAGTAAGAAGTAAAATAAGATACTTAGAAATAATAAATGAAGAACCTAGAGATTGCTCCAAACCAGATGCTGCAAAGGTACAATGTTGAGGCAGATCCGATAGATCCGGCTCCTCCTAGTTCTCTTCTCCTCTCTCTCACCTCTGATTACAACTAGATGAACTAGAACTAGAAGAACTAGATCTAGACAACTAGAGGGACCTCTCTCCTTCTCTACATCTAATTGAAACCCTAGCTTTTGCTCTGGAGAAGAATAATGAGATGAGATGATCCTCAGGGGCCTTCCTTATATAGCCTCCTCAAATGAACGTGGGCCGTTGGATCAAACCGACCTATATGAAGGGTTTAGATTCATCCTCAAAGGCGGTGGAGCACGATCCGCGAACTTGAGCCTGATTGACTGCTAAGGTAGGGTGGGCGCCCTAGAGGTCAGGGCGGGCGCCCTGACTCCGGGCCCATTTTGTCCCCCGTTCGTTCTGGTGTCTCCTGGAACCTTCTAGAGTACAGAAAATTGTGCGGTTGGTAAATATCTCTATGTAAACATGATATGTGGGCCTTTCCTTTGTATTTCCTAATAACCCCTGCAGAAACAGACATTCACCAAAACTTGTGGAATTCTGTTAGTATAAACCTTAATTCTAGCTATCGGTTTCATTTAGATCCTTTTCCTTGTTTAGTTGACGGTTAAAATTGGTACTTAAGGACCGTCAGCAGTCAATAAAAATTAATGATGGAATAAATAAAAAGATGATTGCCACTGATAAGGTTCTTGAAAGATTTGGTCAGAAAATGGATAGCTTTACAACTGCTATGAAAAATCAATTGAGTTTTAATAAAATGCTAGAAACCCAATTAGCTCAATTAGCAGCAACTATGCCATCCATGGAACAAGGTAAGATCCTTGGAAAACCAGAGGACTCAATTGAGCATGTTAATATGGTCACAACAAAGTTCGGTAAGCCTCCGCTTCGCTCCTATTGGGGCTACCTTCTCGATCCTCCCTTCATCATGAAGAAGGAAGATCTAGGCCACCCGACGATCAAGTGCTCAATCGGGCAACAAACATTCCACACGGCCTTCTGCGATCTTGGATCGGGTGTCAACATCATGTCAAAGGTAACATATGATAATCTCTTAGGAGGACCTATGGTCCCTACATGTGTTCGCCTGCACATGGCAGATCAAACCATAAGGTTTCCTGAGGAACTCGCAAGGGATATCTTGGTGAACATCCAAGACGAGTACATCCCCACCGACTTCATCATCCTAGACATGGGAGCCAACGTGGAAGTACCCGTCATCCTGGGAAGGCCTTTCCTCAACACCACCAATGCAGTCATCTAAGTTGGATCAGGCCAAATCCACTTCCAATTCCCGAGCCATAAGATAAAATGTGCTTTCAATTGTTATAAACTTAACAAACAGGCAAAAGCACAACCACCGATAAAAATAGTTCAAGCTCCGCGCAAGAAGAAGCAATATCCGGAGATCAAGATCAATGAACTCGAGAAGGACAAACCCGCCAATCCAAGGCAGGTTTGGAAAGCAAAGGAGGTGCACACACCACGGTCTCCATCTCCGGAGCCATCAAGTGCACCCGAGGAATAAACAAGAAGGAGAGTCCCACTCCGAGGACTTAAAATCAAGGAGCCTTCGCCAAAAGGTAAATCAGTAGTTATCGTTTATTTCCCTTCTTTCATTTAGCTCAAACCTTTAATTTCTTTCATGCTTAAAATTCACAAAAAATAAAGTTTAGATAAAATAAAACTTGAGAATTAGATTAGCATTAAAATTTGACAAAAGATAGGGCCATAGGGGGTCAGCCGACCACCCTATGTACCCTACCTTGGCTTATTTAATTAAGGAACTCTTAATTCATTTTTACAAAAAAAAATGGAGGACTAGGGTGGTCGGCCGACCACCCTATGATCCCCTTGTTCATCCATCTTTTCCTCTCCACCATCCTTTGTCCAAGCATCTCATGATTTGAGTAGTGGGATTTTCAAAAATCAGATTCTTGCTTTGGAAGACATATCTTTTGCTTTGTCATGCTTTAAAGTACATCAATCACTTTTTGTTAAAGCATGACACATCTTTGTCCCCCACTACTCTTTGTTTAAATAGGAGAATCTTGACCACTTTAGCTCAGCTTTTGATCACATCACACCACATCTTTCACCTTTCACCAAGCACTAGAAAAAGCATAGTGGAATCCCCACTTTAGGTGGTTGGCCGACCATGCTTTGGTCACCTCCTCTCCTTCTTTTGCTTTGTGTAAGGCATCCACTAAAGTGAGTGATCATGGAACCCAAGGGCATGCCCAAGGGGTGGTCGGCCGACCACTCCACGGAGCCCCCTTGGTGCCACTCCTTTCCCCCTATAAAACCCCATGCAAGGAGAGCTCATTCCCTCACACCTCCACCAGAATTCAGTTCTAGCCTCTTCTTGCCTTGCTCTATCCTCTCTTCATTCAAGAGAAGTCCTTAGCTCTCAAGAGAAGTAACCTTCCTCTCACTAGTCCACAAGAAGATCTCTTGTCTTCATCAAGCTTCTCTTAGCTCAAACTTCTCCCCAACAAGGCAAACTAGAAATCCACTCCACAACATCTCTTCCTAGTCTTGTCCTTGTGTCCATCTTCCTCTCAAGAAGATGAAGAACCCATTGACATCTGCATACAAGAAAATAAAGCAAGCTATTAGTGGGAGCTCATCCCAATGCTCCCACCATTCTGAGGATAGTTCCCAAAGAAGAAGAAGGGGAGGTTCTGCCCGATACACTTGGGAGAACCTCCAAATTGAAGAATACCCTCAGGAGGAAGAAGAAGTGCTGGAGGAGGTACCTCATGTGGAGGCATTCATGGTGCCCCCAATGAGGACCTATGATCAACAAAGTGGTCTCTGGTTCGACCAACTAGAGTACCAACGATATCTCTCTCTTCAGGACCGATCTTTCGAGCATACAAGGATATTGGATCCGAGTCTTCTCTCCAACGCAGATATGACCACCGAGTTCAAAACCATCTTCTCTACTCTTGGTTGGTCTAGTTTTTGGCAAGTAGAAGATCTTGGAATTGAGTTGCTTACCATAGAATTCCTATGCTCTCTCCAAATCTCTAATGTTGGAATTACTTTTTGCATGTTTAATCAAAGCCGTAGTCTAACATGGAATCATCTAAGTGTTGCTCTTGGTTTTGATAATTCATGCTTGATAGATTTAGACCTTGTCCTGCATAGGTTTAACAAGAGGAAATTTTGGTTCTCTATATCTGCTCTAAAAGATTGCTCAAATCCTACACCTGAGAAAATTCACAATCCAACCCTTCGTTTCATACTTCTTTGGATGAAAATGACTTTGTTTCCTAGAAGTAATGCTAGCTTGATAAGTGACATGGAATTAAAACTGCTTTATGCCATGGTAAACAAAATACAAATCTCTCCTGTGAATTTTGGCAAGGTTCAATTGAGAGTAATGAATCTATTCAATTCACATCTTTAATTACTCGTCTTGTCGAATCTATGAACTTGCTAAATGACGATCAACCCTTTGTGCACATCTCTGCTCCTATAGCTATAATCTCAGAAGCGTATCTCGCTGCTTGTCAAATGCTAAAAAGAGATGCCAATAATGAACTCAAAATGATTTACAGTGGCCACACAATTGAGGTGCCTCTTCCAAATAGGCAACTTCAGTTGTATAGGACCTGTAAGCTAACCCTTGATTTAGATCAAGGAATGGGACAAAGAGGTTTGCAGGTTCAGACAAGAGAGCTCAAGAGGGACTATACTTTGTTCATCTTGAGCAAGGTGGTCGTTCCCGAGAAGCTTATGATATGGAGGAAGACGATGCATCTTCCAAGCACACTTCTAGTGGCATGCCTCCTCGACCCTCACGTCCGCAAAGACCATGGGCATCCTTCTCGTCCACACGAGACAGGGAGCATCGTGAATTGCGACAACAATTTGATCATCTCACCAATACCTTTGGTGAGCTACGTGTTGAATACGATGAGACAGCACACATCGCCCAACAAACTGCTGAAGAAATCCAAGCAATGCAAGAAGAACAACACCGGTATTGGGCCACGTGGCGGCAACTAAATCCATACCCGTCATAGCAATGAGCAAAGGATAAGCTTGGGGGAGGTTCCCTCCCCCATTAAGGTAAGTTTTTAATTCTAGCATTTAGATTCATGCAAGTTCTTGCTTATCTTTGCTTTGCATTTAAAAATCTGCATATGAAAAGAATAAAAAAAGACTTTCTCTAATCCACTCCCACATGTTCCATGAATATTTGCTCTGCTAAATGTTTCTCTAATACTTAGTTTACAACTTGGTATTTCTCTAAGTATGGATTACTTGGCTTAAAAGAAAACATCATGAACCTCAAACTTTTGTGGGTAGGAAATGTTGTAACTAAGTCTAAGTAGTTGTGAGACATGATATGACAAGATAAGAGCTGCTATAATATTGTTCTAAGCAAGAATGACTATCGGAGTTTTATTTATTAAAATGATAAAAAACATTTTGATGTTCCTCAATGGTGAAAAATTCCTACCAAAGCCATACATGCTTCTCCATGATATAAGCTTTCTACATAAGTTGCTTGCTTTGTGTTGAGTTTGGTCAAGTTTTGTGACCCTTGTTGAGAGATTTATCATGCTCCCAAGATTAAGATCACGTACACGCCACATATACATGCTGCTTCTACGTTGGAAGTACGTAGAAACATGCCTTACATTTCCACATATTTCATACTCCATACTCTAATAGAAAAACTCTCTCTAGTTTGTTTCTAGTAAATGAGACATAGATTATGCAAAATTTATGAGCAATCCAAAGCTCTCAAAAAAAACCATGAGCATTTTCAAAGCTCATAGAAAACTTAAAAAGATAGCTATGTCTCAAAATAATAAGTTAGGAAAGAGAGATCATCCAAATTTAGGGAGTATCGATCATTTGCCATGTTTCCACACACTTTCACATCTTGATCTAAGAGTATGACATTTCTCTCCTCGGATCCGGAATTTGACTTTACAATATATACTACGTAAAAATTGATTTTGCGCAGCGTTGGCAAAATGCCCTCCATGGCGGACACCCTTCCTGCCCGCCACGGTAATTCGCTGCACTGGCTCTGCTCGGCCGACAGCCTAAGCGCCCGCTGCGGTTAACACCGATTAACCGCAGTGGGCGGCATAATGTGACCACCATGGTTAATGGATTTACCGCAGCGGGCACCTTATGCCGCCCGCTGCGGTTAATCGGTGTTAACCGCAGCGGGCGTTTAATAAAGTACGCAGTAGTTATGTTTTCTATAAGAAGCTACAGTCTGACCTTCTTCTTCCTCAAGTCTTCTCTCTTCCAAACTCGTGGGGGAGAGGCTTTGTCCGATTTTTTAACCAAACCATTAGATTGAGGTTTTGAGTGTTGTTTTGGAGGAGGACATCATAAGAGATATTTAAAAGGTTCCCATGGTCTACTATCTCTCTTTTCCTTGCTTTTTGACCTCTTTGGATCTAGATCTAGTTTCATGGAGGAAGGAGAGAAAGCTTGTGTTGTTTTATCTAGAATCATAATATTAGGTGACTAAAAGCTTTTAGAGGGTTCTCATGCTCTTTTCTCTCTCTTTTCTTTGCTTTTTGAGCCCTTTAGCTATAGATGAACATCTAGATCTAGATTAAGGGAGGAAAGATAAAGCTTGTGCCTTTTTTATCTAGTTTCATAATATTATATGCCTAAAAGCTTTTGTTGTTGATGTGTACGGTTTGCAGGCAATATGGATAGGTCAGAATGGATGTACAAGATTAGTATGGTCCTTAATCTGCGGTATCTCATCGAAGTGAGAAAGTTTATTGCCGCTGCGAGAGCTCATCGTGACCGATTGAAGCGGATGACAATCGTGTGTCCGTGTTCTCACTGCAAGAATCTGACAGCCTTCACTGACGATGGCAAGGTGCAATCTCATTTGATTCGGTTTGGTTTCGTAGAGAATTACACGGTCTGGACTCAGCACGGCAAAAGTGTTGACCCCAGTGGTGGGGGTGCATCTGGAGTGAGCTCGGCATCCACGATGGCGCACCAAGAGCCACGTGCGCCACACGTCTCATGTTCAGCCACAACAACTCCAGCCTGCAACGACAATAACGATTTTGATTATATCACGGTGGAGGATCTACTCGAGGACATGGAATATGATGATGGTGGTTAGGAGGCCACCATGCAGGAACCCGAGGATGTGCAATATTTTGATGATTTAGTGAAGCACATCGATGAGGACGACGTTGTGTATGGTTCCTCGAAGTGGTTGGAAAATTTCAGAGAGATGAAGCAGGCGTCACTTGATCCTCTATATCAGGATGATGGCGAATGTCCGAAAGAGTGCACTGTGCTCCGTTTTAGCCTCCACATGTTGATGATGAAGGCCCAACATGGTTGGTCTGACAACAGCTTCAATGAGCTGTTAAGTTACCTTGCTACAACGTACCCGAAGGGTAACAAGTTTCCCATGAATACTTATCGGGCAAAGAAGTTGATTCATCCAGTGTCGATGAAAGTTCGAAAGTTCGATGCCTGCCCTAACCACCGCATCATGTATCGGCCGGGCACTAAGTACGAGAAGATGACCAGCTATCCGCACTGCAACACGAGTCGTTACAAGAAGAATGCTGGTTGTCGTGTGGATGCAGACGGCTACGAGTCGTTGCGAGGTGGTTCGAAGAAGAAGGGGGCAAGAAGAGCACTGCTGCATATAATTGCATATCGGCTCAGCAGGACGAGGAGGAAGAGGGCTACACACAAAGGAGAAGTCCGGCAATGTCGGTGTGGTATCTGCCTATGATCGACCGCCTACGTGCACTATTCGGGAACCTAGAGGATGCCAAGCTCATGTCCTGGCATGCATCAGATGACCGCAAAAAGGATGATGGCATGCTGCGGCACCCATCTGATGGCCAACAGAGGAAATATTTTGACAAGGCATATCCGGAATTCGGCAACGAGTCAAGGAACATTCGGTTCACGCTCAGTACTGACGGGATGAACCCTTTCGGCGAGCTTAGCAGCTCGCACAACACTTGACCCGTCATACTCACCATGTACAACCTACCTCCCCATTTGTGTCAAAAGCGAGGGTATCTAATGCTGACCATGCTGATCTCAGGACTGAGGCAACCTAGTAACGATATTGATGTTTTCCTAGAACCATTAATGGAGGAAATGCAGGAGCTATTTGATGTTGGGGTCGAGATGACTGATGCGTACTGTTGACGGTAATTGAGAGCTATTTTATCACCATCAAAATACCATCAACATCCTCATTTCCAAAGGAAAACAAGCATAACCTGAATATATTGAGCCAAATAATTGGTTCCACATGTCCCTTGACTATTTGATGCAGGTAATGACAAATGGGACCTTCTGGGAGCCAATGGGCCCACATCAAGAAGATTAACGTGACAACTCAACTCAGAACCAACATCTAAAGCATATGACGGGTGGGACCAGCACCGAGGAGGCAGAGGTGGGCCAGGGCCCACTATAGAGATTCGGCCGAATCCCTATAATGGACAAACAGGCCCCACTTGCCCCCCTGAGTACTGGGCCACCTTCTAGAAGATCAGGGAGGGCCCACATGTCAGTGGGGGGTCCAGCCGAATCCCCCTAAGGCGGTTTTCACCTCCCCAACCAACCTACTCACTCCCCACATGATGGAAATCAACACCCTTGATGCTTAGGCGGTTCTGAGGTCTGTTGGATCCAACAGAGCATGATGAAGGTGACGCGGATTGCGGACGTGGCACTGGAGTAGCCCCTACTCCACCTCTAGCTATAAATAGACCCCTAGAGCTCCCTATTCATTTCATGCCTCATTGGAGAAACTACTCTCTAGCCTCTTAGCGGAGCTCTTCAGTAGTGTTATGCTAGTTGGAGGAGAGTGAGGAGCCTTCTGGAGAAAGCCCCGGGTCTGTCGGGAATCTTCCCCGGACTTCTTCCTCAGCGGATGCGAGTCTCTTGTAAGTTTAGCACTTGTAAGTGATACATCCGAGTTCTTTATAGCAATTAATATTCTAAATCTGGTTTAGCTGTTATACACCTTTTCATGCTTGTTCATCGCTTTACTTTAAGTAGAGTGCTTTAGCCATAACGTAGGGTTAAAGTAGTAAGAATAGTGTAGACGTGGTGTCTAGACTAGATCTTGCCTTTGTAAACCGCTTATTGCGCGGATTGTTTGTGGATGCTAGTAGAAGGTGACAGCTCTATCTAGTCTTCGTATTCCACCACGTGTGTTAGATAAGTTCTTAAAAGGTGAGGCCTCAATACAACATGATGGCGCGGTCCGGTTAGAGTTTTGCCCTCTTTCTGATCTATTCCGTCGCCTCCCACAAGAGAAGGGCTCATAAAGCCAGTATAACCAGCTTTGCCTTGTTAGATATCTTTGCTACATAGAACCTCTAAACCCAGTTATCATAGTCTCCCTTGATTCATCTGGACATATCTTTAATCCTAGTTAGATCACTATCGTTCCCTGAGGAAAATACGATACCTGGAATAGTCCCGGTGAAGTGCTACATCGGTATAATCTGTGCGCTTGTGGATTTATCCAATAGTCATAAGAAATACCAACAAGCATTTCTGGCGCCGTTGTCGGGGAACGGTAGCTTTTAACTAGTACCCTTTGGTCCTATTTTATCTTTTGTTTGATTTCATCTTTTCACTCCACATACACATATGGATCAAACCCCGCTTATCGAATATGGTGCTCCAACGGGCGCTAGCTTGGAGCCACCTAAATCATCTCAGGCCGTTCTAGCCGTTCGTTATGAGCTTTGCCCAAGTCTCATAGCGATGGTTCAGGAAAAACCATTTGCTGGGGACAAAGACGAAAATCCCTATACCCATATATGTGACTTTGAACAACTTTGTTCATGTGTCCACATCCAAGGGATGAGGCCAGGTACCCTTAAGTGGAAGCTATTTCCATTCTCCTTAATGGGAATAGCAAAACGATGGTATGTTCGCCACGTAGATGACGCAAAAGGAGATTGGGAAAAATTGATGCCTAAATTTTGTTTGGCATTCTTCCATATCCCTTGCGTCATTCGTCTTCGAAAAGAGATCATCAATTTCTTGCAAAAAGAGAAAGAATGTCTAGGTGATGCATGGGCCCGTCTGACAGATCTAGTATCTTCAGGCCCCGATCTCGCTATAACCGAGCCTACAGTGTTACAACATTTTTATGGCGGTCTTAGCAGAGATTCTGCACAACTACTTGACATATCTTCCGAGGGAGCCTTCCTGTGTTTACCCGTTAGTGCAGGGAAGAGTCTTCTTACAAAGATTCTTGATAACACCCCCTATACTAACGTATATTATGAAGGACCCACGGAAGAACAAAAACCAACCCCCAGAGAAGAAACAACATCGATAGCCAAAACTCTTCCCTCTACACCTCAAAATCTTGCTATCGAACCTAAACCACCAAGGGAAGAAGAAATTGACCCCTTGGAATTCCCCCTTGATATTGAGGCTGATCTATTTTCCGATTTTGGGAATGCCTCGAATCAATCTATGCAAAAGAAGTCTTATGCTCGAAAAGCTCTGAACCACCACATTCCTAATCTCATAGAAGAAACATACCTTCAGGAGATGGTTCAAGAACTGGCGTCTGTCATGAGCAATGAGTGGTTAGAAGAGGCCGAATCTTCATCCGAACCAATTAGAATTCTGTCTTCCTCTACCACCATTCCTTCTCAGATTGATAGAGCCAGGTTAGACTCTCTTTACGATCCTGCCGTAGGAGTTAGCATTATGTCTAAGTCTTTAGCTAATGCTCTCCTAGGCAATATAAAACTAACTCCAACCAACAAGTTCTTGAAGCTTCCTTCAGGACAATTGATTGAGAGTTGTGGGATCGCACAAACCATTCCTACGCTAATTAACAAAGTCAATATCCTCTTAAATGATTTCATATTTGATATGGAGGAATTTGACTTGTTAATTGGACATCCACTCATGAGATTCCTTGATGGATCCCTTGATGGAAGTCTCAAGGGTCATCTTGGGAGTAACATCAAGCTCTCGATTCCGCTCACCAATTCCATGAACACCATGACGGAATCACTCCCAGAATCTGACCCCATAGAGGAAGTGATGTTGCATCTCTTCTAGAATCATCTCATCCTGATCTAGAAGAAGAAGCCGAAGATTTCATCTAGGAAGAAGACGATCTAAACAAACCCATAGATCTGGAGAAATCCGAACCCCCATCTAAGCCCTCTATAGAGCTTAAACCCCTTCCAGCTGGTTTAAAATATGCCTTTCTAAAGGACGATCGTGAGGCCCCTATAATCATCAGTGACAAACTCTCTCCGGAAGAGACGTTCAAACTCCTCACTATCCTAGAAAAGCATCAATCGGTCTTAGGCTACTCTCTTCAAGATCTTAAGGGCATTAGTCCTGCTCTTTGCACACATCGCATCCCCATAGAACCTGAGGCTCTACCCTCTAGAGAGCCCCAGCGTAGATTGAACAATGCGATGAGAGAAGTAGTAAAGAAGGAAGTCTTGAAACTCTTGCACGTGGGGATCATCTATCCCGTTCCTCACAGTGAATGGGTTAGCCCTGTGCAAGTTGTGCCTAAGAAGGGAGGTATGACGGTCGTTCGAAATGATAAGAACGAGTTGATTCCTCAACGAACCGTCATGGGTTGGAGAATGTGTATAGATTACCGGAGACTTAATAAGGCTACAAAGAAAGATCACTTCCCGTTACCCTTCATCGATGAGATGTTGGAACGGCTTGCAAAGCATTCTTTCTTTTGTTTCCTTGATGGTTATTCGGGATATCATCAAATACCAATCCATCCCGATGATCAAAGTAAGACCACTTTCACATGCCCCTATGGAACATATGCATATAGGCGAATGTCTTTCGGCCTATGCAATGCTCCTGCTTCTTTTCAAAGGTGCATGATGTCCATTTTCTCCAATATGATCGAAGAAATCATGGAAGTTTTCATGGACGATTTCTCCGTCTATGGAAAGACTTTTGATGATTGCCTTGAGAATCTGGATAGAGTCTTACAAAGATGCGAAGAAAAGCACTTAGTCATGAACTGGGAGAAATGCCACTTCATGGTTCACGAAGGCATAGTGTTAGGACATAGAGTGTCCGAACGTGGGATAGAAGTAGATAGAGCTAAGATCGAAGTCATCGAACAACTTCCACCTCCCACGAATGTTAAGGGAATTCGTAGCTTCCTTGGCCATGCAAGTTTTTATAGATGGATTATTCAAGATTTCTCTCAAATTGCCCGTCCGTTAACAAGTCTGCTAGCCAAAGATGCACCCTTTTACTTCAATGATGAGTGCTTAGATGTTTTCTACATCCTCAAGAAAGCACTCATCTCAGGTCCGATCATTCAACCCCCTGATTGGAAGCTCCCTTTTGAAATAATGTGTGATGCTAGTGATTATGTTGTCGGTGCGGTGTTAGGCCAAACCAAAGATAAGAAGCATCATGCTATTTCATATGCTAGCAAAACCTTGACATGGCCACAGCTAAACTATGCAACCACTGAAAAAGAGCTGTTAGCCATGGTGTTTGCTATAGACAAGTTTAGATCTTACTTAGTAGGAGCAAAAGTCATTGTCTATACAGATCATGTTGGTCTTAAGTACTTGATCACTAAGAAAGATGCTAAACCACGTTTAATAAGATGGATCTTGCTACTCCAAGAATTTGATCTTGAAATAAAAGATAAAAAGGGAGTAGAAAATTCTGTTGCCGATCATTTGTCGAGAATGCAATTCAAAGAAGCACAGAATTTGCCCATCGACGATTTCCTTAGAGATGACACACTCCTCAAGGTGACGGTCTCCAACCCTTGGTATCAAAATATAGTCAACTTTATGGTTGCAGACCATGTACCACCAGGGGCAGATATGAAGAATATGTTCAAGAGAGTCAAGTCCACCTTTGGGATGAGCCATACCTCTATAGAGTATGTAATGATGGATTGCTAAGAAGATGCGTACCTATAGAGGAGGCAATCAAGATCATGGAAAGATGCCACAGAGCAGAGTACGAAGGTCATTATGGAGCATTCAGAACTCATGCCAAGATTTGGCAGAGTGGGTTCTTCTGGCCAACCATGTACAAGGACACTCATGACTATGTCAAAAGATGTGCAAGGTGCCAGAAGCACGGGAACATCAATACCCGAGATGCCATGCCACTCACCAACAACCTACAAGTCGAGCTCTTTGATGTATGAGGCATTGACTACATGGGGCCCTTTCCACCATCAAAAGGGTATGAGTATATCTTAGTGGAGGTGGACTATGTGTCCAAATGGGTAGAAGCATTACCCTGCCGCAAAGCTGACGCAACCAATTCAAAGAGAATGTTCCATGAACTGATATTCCCCAGATTTGGAACTCCAAAGTTAGTCATAAGTGATGGGGGATCTCACTTCATTGACAAAGGCTTTCGCCAGTTTCTCACTAATCAAGGAATTCGGCACAATGTTACAACTCCTTACCATCCTCAAACAAGTGGTCAAGCAGAAACATCCAACAAACAAATCAAGAATATCTACAAAAGACCGTAGAAGAGATGGGTACTGCTTGGAATCACAAGCTACCAGAGGCACTTTGGGCATATAGGACCGCATACAAGACCCCAATTGGTATGACACCATATCAACTTGTATACGGGAAAACATGCCATTTGCCTGTGGAGCTAGAGTTCAAAGCACATTGGGCAATCAAGAAGTGGAACATGGACATGCCAGCAGTTGGAAAATTCAGGAAAATGCAGATCTCTGAGTTAGAAGAATGGAGAGAGAAAGCATACCATAATTCCAGGATATACAAGGAGAGAACCAAGAAATGGCATGACAAAAAAATCAAGGTCAAGGAATTCAACCCAGGAGACAAGGTTTTACTATTCAACTCAAGATTCAAGCTCTTTGGTCACGGGAAACTGAAAAGCAAATGGGAAGGGCCATACCTCGTCGTCAACGCCGCGACTCATGGAGCGATCACACTCCAGGACGACGACGGCAAAAATTTCAAGGTAAATGGCCAACGTCTTAATGTTTTCTATGAGCATGAAATTCCTGAACAAGAAATTGATATGATAGATTTTGTTCTTAATCCCAATTAGAGCTAAAATCTACATATTTTAAATTTTTTGTTCAAATTTCGAAAAGGACCTTAGAATTAGCCTAGACTTAGCCTTGACTCCCCCCTCGTGAAAATTCGGCCCATTTGGCCACTATAGGCATTCGGCCAAATGTCAAGTTGGGCCAAACAACCCGAAACTTCACGAGCCGACTCACCTGACCCAATCAAGTTCGAAACCGGGCGCCTCAGTTCAAAATTGTTCGAAAGGCGTTCGCCGAATGTAGTTCAAACTCTTTCAAACGCCCAGACGTGCAGGAGCGTCGGGCCAACGCTCCCTTTCTGTTTTCATCATGATCCGAGCGAAAACAAAGTCCTCGAGCGTTGTTTCCCTTCTTCTTAACCCCCTCTCCTTCTCCTTCCTCCTTCCTTGCTTTCTTTCACAACTAGCAGCACCACCAACACCATTTGCAATATTTCACACCTCCTTGACCACTACAATGGCTCCACCACGCAACAATGGCAAGTTGCCACTCGTTCCCAGCACCGGAAGTCCCTCCAAGACTCGATACCTCATCAACTCTGACGCCATGATCATCGAGGTCTTCGAGGTGGCAACTCTGGCCATGGCACCACCACCGGCATAGCTGAACTCCCCTCCAGGGGGTTGGTCTACCAGGAAGTGGAGCTCGGAGAGGATGCGGAGCATCGCTCGTTCGATGTCTCTACGCCGCAACCTCAACAAACCCACTGCGTGACCGGTGACGCCCAAGAGGCCGACAACCGGTCAAATTGGGTTGAAGAAGATGCTCATTGCCTCCACTGACGGCGACATGAGTACGGGTTACACCCACTCGTACTCTCCATCAACACCGCCGGGGATGCGGGTTCAAAAGGCCCAAGGAGGACCAGGGAGAGGCAAGGTGCTCATCCCTCCTCTCACCTCCGAGGAGAGGAGGGGGCTGCGCAGATCCCTCAAGACAGAGGAGTCTCACAAGACCGTCCGACGGACCAGCAAGAGGCCATCCATCTCTGGCCCTCTAGGACAGTTCCAAGACGAAGAAGAAGAGAGTGATATGGAGAAACTACTCCACGTAGTAGATAGGCTTAGAGAAAATAATATTAAATTAGCAGAGCGTGCAGCAGAGGAGAGGATGGCTCGCCTTGATCTTGAGGATAGTTTCAAGGCCCTTCGCATTAGTACCAATGCGAAGATCAAGCGTCTTTCCCAAGCCATCGAGAGAGAGGATCTCTATGACCCTCCATCTCCATAGATCACTAGTCTACAAATAATATAGGCATTTAGGTTTTTTTTTCGCAATTTAGTTTGTTTATTTTTACCTTTCTTCAACGTAATGTGTGCCTATGAAAATTTGAATTGAACGAAAAATATTTGGTTTTGCTGGTATTTTGCCCAGCAGAACTCCTACATTTGATGTCTACTCTGTCACTGAATTCAGCATACTCCGAAACAAGTATGGGGGAGTTCGGTCAAAACTCCAACTTGTCAAAACAGCACGAGGATCACTGCATCATGCTGAACACTGCCATGACATGTACAAGAAAACAATTAGACCAAAACGGCCAACTTTTTGATTCGGCCGAATCACTTTTTGGCAAAAATTCAAAAAGTTTAGAGTACATCAACATGCAGAGGTAAGAAATTCAAATGCAGATATCCCCGTGGCCAAACTGCTCCAAAGGCATTCGGCCGAATGCACTTCTAGGGCCTGGACCCACCAGTCAGCACCCCTTCAAATTCAAACTTCAAATCTAACTAGTTTGCCACGTCTCTCCCCTTTTCTCTATACATTTTCAATTATTTATTCACTTTCCCTTCAAAAATAAAAATGAAATAAAAATAATTTTTGCATGAAACTTATCACTTAGATTAAATTCCTTTTAATATTGAATAAAACAAGAGGATCACATCCAAAATTATAATTTTGAAAAGTAACATGATCTATGACTTTTAAAGGGCAAAACCGTCATAAAGACAAATTCTTGCTTTTTGATTATGCTAGTGGGAAAATACTTTGATAGGAAAATCATATGGACTAAGTTGTTGATTAATGTGATATAGTCTCGGCTCATGATTCATACCCTTTCTATTTAAAGTTCTTGGAGAATAATTTTTGAAAATGTCATAAAACCATAATGTCACTACTCTATAGTAAGAAAAATCCTACCAAAGTCATACATACTTATGCATGTTCAAAACCTTCCTCAAATGCTTCTTGTATCTACTTTGAGTTTTGTCAAACCTTGTGACCCTTGTTGAGAATTATCTCATAGTTCAAAGATCAAGATCACACGCACGCCACATATTTCTGCTACTTCTACACTGGAAGTACGCAAAACATGCCTTTCATTTACATGATCCATGATCATCCATTAAATACTCTTGAAATAAATGTGATGATCTCTCCCTATTTCTTCCAAAAAGAGATATGGCTATCATAAATGAAAAATGATGATGAGCAAGGCTCTTCAATAAAAAAAATTGTATCATGATAGCCATGTCTCAAGTAATCTTAAAATTAGAGAGATCATATACATAGTTAAAGAGTATATAATATTCATATACCATTGTCCACACACATGCACATCTTGATCTAGGATTATGACATTCTTCTCCTTGGATCCTCGTTTTTACTTTACAACATAAGTGATGCAAGTTTGCTACATTGATCACCCCTACCTAAGCTTCACATAAGCCTTTAGAAGTAGGAGATACAAAGAATGCAAATTCTTTATGCCTTGGTAAGGAATTATACACCTTGAGTGACATAGAGTGCTATAAGAGGAGTAAGATGACTTATGAGATATCTTTTGAAAAATTTATCAAAAACTCCTAGTACTAAAATATGATTTGGGAAGATGACTTTGCCTTGAAGAACTATTCCTTTTCTCAACTTCTCAGGATATATGTTAGCTAATACCACATATCCCATTGGTATGACAAAATGTCTTGAATGAATTTTTATGCTTGCTTTATACATTGAATAACATAGACTTGTTATCTTTTAACCTTTATTCGAGGACGAGCAATGAGGTAGGTATGGGGGATCTTGTTGACGGTAATTAAGAGCTATTTTATCACCATCAAAATACCGTCAACATCCTCATTTCCAAAGGAAAACAAGCATAACCTGAATATATTGAGCCAAATAATTGGTTCCACATGTCCCTTGACTATTTGATGCAGGTAATGACAAATGGGACCTTCTGGGAGCCAATGGGCCCACATCAAGAAGATTAACGTGACAACTCAACTCAGAACCAACATCTAAAGCATATGACAGGTGGGACCAGCACCCAGGAGGCAGAGGTGGGCCAGGACCCACTATAGAGATTGGGCCGAATCCCTATAATGGCCAGACAGGCCCCACTTGCCCCCTTGAGTAGTGGGCCACCTTTTAGAAGGACAAGGAGGGCCCACATGTCAGTGGGGGTTCGGCCGAATCCCCCTATGGCAGTTTTCACCTCCCCAACCGACCTACTCACTCCCCACATGGTGGAAATCAACACCCTTGATGCTTAGGCAGTTCTGAGGTCGGTTGGATCCAACGGAGCTTGATGAAGGTGATGTAGATCGCTGACATGGCACCGAAGTAGCCCTTACTCCACCTCTAGCTATAAATTGACCCCTAGAGCTCCATATTCATTTCATGCCTCATTGGAGAAATTACTCTCTAGCCTCTTAGTGGAGCTCTTCAGTAGTGTTATGCTAGTTGGAGGAGAGTGAGGAGCCTTCTGGAGAAAGCCCCGGGTCTGTCGGGAATCTTCTTTGGACTTCTTCCTCAGTGGATGCGAGTCTCTTGTAAGTTCAACACTTGTAAGTGATACATCCGAGTTCTTTATAGCAATTAATATTCTAAATCTGGTTTAGCTGTTATACACCTTTTCACGCTTGTTCATCGCTTTACTTTAAGTAGAGTGCTTTAGCCATAACGTAGGGTTAAAGTAGTAAGAATAGTGTAGACGTGGTATCTAGACTAGATCTTGCCTTTGTAAACCGCTTATCGCGCGGATTGTTTGTGGATGCTAGTAGAAGGTGACAGCTCTATCTAGTCTTCGTATTCCACCACGTGTGTCAGATAAGTTCTAAAAAGGTGAGGCCTCAATACAACATGATGGCGCGGTCCGGTTAGAGTTTTGCCCTCTTTCTGATCTATTCCATCGCCTCCTGCAAGAGAAGGGCTCATAAAGCCAGTATAACCAGCTTTGCCTTGTTAGATATCTTTGCTACATAGAACCTCTCAACCAAGTTATCATAGTCTCCCTTGATTCATCAGGACATATCTTTAATCCTAGTTAGATCGCTATCGTTCCCTGAGGAAAGTACGATACCTGGAATACTCCTGGTGAAGTGCTACATCGGTATAATCTATGCGCTCGCGGATTTATCCAATAGTCATAAGAAATACCAACACGTACCGCAAGGAGAAGTTAACCCTAAGGGCCATCATCTTTGTCACGATCACCGATTACCCTGGTCTCTTCTCACTGTCAGGGCAGATCAAAGGGAAGACTGGTTGCGTAAAGTGCATTGATGGGACATGTCACACTTACCTTAAGGCATCCTACAAGACAGTTTACATGAGGCATAGGTGGTTCCTTAGCAAAAATCACAGGTATAGAAGACTTGGTATGAATCAATACTTTGATAATCAGGTAGAGCTGCAGGGTGAACCATAGACATCAATTTACTGGGGTCCAAAGGTGTATGAGATGGTGAAGGAAATGGATGACATCAAGTTTGGCAAGAAGAAGAAGCCATCAGAGGAGGGGACAAAACAAACAAGAAAACGAAAGCGAGACAACAAGACGGAGGAGGAGGAGGAAACACCACGTGTTCCTTTCAAGAAGAAGTCGATCTTCTTCCACTACATGTCATTCTAGAAAACACTAAACACACCCCATACCATCGACTGCATGCATCTCGAGAAGAATGTATTCGAAAGCACGATCGGTGTATTGCTCGACATCAAAACCAAGACGAAGGATGGTATCAAATCACAGATGGATCTTCTCCACCAGGGCATCAGGCATGACCTTCACACGGGACCGCCTCATAATGGTAAAATTGACATACCAGGAGCAGCATATAACCTAAGACGCGATGAGAAGGTATCTATGCTCAATTTGTTGAGGGGTATCAAGGTACCGACCGGTTTCTCGTCAAACATCAAGACCCTCGTCTGCATGAAATACCTCACAATGGTTGGCTTCAATCTCACATGATGGCCACGTCATGCTGACGGTGTTCCTTCCCATCGTTATCAGGGCTATCGGTCCAGAGTACGCGAAGATGGTAATCACTCGGATGTCGTACTTTTTTAACCGTATCACACAGAAGGTCATCAACAAAGTTGAACTGTATTCCCTGAAGGAGTTCATCACAGAGACCCTTTGCCAGCTCGAGATGTGCTTTCCCCTTCTTTCTTTGACATTATGCCTCACCTAATGATACACATGGTTGATCAGATCGAACAACTGGGCCCCATGTATCTGCACTAGATGTAGACGTACGAGCGGTTCATGTCCACCCTCAACAGATATGTCCATAACCGTGCTTACCCGGAGGGCTCTATGATCGAGGCATACACAACCGAGGAGTCTGTCAATTGGTGTATGCGGTACATAAAGGATGGGAGGGCGATTGGTTTGCCTGTTCATCAGGGCAGAACTGTCGGGAGGGGGTGCACGGGATGGCAAGTACGCACCGATATACCATACAAAGATGTGGAAGAAGCTCATTACAACATCCTTCATCAGTTGGTGAGCATGGACAAATTGTTGACACAAAAAGCGTCGGATCTGCGAACACCTCGGGCATATACCTGAATTCGATATCCAAGGTGTGCCAGTCGATTTGACCAGTTAATCGACAAGGACGATAACTAGAACAACGATGAACGAGACGACTGCGATGCGCCCGGACGTCAAGGCTCAGATTGCTCAAAAAGCGGAACTCGCAAAGTAGACGGAGATCTTGTAGATGCAGCCCGTCGAGACTTCGTAAGAACTCGTGGATGAACTAAAACTAATGCGATGAAAGTAAATTTGCTGGAAAAGTAGACGAAAATAATAGATGTATTTGATTGATTGTATATCTTTTTCACACCACCCCTAGGTACATATTTATACTCCAACAGGAGGAGTTGTAAACAGACACGACTCATACCTAAATAAGACTCCTATTTTAAAAGAAATAAACAACTCATGCAAGAGTCAGACTCCAACTATAATAATAATATTGGAATAAAGCTACCAATTTCCTTATCTGTCTTCCTTACGATGAAACTTTCCATCGGCAGATTCCCTCAATCCACAACCTACTTCTATTACTATCGGCAGCCTTCTGCTGACGTCGGCCACACCATCCCGTATCCATCGGCAATATTTCCGATCGACAATATTCTCTTGTTTCCATCGGCAACACCTTCCCATCGGCAAAATACCCGTCTTTTATCTTGACGTTTTCTTCAATCTTCTGCTTCTACTGATAATCTGATTGGCAGTATCTTGATGCCGATAAGAAAAAGCAACCATCCCTTTACTGATCAACACACCTGGTTCACATTGACACGTACCGAAAAAACGGTGTCAACACATGCCCCCAATTTCGGAGTATGAAATATATCATGCGCCGGAATTTTCTCCACCGTAATCTTTCCCTCCAAAATGCCTGTGCCATCTTTTCGATTACCGCGCGCCATCACTATAAATTACCAACAACCCCCACAACTGTAGCGCCAATAGTTACATTTCCTTGATCACCGTGCAAATTCACCACGACACCCTTCCATATCTCTGCTCAATCAAAAAGGAAAACTCGAAAACACCCTTTGACCTAGGCCTATAAAGACCACCATCCGTTCTTCTTTTTCACCCCGAGTTCATATCACCCCTTTTATTACTGACGCTCTCAAAGAATACTCTGGCAATCTTCAATTGGCGGTTCCCTCTTTCATCAGAAGGCCCAAATCTTGCAAGAACTCCTCCATCTTAATGGCAATCAACTTCAATGTTTCTGCGGTAAACTTCTTGAAGGACCGAGAACGGCGACCAGAAGGGGGGTGAATGGGAGCCTCAAATTTCTCTCGAAATATTCGGGCCACTCTTCCCAAAAACCAAACCCAGTTGCTGATTCAGACGAAAACGAACAAATGAAAGTTCACCGGCAGTGGAGGAAAACTCATCGGAAACCCCCAAGAATGAGTTCTCAGCCCCTATGAGAAAGAGGCAAGAACCCCAAGCAAATCAGCCCAAAAGACAGGCGTCGGACACTGGACAGCAGGGCGATGGACGCTGGAAGACAGCGTGACGGACGCTCCAGGGTAGGGCATCGGACGTTGGCGATGGACGCTTTAGGCGAGCATCCGTCGGCCTTCCAGAGAGCCTAACAGAAGCTGAAGAACTGCTGAGACGATGGACGCTTGGCGACGGACGCTTGGACGAGCGTCCTTCAGCCTACCCAAGAGCAAAATGGAACAGAACAACGCACACCACGCGACGGACGCTGGGCGACAGACTCTGGAGAGCGTCCGACGCCAAAACCGAAGGACGCCGATAAGCGAGGCGACGGACGCTGACGTCAGCACGTACCAGCGTCCGACGCAAACCCTCGGAGCGTCCGACGCCACCGACAGAAATGCAGAAACCTCGAAAAGCGATTCTCTCTCCGCCAAATCTTCCCAAATCCTAACCAAATGATCTCCACTAGCAACCCAACTTGGTAGGCATGTTTCTAGTGCTATGGAGGAGCTATCCCGAAGAACTCATCGCTCAATTTGGGGGAAAAGGGGCAAGAACGAAGAACACCGCAAAGAAAACTCCTGATCTACGCACTCGTGAGGTTTGAGGAGAATTCCTTCGATCCAAAGAAGCTCCTCACGATTACGCACAACTTGGTTCAAACGGATTTGCAAGAGCTACTCCCTACAAAGAGAAATCATATCGGGAAAAGAGGGAGCAAAAGCAAAACGCGAAGAACACAAGCAAAACGGGGACACGATCAACAAAACGAAGCCACCATGCCTTACGGAGGTTACGACCTCCGATTCCTCACAACAATCACAAGTTCTTACACCGGTGACACGGTGGATCTCAAGCAAGAAGCTATGGAAGGGAAAACCTAGGAATAGGTGGAAGAGAAAGTAATGCAAGATATAGGATGAGGATACCCCTTCATCCTCTATTTAACGGGGCTTTGGCTATTTCCCAATGACCCCCCTAGATACATTGAGTGAACTACCTAGCCTAAGCATTGCAGTCCAAGCTCCGAAAAATATCTCCTTCGATTTGAATGGACAGCCCTGCTTCCTGCCGGGAGTTGCTGTCGCCTCGACGCAACCTCCAGGATTCCGCCACGTGCCATCCCCGCTTCCTCAGAAGCTCCGCCTAGGTTTTGAGGCACAAACCTAGGAAACCCGCCACCGGTAGCTTTGGGCTCAACTACCAAACACCGAGTTTTGAGGCCCAAACTCGGAAACCAACGCGGATGGTTTTGAGGCCCAAACCACCAAACCACTCGACGTGAGCCACCTTGTCTTCGCCCGGTCGGACTCCGAATCCCCTGAGCCTCCGCTCGACTCGGGCATCCACCGTCTTGACTTGGTCAACTTGGTCTACCTCCATGTCTTCTCGCACTCGCCGGTGCCAAGTACTAGCCACCACAGCTAGTCCGCCGGCGCCCATGGTCCCTCAGTCCGAACCCCGCTTCCGCCCTTCACCGCTCTCAGTCCATCGGTACGGCAAGTGATGAATGTATGGGTGTCCCGATCTTCCGGTGGAGATAGATAACTACGATTTGACTGGAGAGACGTTCACGATCCGACTACAACCATCCAAGGACGCTGCGCCTTAGCGATCGATACACCAATTCCAGCGGTTGCTCACGATCTTGCGGATCACAACCAACCAAACCACTAGGGTTATTCCTGCAAGCAATCGAAGAACAAGCAAGAACAAGTAGAACAAGCACTCAATTGCAAATAAGAGATGAAGGATCAGATGTGATACACATGAAGGTGGGGTTCCGAATCAAGTAGAACGGATGGTCTAGTCGACACACGCGTCTACAAGGAAGTAGCAGCAGCTAAACTTTCATCTAAACAAAACCCAATCTGTTTGTGGCGGCTCTAGGGGGATATAAGGAGGAGGGAGGACGACCACAAGGGTCCTAGTGTCGTCCTACAACCCTAGAATGAGTCCCTAATGGATTCAACTTGATACACGGTTGGCAGAAAAGATCTCGGTATTAAATTGTCTACTGCGCACGCATCTGATAGGATATAGGTATGAGTCCGGATCCATTGGAAAGTAGACTTGATAAGCTTTCCAAAAAGTGCTAGAACGTCCCAATCGGAGTCCGTATGAAGTCGTGGCAACCGTCGCAAGTTTGGACTCTTCTGCAGTCCGAATTGAACTTTCCAAAACGTGTTGGACTTGGACTCTTTGTTTCCTTGGATCCAATGTGACGTGGTGGCCTGGTGGAGAACGTTAGGAACACTTGGATTTGGTCCCCAATCAACTTCATTGACCATCCATGCTTTCCATATGCAATCTAACCCTTCCTTGATCCATGTAAGCAATTCTGAAAATGAAAACATACACACTTCATAGTGCAGCACCCATTCATCAAATGTAACAATGATAAACCTCATATAGAATGGTTTCACCTTTGGTATAGAAGTGGTTGGCATGGTCATATCTAAGCCGGTGATGTCCTCATCAGCAAGCCTCTACTCGACCTTCTCCACGCCATTGACCACTATCACTAGGCATAGCACCTGTACACCACAAGCCGATAGACAAGCACACATTTTTGCTTTCGCAGAGGTTAGGGTAAGCCACTCAAACTGAAACACTCACATGTTGGACGATCACTTATCATCAAAGCTGAACATACATGGGCGCTTATCCACCATGTGTGCGCACTTCTTCCCCTCTTGCTCTACATTTTATGGTTTTTCTCCTCCGCACCGTTTCATGATCCTTTTTCCCTTTTCTTCTTTATTTTCTGAATCTAGGAAATGCGCAACAAAGTAATAATCCCCACTGACCAGCCACATATTTGCTGTTTAGGGCCGATGGGGAATACCGATCCAATTGATCTCATCAACGTAGAAACCAACCATATCCCCTTTAGATCTGAACATTTCAATCTAGGGTTATGGATAGATACCTTTCGCTCGTGGCCCAACCCGACCAAAGGGTGGAAAAACTGGTACCTCAGGATGGCTAGGTCTATTGGTCAGAACGCAATATAGATCAATGCATCAGATTGTCACTTGGCGATATGGCCAAGAACGAAAACATGATGATTGCTGCTTCTTACTTCTAGTCCGATACAATGATCGCGTTTCTATTCAGACATGGACCAGCCACTCCCACCCTTGCCGATGTGCACATGCTTACCAGCCTCGATGTCTCCTCTACCGATCCTGCTACCCTTTTCCGTAGGAAGTCTGAACGTCGGGTGAGCACACGTAATATCGGTGGTTGGACCGGATACATCCAAGAATATCAGAAGACCGGATCGGTAGGCAGAGGGAGCATGCCACTTTCCTAAACATGTGGTTGGAGAAGTTCATTTTCTGTGGCAGGATAGTTGGACCCACCAATATGTATCTTCCTGCAGTAGAACAATTGGCCGACGGAGGATTTCCCCTTGATCGATACCTCCTTAGTTCAGTTTATCATCTCCTGCACCAGGTATCGGAAACATTGCTGCTAGGTGAGCCCATCGGCAACCTCGGAGGCCCTTGGTGGTTTATCAACTTATGGCTAAACGCCCATATGCATAAATGTCTTCATTTTGACTTGTTTAGCCAGCCATTTCCAAGGGATTTGTCTGAGGACTATATACTTGCCGAGGACGAATCGGCAACCCGTTCCCCACTCAATTTCGGGGAAGCTATAATAGTGCTACCAGGAACTGATGTCAACGAAGATCAACTCGGCATGTTCTTTTAGAGACTCTATTGTGGAATCCCTGTCGTGGAACAGGTTTGGTGGCCCTATATTGATGAGGATAACCGATTTCCACTCTCCTTCAATCTTACCGATGGGAATATACCACAGAATGAAGGAATTATGAAGGCTACCCTAACTCCCCGGGTCATTCCAGTCAATATCTTCGGAACCGGGAAGAACACTCATCCGTCTTATGAATTCTATTATCGATAGGCAACAGCAAGACAATTAGCGTTTGGTCAACTACCGATCAAACTCAGCTACGCCAATGTGATAAAACCAAGAGCAGTTATCTCCAGTGCTATGGAATGGAATAAGATCATCACTCTCCCTCCTCAGGATGATGTAACCAACATTGACTTATCTTCTTGGGCGCCGACGTCCTTCATCACTGAATCATACAAATCCTGGTGGCAATAGTGGAAAGACCAACTATTTGCTGCATCATCACACTACTATCGGCATTTGATTGATGCCGATTACATTGTTCCTGATGACGCGGTGAGTTCATTTCCGATACTATTTTTTCCGTTATTTCCTTTCAAATGCATCGGTAACTAATTTTCTGCCAACAGGTTAACGATTTGATCCCGAAAAAGAGTAGGAGCGGCAAATATTTCAATTTGCGACCGATGAACCCTACATCGGTAATTGGCAGCAAGGCCCCTTCATTGGCTACCCTTATGCATCAAAAGATAGCTCCTAAGATTACCATCAGGTCCAAACCACTGCCAGCCGACGATGCTGCTGTCTTGGCGCAAGCTTTTATGGTAACTTATCCATGCCGATCACAACATTTTCAATCGGCAATTTTCATTTAACTCTCAATCTGCACAACATTCTTTTCTTTGCAGCAGACAACTTCATCGGCGGCCGTCCCAAACGTACAAACCTCTTTAGCTTAGCCTGCCGATGCCCCCCAAGTGCAACAGTCAAAACACCAAGGCTCGTCAAGTACCGCTCCGAGACCGAAATGCCCAAAGCCATCATCCCCAGCCACATCACCGGCCACTTCTCCTCAAGCTCCTACCGATACACCAACACCAGAGCCAGCATCGGCCTCCATTCCCAATCAATCACCGATCGAGACTCCCATCCAAGGGTCAACACCGTCGCCGCAGAGGTTAGTCACACCAACATCAGCATCAGCACCAGCATCAAATGTTCTTCCTACAGAGGCAAGTTCATCGGCAACTATTGCCACCCTCAAGACACGGCTACACCAACCGTCCTGCCAAGTCCAAGGCGAGAAATCACTCTAAAGTAGGTAAACCAACTATCTGTCATAAACTCGCAAGATATAAGCTCAACTGACAATCTTTAATTCCTTTTCTTTTCAGGCTCAAGATTCTCCCAACAACTTATTCTCCTTTGCTATCAACGTTCCAAATGATGATGATGAAGAAGAAAGCTCTGCCCAAGCTTCAACTGTCATATCGGTGGAAATAAGATCCAAACTTGAAGCATTGCTACTCCTACTGCAACAAAACACATCCCAACTAGTCCAAGACTCTAGTGCAGTAAGGGTAGCTTTCAGGGAAATTCAAGATCAACTGCCTGCCAATATTGAAGAACCTCTCTTCCACGCGGCATTCCTCGAGAGCCGGTAGTTACAGTACAAAAAGGCCTCACGCCGCATCGCCGATAGAGCCGCTCAAGCAAAACTTGCAGAGGAAATACTCAAGTTCAAGCAAACCGTTGATGCAAAGCATAAAGACATTGGCCATCTGGAAGCCTCCAGCATCGAGCTTGAACAAGAGATCGCCCGTCTATCGGCACAAAAAGAAGAATTGCTAGCTGAATTGAAGAAAGTATATGAAGCTTTAAACTCAACCAACCAGAAGAAGATTCAACCCCCGACGCCACAAAAACCCTGCAACAAGAGAGGGATGCCGATGCTCGCCACGCCCTTCTGCTGAAGAAGAAAATTAAGCCGATCGAGGGTGCTGCCGATGACGATGTCAAGGAGATAGAAGAAGCGGACCAAATTCTCCTTCGCGTGATTTCATCTACTCAATCTTTGTTGTAATCAGCAATCGTGAACTTGATGACCAATCCCCCTATAATATAACTTTAATGCTTTTTCTACCGATGTTTTTGTACGATAACTTTGTCATCGGTATATATGTATCGCTTTATGCATCCATCCAGGTACTAGGATAATATTTCATCAAATATTTGCCATTGATTGCTCTGAAAAACGCAACCCCTTCGAGGGTCTCCAAAATATATGCGTTACTGGGAACAGACTAATTTATCCGAAAAGGACCCTCCCAATTAGGAGACCATTTTCCAAATTTCGAACTCTTAGTTCCAATCGGTAAAATTAGTTTCCACACTAGATCACAATCGGCAAACTCTTTTATTTTCACTTTCTTGTTATACCACCTAGCAACCCTCTTCTTATTCTCTTTGATACTGATTAGATCCCTTAACCGATGACCCGCTAGATCTTCTAACTCATCCCTCATAAGGATATCAAAACAATTGCTTGGAACCAGTTTTAATTTCCCAAGGTAAGATAACATCATGTCCATAGACTAACTGATATGGCGAAACTTTGGTTGCACCATGACAAGCCATCTGATACGACCACAAAGCTTCATTCAACACTATATACCACCTCCTAGGATTTTCTTCAATCTTGCGCTTCATAAGCTTGATTACTCCCTTATTAGTTGCTTCGGCTTGGCCATTAGCTTGAGCATAATAAGGAGAAGTGTTTAACACCTTAAACCCCATACCGATAGCAAATTCATCAAATTCCCCCGATGTGAACATAGTTCCTTGATCAGTTGTAATAGTTTGAGGAATACCAAACCGGTAAACAATATGCTCTTTAACAAAATCTATCATGTTTGCCGATGTCACGTTTTTTTAGAGGAATAGACTCAACCCCCTTCGTGAAATAATCAGTGGCGACAAGTATAAATTTGTGTCCTTTACTCGATGGTGGATAAATCTGGCCGATGAGATCGATAGCCCACCCTCTAAACGGCCAAGGCTTGATTATAGGATTCATTGCCGATGCGGGTGCCCTCTGAACATTACCGAACCTCTGACAATCTTGACACCCTTTGAAGTATTTAAAACAATCCTCAAGAATTGTCGGCCAATAATAACCATTCTGCCTAATCATCCATTTCATCTTGAATGCCGATTGATGTGCTCCACATACTCCCTCATGAATTTCACCCATCAAGACCTTTGATTCTCCTTCACTAAGTCATCTGAGCAAAACTCCATCAATCGTCTGATAATACAATTCATCATCAAGGAGCACATACTTGGTAGCCTGAAACCTCAAATGTCTCTCGACCTTTTTGGATGGCTCCTTCAAGTAATCGACAATCTCTTTTCTCCAGTCATCGGTAGCCATTACCGATACCGTCACTTCTTGAATCGGCTGATACCCCGAAGCGTACTGTGCTAACCGATTGGCCTCTTCATTATCTAACCTAGGAACATGCTCAAGGTGGTATTCTTTAAACTCTTTCAATAATCACAAACATTTCTCTTAGCACGCGATTAAAATTTCACTTCGGCATTCATATGCTCCAATCAGCTGATTGATCACTAGCATAGAATCGACAAATATTTCAACGGCATCGGCACGTACTTCCCTGAGTAATTCCAATCCCTTTAGCAAAGCCTGATATTCAGCCTGATTGTTTGTTGAAGTAGCCACAATCGGCAATGAGATTTCATACTTCTGCCCTCGGGGAGAAATCAAGACAACACCGATACCTGCCCCCTCTCTACACGTAGATCCATCAAAGAACAAAATCCAAGGAGCAATCTCTAGAGAACCCACTGTACCACAATGCTCGGTAACAAAATCAGCCATCACCTCACCTTTAATCGCCTTAACCGATTCATACCTTAAATCAAACTCTGACAGCGCTAGGATCCATTTGCCGATTCTTCCACTTAATATCGACATTGACAGCATGTACTTAACCACATCATCTTTGCATATGATAGTACACTCGACTGATAATAAATAATGCCTCACCTTAGTGCAAGAGAAGTACAGACACAAGCATAATCTCTCAACGGCGGAATATCTGGTTTTAGCATCCACCAGTCTTTTACTCAAGTAATAAATCACATGCTCTTTCCCTTCAAATTCTTGGATTAAGGCTGACCTGATAACACTATCATCGGCAGATAAATACATCTTGAAAGGCTTCCATGTTGAGGTGGAACCAAGACTGGAGGATTCACCAAATATTTCTTAGTTTCTTCTAAGGCTGATTGTTGTTCTTCCTTCCACACAAATTCTTGATCGGCTCTCAGCTTTAGCAATGGACTAAAAGACTTAATCTTCCCAGACAAGTTAGATATAAATCTTCTAATAAAATTAATCTTGCCGATCAAGGATTGCAACTCAGTCTTGTTCATAGGAGCAACTACCTTATTAATCGCATCAATGGACTTTCTACCGATCTCGATACCTCTTTGATGCACCATAAAACATAGAAACTGGCATGCCGATACACCAAATGCACACTTATTAGGATTCATCTTCAGCCCATGTTCCCTTGTGCACTCTAGAATTTTCCGTAAATCGGCAAGATGCTTCTCGAAGTTTCTGGATTTAACCACCATGTAGTCAATATAGATTTCAACCAACGTGCTGATGTACTTATGGAAAATAAAATTCATCGCCCTCTGGTAAGTAGCACCGGCATTTTTCAAACCAAAAGTCATCACGACCCACTCAAATAAACCAACATGACCTGGACATCGGAAAGCAGTTTTGGATAAATCTTCTTCAGCCATGAATATTTGATTATATCCAGCATTACCATCCATGAAACTAATAATTTGATGTCCAGCAGCAGCATCAATCAGCAGATCGACAACGGGTATCAGATACCCATCCATTGGCGTGGCCTTATTGAGATTCCTGAAATCAATACAAACACAAAGTTTCCCGTTTTTCTTATACACAGGAACTACGTTAGAAATCCATTCGGCATATCGACATTGCTGAATAAATCCAGCTTCAATTAATTTTGTAATTTCGGCTTTAATATCAAGTAACACAATAGAATTGCATCGGCGTGCTGGCTACCGATGTGGTTGGAAACCTGACTTAACAGGCAACCGATGTTCAACTATTGATCGGTCTAAACCATACATCTTAGTATAGTCCCAAGCAAAACAATCTTTATATTCTTTTAACAAATCACTCAACTATTGTTCACTAGGAATCTAACTTAGCGCTAATAAAAGTCGGCCTGGGTTTGCTACCATCACCGATATCTATTTCTACTAAATCATCGGTCGATGTGAACCCCTGTCCAAGTTTTCCATCATCGGCGAATTGATCCATTAAAACTCTTCTTCATAACCGACTGCCTAGATCGGTGTAATCCAGTAATCGGCAACTTTGAGGAACTATGTATCCCAAGCTTCACCTGATATGCACTTGGTCTGCTCATTGGTTTCCGATTCTGCCGATGCAACAATTGATGGGGCTTCACTTCGGACAACTTCAATCTCGTCCCCGACCCATTGCATGAGGCTTTGATGCTTCGTGGAAGGAATACAGCAATTAGCATGGATTCAATCCCTTCCCAGGATCAAGTTGTAGGTACCTTTGCCGCTGATCACAAAAAGCGTTGTCGGCAAAGTTTTGCTGCCGATAGTTAACTCTACGCACACTGCTCCCATAGCTGGTGACACATTGCCTTCAAAATCTTTAAGCTTCATGTCTGTCTTGACTAAATCTTGATCACCTTTTCCAAGATTCCTGAACATGACATATGGCATTATATTGATCGACGCCCCACCATCTACGAACATCTTTGACACTGGCTACCCATCAACTTTGCCTTTGACAAACAAGGCTCTTAAGTGTTGCCTTTCATCATTGGCAGGCTTTTCAAAAACAGCCACCATCGGATCTAGAACTAGCTGGGCCATATCAGCAGCTTCTTCCTCGGCATCGGCAGGCGCCATAAATTCCATTGGCAGCATAACGACCATATTGACTTCTGCCAATGGACTCCTACCTTTGCATTTCGGCCTCCACTGCCAAACTAGAGATTCTTCCCTTGAAGGATTCTCTCTGTAGCACAGATCATTCTGCCGCTCACGCTGGACTCTCCTTCTCTGAGTTTTCATCAAACCTTTGGGGCACCATTGAGGAAGATTAGTTTTCCAAACAGGCTGGTACTGTTTTTCACTGTTTGTATTTGCACCACTCCTTATGTTTGGATCCCTAGAGAATATTTCTTCACCAGGCACTCTTGCATTAGCCTTCTCTTCAAGCTCTTCTTGACGGACACGCTTGCCAAGCCTGTCATGCACACTGAGCTTGCCCCCCAGCCGATCATATACTGATCCCTTTCCTCTTATTGGTCTTCCATAGCTTGATTCCCGATCTTCAAAACAAGAATTATTCACGAACCGATCAGCAGGATAATACCCATTGCACTCAGGGCAATTATCGGCAATGGGCAGCTTGATGCCTTCTTCCCAACAATGGACAAAGAAGGGGCACTTCCAATGATCTTTATGCCGATACCATTCTTGGCGTCTTTCTTCTTCCTGCTGCCGATGTTGTTCCTCTTTTGAGCACCCATATTCTTCTCGTGGTCTTCTATGCATAATCACAACACCATATGATGCATGTCTCTGAGGCCTCCTAGCGCAGCTGCTTTCATCGACAGTTCTTTTACCTTTTCCTTCATCGGCAAGCTTCTTTCGCTTCACATCATCCATAGCTATTTGATGCTCGGGATCCACCGATGCATTTTTCTTGGGAACTTCTGATGTCAGTACTTTAATCTTCCTGCTAGTCTCTACCATATTATTTGGAAACGAATGTTGGTCGATTTTCATCGGCTTCTGAGTTTTAGAGTTTTCAAATTTGATTCTCGCATATTCAATCTCTGACTACAACCGCTGCCTAAAGACTTTGCAATCATTGGTATTTTGTGAAGTTGCAGCATGCCACTTGCAATACCTGATCCTTCTAAGCTCTTCTACTGATGGAATTACCTGATTAGGCGACAGCTTAATCCGCCCTTTTTGAAGTAATAGGTCAAATATCCTATCGGCCTTGTTAATATCTGTTGACGCCGTTTTTTGTACGGGTCAATATTAAACTAAGTGTATTGATCGGTAAAGGGATTCCTCATCGACATCAAGGGGCTATCGGTTTCATTACCGATGGAAGCAGAAGAATTCACCGATGGTAGATGTGATAGAAGAAACGCCGAGAGAGAAAAAGAAAGACATTTGCCGATGAGAAAATGTTGCCGATGAAAGTAGAAGAATATTGCCGATAAGTGGGTATTGCTAATGGACAAAGGATGTGGTTGACGTCAGCAGAAAGCTGCCGATGGCAATAAGAGGAAGGTTGCAGATTGGAAAGAATCTGCCGATGGAAAGTTTCATCGTAAAGGAAACAAATAAGGAAACTGGTGATTTTATACCAGTATTATTGTCATTGTTTGAGTCCGGTTCTTGTACGAGTCATTTTTATTTCCTTAAAAATAGGAGTTCTGTTTAGGTATGAGTCGTGTCTATTTGCAACTCCTATTACCGGAGTATAAATATGTACCCAGGGGCGATGTAACAAAGATATATACAATCAATCAAATACATCTATTATTTTCATCTACTTTTCAAGCATCTATTTTTCGCATTAGCTATAGTTTATCTACGAGTTCTTACGATCTCGATGGGCTGCATCTAGAAGATCACCGTCTATCTCACGAGTTCCGCTTTTTGAACAATTTGAGCTTTGACATCCGGGTGCATCGCTGTTGTCTCGTTCATCGTTGTTCTAATTATCGTCCTTGTCGATTAACTGGTCAAATCGACTGGCACACCTTTGGATATCGAGTTCGGGTATAAGCCCGAGGTGTTCGCAGATCAAACGCTTTTTGTGTCAACAATATCAAAGGTGAATCTCTCAGCTTCTTTTTGGCCAAACAGACATGATATCATTTTCTTGTCTTGCACCCACTCAGCCACACTGATGCTTGGTTCCTCATCCAATTTAGAACTTTCTTCTTGTTCAATGAAAGATACCTTCTTATTCTAAGTTTTTCTGGGCTCGAAAGCTTTAATTTCTTGATCGGCAACCCTTTGCACGAGATGGCTCAAACTCTCAAACTCTTGGGATGCTTATTTGTCTCTGATGTGTGGCAGCAACCCCTGGAAGGCCAAATCCGCCAATTGTCGATCATCAAGCACCAAACTGTAGCACTTGTTCTTCACGTCTCGCAGTCTTTGCACGAAGCTTTCCACCGATTCGTCATTACGCTGTTTTAGCTTGACCAAATCGGTAATCCTCTTCTCATGAACACCAGAGAAGAAGTATTTGTGAAACTACTTCTCCAGATCAGCCCAAGTGATCACAGAATTTGGAGGAAGCGAAATGAACTAGGTAAACGCTGATCCAGATAAAGACGATGAGAACAATCTTACCCTCAGCTCATCTCTGCTAACCGCCTCCCCACATTGAATAATGAAGCGGTTGATATGCTCCATCGTTGACATGTCATCTTGGCCAGAAAACTTTGTGAAATCCAACACCTTGTACCGATTCGGGAGAGGAATCAAGTCATATGCCTGAGGGTACGGCGTCCGATAAGAGTATTTATTGACCTTAGGCTTGATGCCGAATTATTCTCTCATCACTTCAGGAATTTTATCGGCCCAGTATGCATCCTGGTCCTGCTGATGCATCAGCTCGATGTTGACTGGCTAGATTGGTTGATACGCCCCTTCTTGACTTTGTGGCAAATAAGCTGATCCGATTGGTACAGACGCAACACCACCTTGCTGAATACTATGCATCGGTTGACTTGCCAATGCATAACCTTGAACACCCACTGGGGTATAATGCGGCATGATATTCATCGGGCGACACATCGATGTTTCATTTTGAGTGTTCGCTGGGTAATGGTATTGTTGTGCTCCCGCTACCTGATGCCCAGGTTGCACCACCTGTTGTTGAATCTGACCAGTCCATCCAGGATTATAAGTTACCGGCATGTGATTTGCCGATAATTGATAGCTACCTAGTGCCTGTTGCTCCTGCATCCTAGAGTAATCAACAAATTGGCCTCATTGATGCAGTGATACCCCAGTTTGAGGATTCGCCATCATCATGGGATGGTTTACAACTGACAGATCTTGTTGCATCGGCAAAGAACTTGCCGATGGTTGCCCGTAAGGCACTTTGGGCATCACCATCTGAAGACTTCCTGGCGGCAACTGCACGTTTGGAGAAGACGTAGCATGATGCATCATCGAGCTCATCGGCTGTTCCGATATTGCCGATTCCATAGGGACCTTCCCTGCCGCATTGTTACCTTGGATCAACTTAGCGTCAATGGCCGGATCTGGAGGCATATCGTATCCCCACCAGCTAGCAGGAGTTGGTTTACTGTGGATTACAGGTCCTGACATTGCCGACGCCACCGGATCGGTATTCAACCGAACGACGCTTACAGGGCTCGATCTTGGTGGTGTAGCTTCATCGGTTGACAGATTCACAGGTTGGAGAGATATCATTGGAACCGCCGATGAAGTTGTAGCAGATGCCGATCCAGGTTGATGATACGCTGGACCAACAGACTTGGGTGCCTGTCCTTCTTTGAAAGATTGCATAACAACATTGTACATAGTATTGTACAGCACGTTAGAGTGGCTGATCAACGCCTGATTTAACGCAGAATTAACCATGTCTTGTAATTTACCAGGATTGGCGTCGGAAGTGACCTGTCGCAGCAACGCCGGATCTTGCTTCTGGACAGCATCGCCGCTCCTGCTTAGGCTGAAGGACTTCAGATATAACTGCTTGTACTCCTCCATAGCCTGCTCCATAGCCTGCTTCTGATCATCTTTCAGATCTGCCTCAGAGACTTCGATGACATTGCTTTGATCAACCTTAGTAGTATTACCCATAATAAGCTTATGATGGATAAAACCGTGGCAACAAGAAGTGTTATTGGTCCCACCGGGTGTGCCAAAAGAGGTGTTGACACAAAAAGCATCGGATCTGCGAACACCTCAGGCTTATACCCGAATTCGATATCCAAGGTGTGCTAGTCGATTTGACCAGTTAATCGACAAGGACGATAACTAGAACAACGATGAACGATACGATGGCGATGCGCCCGGACGTCAAGGCTCAGATTGCTCAAAAAGCAGAACTCGCAAAGTAGACGGAGATCTTGTTGATGCAGCCCATCGAGACTTTGTAAGAACTCGTGGATGAACTAGAACTAATGCGATGGAAGTAAATTTGCTGGAAAAAGTAGACGAAAATAATAGATGTATTTGATTGATTGTATATCTTTATCACACCACCCCTAGGTACATATTTATACTCCAACAGGAGGAGTTGTAAACAGACACAACTCATACCTAAACAAGACTACTATTTTAAAGGAAATAAACGACTCGTGCAAGAGTCGGACTCCAACTATAATAATAATATTGGAATAAAACTACCAATTTCCTTATTTGTCTTCCTTAAGATGAAACTTTCCATCGGCAGATTCCCTCAATCCGCAACCTTCTTCTATTACTATCGGCAGCCTTCTGCTGACGTCGGCCACACCATCCCGTATCCATCGGCAATATTTCTGATCGACAATATCCTCTTGTTTCCATCGGCAACACCTTCCCATCGGCAAAATACCCTTCTTTTATCTTGACGTTTTCTTCAATCTTCTGCTTCTACCGGCAATCTGATTGGCAGTATCTTGATGCCGATAAGAAAAAGCAACCATCCCTTTACCGATCAGCACACCTGGTTCACATTGACATGTACCGAAAAAATGGTGTCAACAAAAATATGTTGAAAAGCACCTAGATGAGATTCGCGCAGCCCATGACGGAGAACTCACGGAGGAATGGGTCCAAAAACATCACAAGAGCAGTTTCATAGAGTGGCTTAAAGAGCAATGCATCCCCTGGAAGGATGCCCTGATGAAGATACAGATACCGTTAAGAAGCTGATACAAGGGCCGTCCACTCAAGTTACCACTTGGCAAGTGTACAACGTGAAGGGTTATAGGTTCCACACGAAATACAAGGACAAGAAGAGCGCGTCACAGAATAGCGGTGTTCGATACGAAGGAGTCGACGGGGCCACAAACACAAGGACACAATGCTATGGACAAGTTGGCGAAATATGGGAGCTTGACTTTGGAAAAGACCTTCGCCTAGGTGTCTTTCGTGTCGACTGGGTTAACTCGAAAATAGTTGTTGTGGACATATTAGGGTTAACCACAGTGAACCTCAAAAGTACTAGATATAAAGATGATTAGTGGGTAGTTTCTACAAACGTCGCGCAAGTGGTTCACTATATCTATCCAGAGGACACAAATAAGCACGTGGTCATGTCTGGAAAGCAGAGGATCGTGGGAACTGATGGTGTCCAGAGTCTAGAACAATACAACAACTACGAAGAGCTCCAACTTTTCACCGATCTACCACAGAAGGTCAAGGCCGTCGAAGATCGTTGCAACAAGAGCGGTCTAAAGCCATGGGCCCACCCCGATGGTGAGGTGCGATCCGTGAAAGCGCCAATACCAAAACGAGATGTAATAAAGTAGTGTAGAAGTATTTGTAGTGGAGAAGTAATTGTAGTGGACAAGTACTATTCTAGTAGACAATTGGTTATTAAAGCAAATGGTTATGGTTATAAAAGCTAGTATGAATATATATCAGCATAACATGTAATAAACTAGTGTACAAGTAATTCTAGTGCAGTGGACAATTGGTTATTAGAGCAAATGAATATATATATCTGTGCCTTTAAATCACTCATTGGTTTATAGCAGCGGGCACCTTATAACGCCCGTTGCGGTTAATCATTTACCGCAGCGAGCGTTATAAGGTGCCCGCTGCGGTTACTATTTATCACAGCGGACACCTTATAACGCCCGCTGCGGTAAATGACTTCTATATATAGGGTGCGGGCCCCCACAGGGTCTTCTTCCTTGCAGTGGTTAGGGTTCTTCTCCCTGAAGGGCTGCCCAAATCCGCCGCCGCCGCCCTTTGGTTCTGCTCGGTGGTCCATGCGCTCTCCGCTCGGTCTCCGCTCTCCGCTTGGTCTCCTCTCCACTACTGCCGGTGCTCCTCTCCCCGGTCTCAGTGCTCCCCGGCCATTGGTGCTCCTCTCCACTGCCGCCGGTTGTCTGTGGAATGCAGTCGAAGATGAGCTGGTTGTCCGTTGAGACATGGCGAACCGACTCAAGCAAGTACCGGTCAAGGGAAAGGTAAAAGAAAGAAATATTTTAGAAAGGATACGAGGAAGGCGTGTCCAAAATGATTAGTCAAGGAATAAAGAAGGCCTTCACTAGCAACGACCCTGAGATGGTGGCTTTGAGGTCACAAATGTTTCGTCAGGCTGGTCTTTCCGCGCCTCCAACTCAAGATCCAGAAAGACAATTGGTGTTGAGGCTACAAGACATCAAAGAAATCCTACATGTCCAGCTCCAGGTCCCGATCGGGCGGGCGGGCAAGAAGATGTTTATTGCAGAGGGAATTGTACATCTTGTCGATGAAATTGTGGAAATCAACATAGATGAAATTGTAAGCTACGGACCCACTTGCGGACCCACCTCCGGACCCATCGGGAAATGCAGAGGCACCTATGGGGTACCCACCTGTGGACCCACTGAGAAGTGCTGAGGCACCAATGGGGGACCCATCTGTGGACCCACCGGGAAGTGCAGAGGCACCAATGGGGGATAAGGAAGGGCCAGAGGGTCAAGAAGGCACGGAGGAAGCACCAAGGAGCCCACCAAGGAAGGATCCAGGCATGAGTGCCAAATCGCTGTCGTAAACTACTACATTCGAAAGGTACGGTATCGTGATGCATAATATCATGTTCAACTTTCTATCCTATAAAATGGTAGTAACTGTTGACACAAAAAGTGACGTTCTGTGTCTCACACACAGCAAGACGGAAAGCGTGACTTCAATCGGGTGCCTGGGTGTTTCGAGAACCGAAAACGTGCCAGTCAGTTTCACCTGAAATTAACAAGGGATGAAAGTCATTAGACATAAACTGGAACGTGTCGGGTAATACCAAACAGTTCCATATGTACGGCCATGAAGCCACTTACAACGACATACAACTATGAAAGCTATCTGCCAACATGTTTTATGGAACATTTGGCTAAAAAAGACATATAGCACGCAAACCACTGATTGTCGAACGCACATGCATGGGAAAAGGACGTACGAACGATTCATAGTTGACTATAAGTTAAAGCATAACCAATCTCGGCAATTAGCTGAATTAGGATCCATGATGAAGGAAACACGTAAGCATACATGATTAAACCAATCTAAAGCTTGCATCTGCCGCATGATACCTAGGGTCATCAAAGCTTAAGCATGGATAGCATGCATGTACCCGCAACACGTAACAATCTAGATTCAAACTAATTCGGCTATTTATAGATATAAGATCTATTTATAGAAACAACATAAAAGCAACTCATTGTAACATAGATAGATCTATATAAAGTAACAAGAGCCGAATCGTATCAATCTAGATTGGGCAAAAGAGTGTTTGCAAATATGTAAAGATTATCTAAAACATGCAACACGATACCTTAATGAACCCAATAGATCATGCGAAATCTACAGGAGCCGATCACTATCTTTCTTTTGCTAAGCATACAAGCAAACATCCGCCGCACGACATCTACTCATAAGAAAAACACAAGCGAAGACCTCTTGATTATTAAGCAAAAATCCGCCGCACGATCATTGATAATAAACAAGACTACTTGCATCAATATCTAAATCCACCGCATGATACTAGACATGATAACAAGGTTGCCAAGACTTACGGAGGTCAACGGATTGATGATTCTCTCAAAGAACTTGATGACACGACAAAGGACTCGAAATTGGCATGGGGCCGGTTGTATTGATTTGGTTGTGAACACTTTTACAATGGCCAAGGGTTTATATTTATACCCCGGTCATGACATGAGTCCTAAGAGGACACGACTACAAGATTAAAGGAAAAACATGACACTTTCAACCCTAGCTTTCTCTCTGAAATCTTTATTTCCTTAGTCGTCGCGATGTCAGTTGCCCGATTCGACTCCTACTTGCTGCTTTAGTTGCTTTTCCTCAACGGAAGATCGCCACTCCTAGAATAGCCAACCGCACGATCACTTGACGAATCTTTATAAATTAGTCGACCACATGATATTTGCCGATCCTCAGGAAACTATCTGATAGCACATATACCTGCCGAACATCTCGAATGCTTGCCTCTGAATTCTTATTATGCACTGGTCCACCTGTCATTCTCCTAAGCGTGCTAAAATCCAGTGTTAACACATGCCCCCTCAATTTCGGGATAAAAGTCGTTTTATCCTGAAATTGACTACAAGCTTTCCCTTTTCTTCCAGATCAACACTGTTCAGCCTCGTAGTCGCTGCCCAGGGAATCCAAGCCCCAGCACATCCTTGAATTCACCTCAACTTCTCAATGGCGATCCAGGATAAGCATTATTTATTTTCACGCATCCGACAATTCTCGGTTGATCCCTCTGTTTTCTTCCCGATTAGAACAAAGCCGACCAACTTCAGCCGATCATAGACATAATCGATTTCTTCTATATTTCTGACTTAGAAAAACAACCGAGTGCCTTCTCAATTATTTTTTTTTCTTTTACCCGAGCCTGTTCCAGTCCAACAATGGCCCATCCGAACGAGAAAACCCTAACCTGTCGCTTGGTATTCTTATTCGGCTTATAAGCAAAACCGTCTTGCTTCCGTCCTCATCAACAGTTCCAATCCAATAGTTCTGCTTTCGTCTCCTCATTCTCTAAAACAATCTTCCTCCTTCTCTTTGTCAATGGCGGGTCACAACAAGCGTCCAGTAGAAGAACCAGAGGTGACCTCTCGCCTCGCTCTTCCGAGGGGGTCCCAATCCTCTATTGGGAGCGGAAAAGGCCTCGAGTGTGGAGAGACCTCCCAACGAGTCCTCCGTAAAAGGTAATAAAGTAACTATGAATTTCTGATTTTATCTCAATCACCTAACCTTTCTTCTTTTGTAGGACTGACAGCGATTGCACTCCTCAATCTTCAACTGGGAGTGACCGCCCCATGGCCTCAGATTTGACTAAGGCAAAAGAACTGATTGCTTGCCATAAGCAGTCCAATCTTAGGCTTCAAGCCGAAGTCCTGGACATCCAACTCGACCGAGAGGAGCTTGCCGAAATCTGTAAAGAGCGGGATGCTACCAGAAGTCAAGTTGCTGGTTAGATGCAAAAACAACTCTTTTTTTGCAAAATAATCTCAATATCTTGATATGAATCTTCTTCTTTGCAGATCTGTCAGCAAGGCTTGAAGCCCTCGAAGTCATTGTCGCCCGTCTCGCTGTTACTGCCCACGCTGATGGCGGGACGCCTCTCGAACAAATGGAGCACGTTAACTGACGCATCCCGAAGATCTCCCATTCGGCGATTGCATATGGCGCAGCACATGCCTTCAGTGCCGTGAAGCTTCGCTATGGCATAGACCCTAGCAAGTATGATGTCTTCGCCCACAATCTTGAAGAGAGGAAGGAGAACTCCGCGCATCTCATGGAGCAAGCTGGGAAAGATGTTACAGATGTAGTCGACTACACCATCCCCATCGAGAGGGTGTTCGACGAGTAGCTTGTACTAGGGGCTCTTTGTAAAGAACTACTTATCCTGTGAAATATAATCTGCGGTTCCTACTTGTCTTTTCTGTCATGATTTTTTCCGATGATGAGGAACCTGATGACTATTGTTTGAATCCGTATGACACCATGTTGATTGTATTTGATATTGTTTGCTCTAAAGGCGACATATGCCATGTCGGTTATTCTCTGAATTTTCCAGTATTTTTCGGCTAAAGGCGATATCTCCGTATTGGTTATCTGTGCATCAGATACAAATCCGTTTATGCACCCACTTCAATACTGGGATGAAATTTTTTAAGAAATCTTCCATTGATAGCTCTAGCAAATTCCTCTCCCAATAGAGTTTTCAAGATATATGCATTGCCAGGCGCGCATCTTACCACTCGAAAAATCCCTTCCCAATTTGGAGACCATTTGCCGAACGCTCTATCTTTGGCTCCGATCGGCAATACAGTTTTCCAAACCAAATCTTCTTCTATGAATTGTTTTTCTTTAACCTTCTTGTTATAATACCTGGCAACTCGCGCTTTATTTTTCTCAATACTTTCCAATGATTTGAGACGAACTAAATGCAAATCTTCTAATTCATTCATCATCAAATTCTTGTAATCTTCTTTACTCAAATCGTCTTGCAATGTAACCCGTCTTGATGCTGATTGCAATTCCCATGGCAGCACAGCATGATGCCCATAAACCAACTCGTAGGGAGATGCTTGAGTAGATCCATGGCAAGACATTGGGTAAGCCCACAAAGCCTCATTAAGAACCGAATGCCATTTCTTCGGCTTTTCATCAATCTTCTTCTGAATAATTTGGATCATGATCTTGTTTGATGTTTCAACTTGGCCATTGGCTTGTGCATAATAAGGGGAAGAGTTGTACAATCTGATTCCCATTTCTTTGGCAAAATCACAAAACTCGGATGAAGTAAACTAGGTCCCTTGATCTGTTGTTATAGTCTGAGGAATCCCGAATCTATGAATTATATGTTCCTTAACAAAATTGACCATGTTTTCCGATGTAACCTTTTTCAGGGGAATAGCTTCAACCCACTTTGTGAAATAATCCGTGGCCAACAGCACAAACTTATGCCCTTTGCTAGAAGGAGGATGAATTTGGCCGATCAAATCTATGCCCCATCCTCTGAACGGCCAAGGTTTGACAATTGGGTTTAAGGCCGACGCTGGAGCTCTCTGAATATTACCAAATCTCTGACAGTCTTGACATCTCTTGTAATACTCAAAACAATCCTCAAGCATGGTTGAACAAAAATAACCAGTCCTCCTTATTATCCATTTCATCCGGTAAGTCGACTGATGTGCACCACATACTCCTTCATGCACTTCATACATCAGCTTTTTGGACTCCTCTTGATTCAAACATTTGAGGAGCACTCCATCTATGGATTTGTAGTATAATTGGTCATCAAGGAGCATGAACTTGATAGCCTTATACCTAAGTTTTCGGGAAACTTTCTGTGATGGATTTTTTAAATAATCGACAATTTTGTTCCTCCAGTCATCAATTACCTGATCTTCATCCAAAACAAGAATTTCCTGATCCTCTCGGTATCCCGAAGCACTTTGAGCCAGCCTGTTTGCTTCTTCATTCTGCCCCCTAGGGATATGATGCAAGGTGGCTACATGGAAACTCTTTAGAAGTTCTCGGCACTCTTCATAATATCCCTTTAACATATCACTCTTGCATTCATATTGGCCGATTAGTTGGTTAATTACCAGCTCAGAATCCCCAAAGACTTCAACAGCAACGGCCCTCACCTCAACAAGCAGTCGGAGCCCTCTGAGCAATGCTTCATATTCTGCCTGATTGTTAGTAACCAAGGAATCAATAGGGATAGCATACTCAAAGGTCAAACCTCTGGGATAACTCAAGAGAACACCGGCTCCACCACCTTTGCTACAATATGAACCATAAAAAAAAGTCCACGGTGCAATGGTTATCATGTCAGCAGAGGGATCGCGGTGTTGGGTAACGAAATCAGCAATAACCTGACCCTTTACTGCTTTTGCTGATTCATACCTTAAATCAAATTCTGATAGGGCTAAAATCCATTTTCCGATTCTTCCATTTAAAATTGGCATCAATAACATGTATTTTATCACATCGAACTCAGAAACTACCACACATTCGGCATTTAACAGATAATGTCGAAGCTTAGTACATGAATAAAACACACATAAGCAAAGCTTTTCTATAGCCGAGTACCTTGTCTCTGGATCTAGTAATTTTCGGCTAAGGTAAGCTATTACTCTCTCTTTTCCCTTGAACTCTAGCATGAGGGCCGACCCTGTTGTCAGTTTGTCGGCCACCACGTACAACTTAAACGGCTTGTCAAGCTGCGGAGGTACCAATACGGGTGGTGCCTTCATGTACTCTTTGATCTCATCGAGAGTCTTCTGTTGTACGTCACCCCACACGAACTCTTGATCCTTTTTAAGCTTCAATAGCGGAGAGAAAGGTAACACTCTTTCTGACAAGTTAGAGATGAATCTACTCACAAAACTAAAGTTACATTTGAATTTGAAAACTAAAGTTGAACTACTCACATTTATTTATAAAGTAAGTTGCATCGTATTTAATCAAGTTAGGGATTTATCATGAAATTATAGAGATATTAACATAGTTTTAAAGGATACTAAACTGTAGATCTTGATTTTACGAATCTAACGCAATTTGAATGACTCAAAACGGAGTTAAAACGATAGAGTTATGAGCTTTTGAAGTTGGATGGCAAATCTGTAAATAATTTGAACTCATTTTGGATTTTTAAATAAATAAAATTGAAAAGAAAAAGGGCTCTGGTCTGCGGATCCAATTATACAAAAAGTTCAGGGGCTAGATCAGAAGAAAACTGGACTGAAAAGAATTGAATTTGAACTAAGATGTATTGTGGGTTTATTTGAAAGAAACTGAGGGGCTAGATTGCAAAAGCAGTAGAGCTGTGGTAGTGGCGCTGATGTCGTGCTGATGTCATGCTGACGCAGAGCGCTGACACGGTGCTGACTAGGCGCCGCGTGGCGCCGTGCGGTTGGCGCGGTCCACCGCGTGGGTGTGGACCCACGTGCGCAGGCTCGGTGGACCGAGTCCACACCGGTGCATACCGGTTCAGGGGTGGGGTTCTAATCCTGGCCCTCGATCGTGGGATGGATGGCGCAGGAGGATTGGGGACGGTTTGGCCGCTGGGGCAGCGCAATGCACGGCGGCGCCATTATTGGCAGAGCTCGGAGCTCGCCAGCGAACGTCGGTAAGGCATTTCCGGCCACCTCAGAAACAACCGAGTGCACCGGAGTACTCCTCGAGCTCGTGCGAGTGCGTGGGTAGGATCGGGTGAGCCTCTGGACGGCCAGGGTGGTGTGTCCGTGGTGGCGCCATGTCCGGCGTGCTCTGTGTGTGTGGATATGGTGATGCAAAGGGCTAGGAGGAAATTTGAGGGTACGGGAAGGAGGTGTGTGGCCATGCGAGTGCAGAGGGGGGTTTGGGTGGAGCGTTGGCTGGCCGGAGCGGACTGTCTGTGGCGGCGCCATGGTCGCCGGCCACGGTGTGTTTCGATTCGACGCGTACGGTGCCTAATCGATCGAGAAGAGGAGATCAGGAGGAAGAGGGAGTCACCGCGGAGTCGTAGGATGCGGTTGCGGCCACTGGTGCGGCTCCGAGCGCCTCGACGACCTGTGGCAACGATCTGTGGCAAAGAAACACTGGTGAGCTTCGTTGCGGCGCAAGGCACAGAGACAAGGGATGGAGAGGGTACCCATGGCTTCGGCAGATCGAGGCGGAGCTCTGAGTCCAGACATTGACGCGAGGGTGAGCTCGGAATGGCGAGAGCGAGTGCGTCAGAGGTGTCTGGGAATGGAGAGGAAACAGAGGAGGAAGAGAGCTTGCGGGTGCGTTTTATAGGGTGAAGGAGAGCGGTAGACGCGGGACGTGGGTGACCTGGCGGTAAAGGCAGGAAGTGAAGGCCCCCTTGATGGCCTTGCCTCAATGGCCATCAAGCCGAGGAGTGAAGGGGGAGGAATTGATGGTGTGCGGCATCTATGCTGCGTCAAGGAAGAGAGGAGGGAGAGACTAACGAGACAGGTCCACAGCGCAGAGAAAGAGAGAGAGAGGAATGAGTGCGTGAGGCTTCCCATTGGCGCCGACAGGGCGGGCCCGCTGGTCAGAGAGAGAGGGAGAGCTACGGGGTGAGGGAGCTGGGCTGGCGGCTAGCTAGGCCAGCTGCTGCGTGACTGGGCCGAGTGGAGTTGGCCCGATGGGAGAAAGAGGAGTGCGGGTGAGAGGGAGAGGGACTGGGCTGCTTCCGGTATTAGGCCAGAGAGGAGAGAAAGAGAGAGAGGGAATTTTCCTTTTCCTTTTCCTTTTCTTTCCTTTTGTTTTTGCAAACTCATTTGAAAACCATTTTCAAAGCCTTTTGAGGTCAAATAAACTTTGAAATACTTTCATAAATCATTTTCTGAGTTTTGTAATAAAGCTTTGAATTTTTTTTTAAGATAAACTTTTAAATCATCTACTTATTTTATAAATAGATCAAAATTGCTTTGGACCAAAGCCAAATTTTATCAAATTGTTTTCACGCAATAAAATTAAATGCAAAAGGCATGAATGCAACACCCCTTACAAATTATATTGAAAACAAATTTGAAATTCACATTTTGCACATTTTTATTTACTAAAAGCCTAATTAAATCTTATCATTTTTAGGAAAATCACAAATCCTTCTATTTTATGTAGTGTTTTCTATTCACAACCCAAAATAGAAATTTTGGGGTTGTGACACCAACCGACCTAGGGGGTGGTCGGCCAACCCCCCCTATGGCCAGTGGGACCTCCTCTGGCCTCTAGGAGTGGTCCCACTGGTCAGGGTACCATGTGGGAGCCAGGTGGGCCCAGGGGGTGGTCGGCCGACCCCCCCTGGGTGTCACTGGCCCACCATTTCCTCCTTGGAGCGGGTCCCACTTGTCAATGAGGTTGGTTGTTGGTTCTTAGGTGTTTGCCACGTTTATCTCCTTGGTGTGGGCCCATGAATCCTTGTGCTTTGCTTGTGAGCCGTTGAGAGAAAGCACATAGAGATCCAAGGGTTGGAAATCACTCTGGAGTGCTTCTCTTGGATTATGGCCGAGAGGGGAGCCATGTGGGCCCATAGGGTGGTCGGCCGACCCCCTATGTGGGTCCACTGGCTCTCATTTGCTTCATTTATTCATTCCTGGACTCAAACACTCATGGACATGTGGAACTTGTTATTTGATAAAATATGCCTATGATGTGTTTGTTTATCCTTGATCCTGAGGTTGGTGGCAACAATTTAGCTATGTAAAAGTTGATCATAATTTGTGCCAACAAGATCCCCGAAGACAAACCTTTGCTTGTCCCGAGCAAACAATCAATCTTAGCTCGATGGATCAGGAGTTGCTACTATGCTTCATATTTCAAGAGTACTAAATCTACAACAATCATACTTCTCTTTTGAATGGAAAAGTTAGCAATAAAGACTCACCCATATTACCTTAGTCCTTCATGGGGCTTATAGCTTTATCCCTTGTCTTGAGAGGTTGAGAGATAGAAAAACTTGACTTGAGCACTAGTTTTCTCATTCTTTCACAAGTTTCATATCGGAGGTTTTGCGAGATTTTGTAAAGAAAACTTAATGTTCCTCAAATGGTACTCTCGAGTCGCTCATAAGGTGTATGATTCCTCACCAAGGCATATATCAAAGTTTGTCTTCCTCCATCCTATCTCTAAAGCTTATGTGGAGCTATATGTAGGGATCAAAGATGTAGCAAACTTACCTTGCATATCACTACGTCAAAACCGATTTTTGGTGTCAGTCAAAATTGGTTTTTCGCAGCGGGCAATGGCGTCCGTTGCGATGACAAGGCCACGGTAAATGGAGCGTTTACCGTGGCAGTCGCTGGTGCCCGCTGCGGAAACCCATTTACAGCAGCGGGCAACATAAGACGCCCGCTGTGGTAAATGCTTTAACCGCAGCGGGCTCTTTATAATGGCCGCCACTATTAATATTTTTTATTAAAAAAATAAAAATGCAGATTTAAAAGCTGAATTCAATATTTACAGGTTGCATCCAGATTTGAAATCAGAGATAAACATCATATATATATATATACAGAAACATCCATACACAAACACATTTGTTGTCCTCATGCACAAATGAAACCAAGGATTACATTTCATATTCAAATTTCCACTTGGTGTTTGTAATCCGTGGGATGGAGCATGGTGTCCCACTTCCTGAACTTCTCGAACTCAGGTAGAACCGCCAGGTTACCCTCATCGTCAAAGAATTCTTGCCCTTCGAGCACACAGTTCTCTAGTAGGAACTTACAAATGTCCGTCTTGAGTTGCTTGACAGCAAGACAATCTTTCATAATGTGTTCCCACTCCTTGACTCCCGCCTTGAGCTTCTTCCAGCTACTGGTGTACTCCTTGCACTGCCTTAGGTGTGCGCAGGTGTACAAGCCACATGCCTTTGATCCATAAGTTTGTTTAGCGCACTGCACGATCGATACTGAAGCATTAGAACAACACATATATAAGAAAAATGACTGAATCTTGGTAATACTTACAGGAAATTCACGTCGGATCTTTAAGTGGTATGAATGTTTCTTCTTGAACTTTTCACTTCTTCGATCCCAGCAATGGGGTTCCTTTAGGTATGTCCTGTAAGCACTGTACGAAATGCATTAGTGTTAGTTAGCAATAATTTGAATACGTACGATATAACCGTAAATGATCAATAAGCTTGGTGACTTACGTTTTCAAGCAATCTTCGAAGGCCTTGTACCCTGGTCTGTTTGGTGACCACAACGAGTCAAATATGCATGCCCTACCATCTTGAGGATAGATGCTAAATGCAACCCAGTGGCCATCGACTTGGCCCTTGCTACACCATTCAAACAACATACAGGTTAAGACGACGATGTAAGTTTATGATCCTAGCCACTTAGCTCTATGTACAATTTTGACTTACCCAAAGTGGTAAGCCGCCTTGATACAGTGCGGCCCATCCGGGTGGACCTTCTTCATCACTTCGTTTATGTACCTTGACAATGCCTTCTTCTCCTCTTTCATATTATCTTCATATTTTTGTTTCCTCTGCCGCACGGTCAACTTTGGATCCATTATCTCATACCCTTTGATGACTCTCTCAGCAATATGCATTGGAGAGAGGTAGAGAACATGATGACTCTTTTTGTTGCTTACTATCACCGACGTCCTGCACGGAGAAGTCATCATGCCATACTAAGTATACAGTTGACCCTTAGTATTGCTGAAATCTGTGAAGCTGGCAATGAGACTTAAGATTGAATAGGGTGACTTGGACAATGTCAAGGCCTTCTTCCTGGAATAGGTGCCACATGTCGTGGAAGTCTACGGGAAGAGTAATAGTTTCGGCCAAGTGGAAGTACTTTGGCGGAATCTTGATTGTGAAACCTGACATCCCGGCTTTTGCCGCTTTCATATACCACCTATGAAATCTCCTTGTTTCTCATAGTTCCTCATCTATGAGTTGTGCCTTAGGAATCAAGAACTTCCCACACTCATAGATGTCAGGACAATCTTCGTCCTCCGGAAATAGTTGTTGGCTAGTATTTGGAGGCCTAGAGAACGGTTAAGAGAGTTTAGTAAAGGTTACTATTAACACTGGATTTTAGCACGCTTAGGAGAATGATAGGTGGACCAGTGCGTAATAAGAATTCAGAGGCAAGCATTCAAGATGTTCGGCAAGTATATGTGCTATCGGATAGTTTCCTGAGGATCGGCAAATATCCATGTGGTCGACTAATTTATAAAGATTTGTCAAGTGATCGTGCGGTCGGCTATTCTAGGAGTGGCGATCTTCCGTTGAGGAAAAGCAACTAAAGCAGCAAGTAGGAGTCGAATCGGGCAACCGACATCGTGACGATTAAGGAAATAAAGATTTCAGAGAGAAAGCTAGGGTTGAAAATCTCATGTTTTTCCTTTAATATCTTGTAGTCGTGTCCTCTTAGGACTCATATCATGACCGGGGTATAAATATAAACCCTTGGTCATTGTAAAAGTGTTCACAACTAAATCAATACAACCGGCCCCGTGCCAAATTCGAGTCCTTTGTTGTGTCGTCGAGTTCTTCGAGAGGAATCATCAATCTGTCGTGCGGTGGATTTAGATATTGATGCAAGTAGTCTTGTTTATTATTAATGATCGTGCGGCAAATTTTTGCTTAATAATCAAGAGGTCTTCGCTTGTGTTTTGCTTATGAGTAGATGTCGTGCGGTGGATGTTTGCTTGTATGCTTAGCAAAAGCAAGTTAGTTATCGGCTCCTGTAGATTTTGCAAGATCTATTGGGTTCATTAAGTTATCTTGTTGCATGTTTTATACAATCTTTACATATTTGCAAACACTCTTTTGCCCAATCTAGATTGATACGGTTCGGCTCTTGTTAGTTTATATAGATCTATCTATGTTACAATGAGTTGCTTTTATGTTGTTTCTATAAATAGATTTTATATCTATAAATAGCCAAATTAGTTTGAATCTAGATTGTTACATGTTGCGGGTTCATGCATGCTATCCATGTTTAAGCTTTGATGACCCTAGGTATCGTGCGGCAGATGCAGGCTTTAGATTGGTTTAATCATGTATGGTTACGTGTTTCCTTCATTATGGATCCTAATTCGGCTAATTGCCGAGATTGGTTATGCTTTAACTTATAGTCAACTATGAATCGTTCGTATGTCCTTTTCCCATGCATGTGCGTTCGGCAATCAGTGGTTTGCGTGCTATATGTCTTTTTTAACCGAACACAACATAAAACATGTTGGCAGATAGCTTTCATAGCTGTATGTCATTGTAAGTGGCTTCAGGGCCGTACATATGGAACTGTCTGGTATTACCCGGCATGTTCTAGTTTATGTCTAATGACTTTCATCCCTCGTTAGTTTCATGTCAAACTGACTGGCACATTTTTGGTTCTCGAAACACCCAGGCACCCGATTGAAGTCACGCTTTCTGGCTTGCTGTGTGTGAGATGCAGAATGTCAGTTTTTGTGTCAACACACTTTTGGGCACGCTCGGTGGGACACCACACCTCAAGATGATTGAAATCGATAACAACCTGGTTCTGAACGTAACTGTGGATGAATTGCCGACAGACATGAGAAGTCTTATCCAGCAGGCATGAGACGAGTTCTAGAGCAAATGCTTGATGTATTTCTCAAATAACAAAAGCAACAAGGTTGTCCAGAAACATACGCTCCCAAGAACCCTCCTTCCGAATCAATCTGATAACACGGATGAGGAGGAAGAGCGTAGATTCGGTGCCGCGATCTATAAAGCTATGAGTGAAACTATGACAAATCATCACTCAGCTTTCCTGAATACTTTTCGCCAGATCATGGTCAGCACGTTCGGGCCAGCCGCTGACAAGCTCTTTGAGGAGACTCATGGCCCGATACATGGGGCAACACTGTTCCCCGTGCCCAAGTATCAGGAGAAGACCGCTGAGGAAGGAGATGGAGTCTCACCAGAAGCAACAATATCCCGTGACTCACGGTCAGCTTGCGTTGTCATTGATTATTATTATTTGTTCATATAAGCATTATATCTTATTCACTTGATCATGTGGTTATTGGGCTTAAGAAGATCTTGATGCTACTGAATTGCTAAAACTTTGACTTACTAAAAGCTAATGCAGTAAACTCGTGTCTATCCTTTTTAAGCCTCATAAACCCCATAGTTATACTTGCTGAGCATGGTGAGCTGACGCTTGTTGTCATCACCTTTACATAAAAATCCTGGATGGGTACCAGATGGTTGTGCAAGTAAGGTGTTACCAAAGGAGTACTAGGCGAGTGTACGCCCAGTCAACTGTCCCTGTGGAGTATGGAGACCCGAAGACTAGGAGATATAGAATAGCTTCTGTGATGTTTTGTTATAGATGTAAGTCTTGTTGTATCTATGTTTCGATATATAATAAAGCATTGACTTTGATAATCTCCATATTTTTATATATGTTTTGTGTGGACATCCTGGGCACACATATACATCGTATTTGGTATTCTTCGGAAAACCGGGTGCTACAGTTGGCTCCCCCCCAACCGCCATACCACTCCACACATGTGCAAGATCACCACCATCCACCCTTGGTCGGTTCAAGGGTCGGTTGGATCCAAGGGTGGAGAATGGAACGCCCTAGATCGCTGACATGGCGATGGAGTAGCTCCTACTCCACCCCTACTACAAATAGAGGGCCATGCCCCCTCTCTAAAGCATGAAGAAGAAGCCTACAAGCTCTATTCCTTAGATTGTTCTAGGAGTTAGTCTAGAGTGGGAGTTAGAGTTGAGTCGAGTTGTGCTCGGGATTTCCGGAGTTGTCTTCTGGGAAGTCTGGTATAGCTCTTGTATCTTTCCTTCTTTGTAAGACTTTATCTTATTCAATATATATATTTCTCTTTACTTTACTTAGAATTTACTTTGAGCATTTCTATACTAGATATAGTCTTGCTATATGCTTTTGCTCTTTAATAGCCTTTACATCCATAGTCTGTGATCCTTGTGACCTTTCCTGTATGCGATCATTGCCTGTCATAGGGTGCTTTGATTATAGATCGTAGTCAAAGCAATAAGTTGTGTGTAAGTGTGGTGCTTATACATTATCTTATCCTTGGTTATCGCTTGCTGCACGGATTGTTTGTGGTAGCTAGCAAGAGGTGACAACCTAGTCTAGTTGTTGTATTCCACCACGTGTTTATAGGCAAGTTCTTAAAAGGTAAGGCCCCCGTAAGAAGAGGGCGCGGTCTGGTAGGAGTTTTGTCCTCCTACTGATCTATCCCCTCGCCTAGCATACTTGTATTGAGGAGACAAACTATAGTGTTTAGACTAGCTAATTAGCTAAGTATATTGAAGTAAAGTGAAGTACATAGGAATCCCTATACTCTTCTCATTGTCCTCCCACCTATCTAGTCTTTCTAGTCCGTTCTAAGTATCCTTTACCGTAGCTTCTTTATTCATCAACCCCCTTCCTATCACATTTATTGATTACCCTCTATACTAGTTGGTACTAAGTTGAGGTGCTCTCTAGGATCTCTCTTTAATTATCATTTCTAGCCAACTTTCCCTTGGGATAATATAAATTATGATACCTTGGAATACTCCTTGGTGAACTGCTACAGCGGTATAATCTGTGCGCTTGCGGATTTATCCAATAGTCATAAGAAATACCAACATATGGTAATCGATGTATAAATGTTAGGAAGGTGATGAAGAAATGCTAAGCTTAGATAATTAAAGGCTAACTAGACATTGTGACTAGGTGGGAGGACAACAAGTGAGTATAGGACTCCTATGTTCCAAACTTTACTCCTATGATTTAACTTAGAAAACACAACTGAAATACTATAGATTGTATCCACACATCTTGAAGTACTAGCAAGCAGACAAACAACCATAGACGAAACCCCTATCCGTAGTGGCCATATGTCAAGGAGTGGTTTGGTGGGTGCTTTCCCAATAGTCTAGGTCGGACAACCTGTCCCTAGTCCTTCTAGGGCGCATCCTTCACGTGAAGCCTGGTCCTCATGTCAGTGACTCACTCTGATCATGTCACGTTGAATTGGTTCCTTGTGGGCGCATGGACCCTATGCTATGATCTTTGACCATTGAGAGAAAGCACAGAGTGAATCCAAGGGTAGATCTTCACTCTCGGAGATGTCACAAGGATCCTAGGACAATAGGAGCCCTTGGTGGGCCCTTAGTCGGGTCAGCCGACCCCTAAGTGGGTCTCACAGGCTCCCATGTCCCCTATTTGTCATCACCTACATAAAAATACTCAAGGGACATGCGGAACTAGTTATTTGATAAAATATGTTCAAGATATGTTATTCTTCCATCTAAACTGAGCCTGTTGATGGTGTTTTGATGGTGTAAAAATATGTCATTTGCACCATCAACAATAAGTTTCAGCTTGAGGCCCCTCAAGACTCTATGAGACATGCAGTGGTTGATTATTCTAAGAGTTGTAAAGGGACCAGTGAGGCCATAGTGGTTGATCCTTATGCATCTCAGAAGCTTCAGGGCATTGACTACAGGTTCTGCAATGTTTTTCATTCCAACTTTTATGCCACAACTATCTTCTCCAAGCCAAGAGGCAAGATCTACTAGTTGGAGTACATTGATTTCAGTGAGTTGTAGGACAAGAATGAGCATGAGTTTGATATGGCTATTAGGATATGTGACAGATTTGAGATGAGTGACATAATGTGCTTTAGATATGATTAGAACAGGGAGGTTCTTATTCAGTTTCATGCCACCTACTACTAGAACCATGAGGTTGAGGAGGTACATTGGATAAATGATGGTCATCGTTATCGTACTGATTTTAACACTTTTTATCTCATTCCTTGCTTTGGGCTCGTGCACAGAGGTTACAATCGCATTTACAATGTGCATCATGTAGAGCATAAAGAGGTGAGTTTTTTTTGTGGCAGGATTAGGATTGAAGGGTGCTAGATTGGTCAAGGAGAATCTGATTATATCATGAACAATTTGAGGTGTTGACGATGCAAAATTTGATTATCATGAACAATTTGATTAGATGCACTCTCAACCGAAAGGATAATGCAACTGATCTCAATGGATATATCACTAATGTGTTGTCTTCTTTCCTGATGATGACAAATTTAATGTGCCAAGGTTTATTTGGGTGGAGCTGGCATATGCTTTGGATGATGGGAGAATGGGGTTGCCCTATGCTCTCTATCCCATGTTCATGATTGAGAGGGTCACATGCATCAAATTTCTTAAGGATTGTTCTCATACTATTTACAAGATAAAGAAAACCTGAGGTGGTGCACGAGGACACATAGCACCCTGAGTTGCACCTTCCACTCCGGGAGGTTGTTGATGGTAATTAACTCTTATTGTAAACCATCAATTAAACCATGAAAAAGGATATAAAAGCAATCACCACAATACGATAGAGTTTAGGCTAACAATATTCCACAGTTTTGGTGAATTGTGATTTTTCAAGGATTAAATAGGAAAAACAACAGTTGGAATCAAGGTACAACTACCATGAATAAGGATAATGCATGATTAAGATGGAAACTACATAGGAAGGTCTAGAAGGATCAGAGGACACTAGAAAGTGGTGGCAGACGAGGGGCTGCTAGGTGGGGCCGGTCGGCCCCACCCCTAGGCCGCCTGGCCTCCCCCATGGAGATCGAGTCCTGATTCGTTACGGCACCTCCTAACTAACATTAAGATCTAATCTACGCCGTTGTTCAAGCTCGGTTTGATCCGAGGGCTACGGTCATCCCACAAGGCTTCAAATAGAGGGGCAGACCCCCAGAGGCATTCTACTATTCTATACTTCATAATTCAAATCTCCAGTTAGGATCAAAGGCGTCCCTTGAATGCATAACCTATTTTAGGGTTTTCTAGAGAGAGACTAGAGCTCTAATTCAAGTTTAAGATTAGAACTAGCTAGATTCAAGTAATGTTGGCATTGCTCAGGATTCCAGATTGCCATTGGGAGCTCTAGTAATTCCATTATATCTCATTATTCAACTTTGTGCAACTTCAATATTATGTATCTTTTTATTATGTTCCTAGTTTATTCTAGTTATATATTTGATATAGTTATGATTAGTAATTATTTTAGGCACATGTTTGCAAAGCGCATAGCTCAATCCTTAGGTGAGTTAGGTGGGTAGAAATAGTGTAGGCATGGTGCTTAGACTATATTTACCTGCGATAGTCCTCTATGTGTCGGGTCATGTGGAAGATCATGGGTGTGACATTCCCATTGAGTACATTATAGTCTACTCCCCGAATATAGGACTGTGTTGATGCTACAGTTATGGGGAAAGATTGCTATGTTCTTGATTTCCCTTAGTAATCATCCTTATGCATAGATGAAGTATTAATTATGTATATACTAGAGTAGGATAAAGACTTAATATAAATAATTATGAAACTAATATCTTAATTTATCTCCTGTTTTAGCTATACTTGAAGTTATGAGTCTCTCTCTATCTTTAGAATTCTAATAGTCTCTCTATCTTAATTTTTATGAGTCTCTCTCTATCTTTAGAATTCTCTACCTTAAGTGAGGTGGTTTGAAGGTTTTATCATAAGTATGCATACCTATCTAGTCATTGCTCTTTTTATTGATTAATCTTGCTTAGCTACTACTGGTAAAGTATAAATAATGATACCTAGAATATTCCTAGATGAAGTGCTACAATGGGTGTATTTTATCTGTGCGCTTGCGGATAACCTTTATTTTATATCTTTTGAGTAAGTGTCATAATTATAAATACTTCCATGTATTTAGTATCATGTTAGGGATGACAACTTACCTTAAGTGATGCTATAGATGTGGCCCTACATTTCTGAGTTCTTACTAGGACCCCCCACTTAGTGGTAACGTTAAGAAATGTCCACAAGCATTTCTGCCACCTTTGTTAGTGAGGTGCAAGAAAATTTTATATGACTATTAGAGAGATTAATTAAAAAATACTTATAGATAAAACTCATAACTAGTACCCCTGTCTTGGCAAGCTTACCCTTGTTTGTCTTTGTTACATCTTATGCAGGGTAATATAGGTTTGGATGTGATTCACCAACTTAATTTCAGATTTGAATCAACCCAACTTTGTAGATCAACATCAGTGGGAAAGACTATGGTTGATAAGACATTTCTTGAGTATTCTACTCCAAGTGTTAGACACATTTGGACTGGACCAACACTCCATACGATCAACCTCAAGTTTGAGCTCATGCCCAATCTCATCAACATGGTTCAAGCCGCTGCATTCAGTGGAAAGGTACATGAAGATGCTAATGCTCATTTGTAGGATTTTCTAGAGACTCGAAGCACCATCATCATCAAGGGCATCAACCAAGACACTATACTTCTTCGTCTATTTCCTTTCTCATTGGAGGGAAGAGCGAAGCAATGGTTTTATGCAAACAAAGAAAATTTCAATACTTCGAACACATGTTCAACAACTTTTCCATCAATATTTTTGCCTATATTCAAAAAATGTCTTAAGAGGAAGGATTTCCAACTTCCAATAGTAGAAGGCAGAATCCACTCTAGGAGCATCGCAGCACTTTCAAGATTACATTTTAGAATGCCCACATCATGGAATGGAGGATTGGTTCAACATGGTTCAAGTCGCACATACAAGGATTTTATCATGGACTCACACAAAGGGCTTGTGAGCAACTAGATGCCACCAATAGAGGATCATTTATGTCACTCACTTTAGGCCAAGCTGAAGCCTTCATGACTAAGATAGCTAAGAATCAGAGCTAGCAAGAAGATAACAATCACCATTCTCGCTAGATTGAAGAAGCTCCATAAGAAGTGTGTGCACTATCAACCAAGATGAACGTACTTTTGGAATGGCTTGAACAATGAGCCAACTACAAGAATGAATTTTAAGCATTTCATAATGCATTCAATGCTCAGAAAAGATGTCGAGAGTATCTGGGGATTGAATACTCAGATAACAAAGAAATTACAAATATCATCAAAAACGTTTCCATATTTTTGAAGCAAGAATGGAATCAACAGAAAGAGTCCACTTATCTAGATAATTATTCAAGTAATTTTAATAATTCTTCCAGTTTTAATCAACTATCTTTGAAAGATTTAGTCTTAGAACAAACCAGGATTAATGATAATATTATTGGAAAGCTTGCTTCTAATGATAAAATTTTAGAGGATATAAATACTGAAATGGATAATTTTTCTTCTACCATGAAAGATCAAATTAATCATAATAAAAGATAGGAAAACAGTTAGCACATTTGGGTGTTGTTTTGCTTGTTTCCACTAACCCTGAGTAGGTCCAAGCTATAATTACTAGAGGCACTCGTGACCCTCCATATCCAAAGGGGACAGAGAGGAGGAAATTAACACCAGATGCACCAATTGTGACAGAAGAAAAGAAAGATGATGAAGTTGAAAAGTTGCGCCACCAATGAAAGAGATGCAACAAGATTTTCATGACACCAACCTCTTACCGTTTGCACACATAAATGAAAAGGCTAAAGTGGATGAGCTCAGTAAGTTCGTTGAGGTAATTAAAAACTTTTATATATCAATATTCCTCTATTAGATGCAATCTAGGTACCCACCTATGTGAAGTGTGAAGTATCTAAGAGAGATCCACAACAACAAACGACCACTGTGCACCTCTGAGGTGATCAAGCTAATGGAAGAGTGTAGTACGACCATCCTCAATGTTTCAATAACAAAGAAGGATCCAGGATGTCCCAATATTAATTGTTTGATTGGAGATCAACACTTCAACAATAGACTATTTGATCTTGGAGCAAGTGTTAGTGTGATGCCCAAGACAGTCTTCGACAGACTTCATTAGACCAAGCTTATCCCCACATCAATGTCCCTATAGCTAGCAGATCAGTCAATCTGCTACCCTGTGGGTATTGCTGAGTGTTGACATTTCATAGTATTGCACCGAAAAATAGAGATAACTCACTACTAGGGATCATCTCATCCGTGACGTACTCAGTTCATCACTCAAGATGCTAAAATCATCACAAAGTGTAATCAGTGAAGATTTTGTGGCGAAAATTGGATTGTCGTTCAGGTGGCATCATATTGGACCTACGCTGACGAAATGCTTTATTTTGTAACATATATGCTTCTAGTCTGTGATGAAAACACCATCGTCACGGATGTGATTCCTTTTTTGTGACGATCGGTTTTGGTCATGATCCACCGTCCATCATTGCGCCGAAACGGCGCCATTAACGACGTTTGTAACCTGTGACGGTCCAGTTTGGTCACTGATTGACATCTGGTTTCGTCATAACGTCCCGTTTGGAAGCGGCCCGACGGTGCTAGCCACATATGATGCTGACGTGGCGCATGACGTGATGAATGACGTCATCACTCGCCCGACTGCTGTGTTGTCGCCACATGGACCAATAAGATTCTGCCACGTGGCTTGTTCTAATTGGTTCTTATTTGGTCACAAATTGTTGTTTGACATCGTCACTGAGCAAGAAAAATTTTGGTCACAAAATGCTATTTGAAATCGTTACAGATTCGGTTTGCAATCGTCTGTGATGACTCCATCATTTTCGTCAAAGAAATGCATATAGTAATTTAATTGCAATTTGAAAATGATTCTAGAAAGACCACATAATTTCGTACTAAATAAACCAGTATTCCAACAAGCATACATCTCAGTTCACAGCAACACCAGTTCACTGAACATAACAACATACAATAAAAAGTTGTCAACCTAAGTGTTTGCATAAAACACACCTCAAGATGTGAAACAACCAACATGCTACGCAACCAGTCACATGCAGTAAGTCGATTCGGAGCCCACATGTTTTCCAATGTCTATGTCCACCATAGAGTCCCTCATTTGCTGCAACATTGCCATTAGTCACCCACTACATGTGAATAAGTTCAAAACTATTAATTCTAGCAGTAGTCTCCTACCTCTTGTATGGATTTTAGAAAACATACGCTGACAACAAATGTTTAAACTAAAAACAAAGTATGTTCAACTAATAAATGTGTTGTTGACCAAAGTAGACATGTTAATAGAGGCAGATTATAGCAGCACATAAATAGTAGGCGCATCACATATGTCTCATACACAAATGATTATAAAGTACATTAAAAAATAAGAACTTACACTGAGTTGGTGGATTTCATCATCTCCAAATATGGTAGATTCTGTTGCAAAGAAAGGAAACAACAAAGTGGACATTAGAATCTATAATACTAAAAATCATGGCACAACTGAGACTTAAAATAATTAAGAATAGGAAAAAATACCACAATGACATATAGAAGATGTGCAACAATTAACAGCTTTAGTGTACACTGATATTGATACATACTAAGTTATAAAACAAACATATGCATTTAACCTATATATGCCTGCATGCTAATCATGACTAATGGGTACTAGTAGTAAACAAATAAGGATATTCTCGGAATGAAATTTAGATATTATTAAATATAAAGAGAATCAACAATATCTAAGGTACTATACACTCAATTCAATATGAATTTTGTTTTGATATGCACGCATAGATTAATTTAAACTATAAAAAATAGTAATCATTTTCTAAAATCAATACCTATCATTTGAGTTGGTTCATCTATTATTGTGACTAATTTTAAAAGAATTTAAATTTTGAATTTCAAAAAATGGTAGCTTGAAATAAGTTTTCGAAACTCTAAATGTGTTCAAATACAAAATTTAAGAATAACAAGTTTGTTAAACTAACCAAGATCTACATTTGTTATTTTGAATTTAAAAAAATAACACCTTCAGACTAGTATTTGAAACTCTAAATGGCGTCAAATAGAAAAATCAAGAATACCAAGTTTGGTAAACTCATCAGGATCTACATTTGTTGTTTTGGTCAACTTTTCATTTGACGAAGTTTATACAAATCAAATTTTGAATTTTTAAATTTTGACTCCTCCAAACCAGTTTTCGAAACCCTATATGGACTCAACTAGAAAAGTCATGATCTACATTTCTTATATAGGTCATTTTTGCATTTGAGAAAGTGTTAGGAAATTTTAGTTCTAAATTCACAAGTCTCTAGTACAATTTCATAAACTCTATGCCAGATTCAAGATTTTGTGACTAGTGTTTACTAGTACTTTGTCAAATGGAAAAATGACCTATATAATAATTGTACATGTTGATGAGTGCTAACTCTTTTTTATTCAAAACTTTTCCATCTAAGGTCATTTAGTGTCTTGAAATCTTGTTCGCAGCTGTAGTTTATTTAAACTCAAAATTTAAATTGGTAAAACAAAGGTTTTTGAAAATATGATTAAACTAATAAGAGTAAGATCAAAACAAGATGATAGGTATTGACTTTATAAAAATACAGAAAAAAACCTCATCACATCTGTGGCGCACGCATAGAACACCATCAAGTGGTCCATGTTAAAAAAATAATTTGTGAACAACTCGTTTCATCACTACGTGGACCAAACGTGGCAAGTTATCTATGACTATATCAAAACATAACAAAACATAATCTATGATGAATATTTTCATCATTACAATGAAGCGCATCGACAACATGATCTATGACGATTCCCATTTGGTAATATATGACATTCCTATCGCTTTTGTCATTAAAAGTCAAGTCAAAACTTCGTCCCACGTACCATGTGACCAAATAGAAAATTTCGTCATAGAAAGATATCATTTTGTGACCAAAGTTACTAGCGTCACTAGCAAATCATCACTGATGATCATATTTCTACTAGTGACTCCCTATCTCCTGCAACGACGCCAGAAATGCTAGGAGACATTTCTTAAGATCACTACACACTAAGTTGTCATACCTAGCGTGATGTCAGAAATGATGGAATAATCTACACTTGACATTTCTAAAAATAATTCTATAGAATATATCTGCAAGCGCACAGATAATTCCACTATTGTAACACCCAGTGAGATTTCCGAGTTCGTTGATTTGTTTATGCGAAAAGTGATGACGACCCGTAGGGTTCGCGGTCCGATCTTTCGATGAAAGAAAGTGGATAACTCGATTAGTGGATGGGGATGACGTTCACGGCTCGACTACAACCGTCCAAGGACGCTGCGCCTTAGAAACCGATACATCACCTCCAATAGTTGTCGTGATCTTGCGGCGCGACAACCAGCCACTAGGGCTCTCGTCCTGGAAGCAATCGAAGAACCAACAAGAACAAGATGAAACAAGCACTCAATGGCAAGATGAATATGAAGGTTTCAATCTGAGAACACAATATGGTGAGGTTCTGTTGACAATCAGACGGACGGTTGATCCAACACGCGCGCTGAAAGGCGACAGCAATAGCTAACTCGACGAAACAAGAGTATATAAAGGTGGAAGGACGACCACCAGGGTGTTGGGGTCGTTTTCCAACCCTAGGACGCGTCCCTAATGGACCCAACTTGATACACGGCCCATTGGACCAAACTAAGGTGACGCAGCACCTTTGGACAGAAAAGCTCTCGGTCGTAATTTAGTCATTGCGGCTGCCTCAGAACAGATATGGACGTGATTCTAGATCCATATGAAAATAGACTTCATAAGGATTCCATGAAGTACTTGAACACCCCAATCCGAGTCCGTATGCGACCGTGGTGACCATCACAAGTTGGAGGTGTCCTGGAATCCGAATCCAGCCTCCGCGAATCCTTGTCCCTTTCGGTCCTCTCCCTGGTTCCTAATCAAAACAAGAGTGCACGTGTCTCCATGGTCTAAATATGATGGACATGAACTCAAGAGTGAACTTACTTGATGATTAATTTGACGAGCACGAGCGCGAGTAATAGGACCAGAAACTGGTACTCGTGATGGCGTGGATGTATCATTGGTGTGGATGTCTTCATCAAAAAGGAAAAGTTTCAATTCATTGCAAGAATTAAATAAACAAGGATAGAAAAGGAATATATATGGCTTCAACTATAAATGTGCAAACCTATGATAAACCAACCTCTCCAATTCTTTAGTAGGGTAAGTCATGTAAAAATAAATAATATATATGATGATAAAATTATAAGAGAAATGTATTCCAGAGATAGAAAACAAAGACTCACTAATAATATAGCCAGACTACTTGAGATGCGGCTAGAGTAAAAGACTCGTAAGTCATCACTAAATAAAAAGAAACTAAGAACATCCTAACTACATACTCTCATTTATCGCATAACCAACTCAGGAGGTTATTAAGACGCAACCATCACATCTGTCGCGACCATGCTCTGCAAGCCTATTTATGAAGGGTGGACTACAGAAGAATCAACGCAGCTATAAGAGTCATCTACATGAACTACCACACGACGCGGCACATCAGGAGACATCTGTAGATACATATAATATCTAAGGACAACGCTTACATAATACATAGCACCTAACCCACCTGGGAAATTAATTAGGTGCTTTACGATCATACGACAATAATCATCACCAATCATAACTATATCGATAATGCAACTAGAAAAAACTAAGAAATTAATAAGTAGCAATATAATAAAGTAGGATAAAGTCATAATGAGATACAAGGCAAATTATCAATCTCTAGACGAACAGATCTGGAATCCCGAGCGTATCGCCCAACTCCACATGAACCTTCCTAGCAGGCCTAGACTAAGAACTTGAAGAACTAGAGCTCTAAATCTAATCTCTGGAAACCCTAGATTCTAATGAACTCTTGACAACTGAATAGCAAGACTGACTCTCCTTGGTTGAGTGCCTTCTGGGGCGTCTACCCCCTATTTATAGCTTGGTGAGTGCAATGTTGACCGTTTGATGAAACCGACCTCATATAGGGCTGAGATGAACCTTAGGAAGCGGTGGAGGAAGATTATAGAAGGGCGTAGAAGGGGGCCATGGGGGGTAGCCGTGCAGCCGAGGGTTGGCCCGGCTGGCCCCACATGTCAGCCTAACGACCTCCGCTTCGTTCTGGTGTCCTCTGGAACCTCCCGGAGTCCAATGCGATATTTTTTGTCTACGACAAGTTTCATCTTTTTTATTCACTTTAATCCCTAAAATAGCTTTTCTGTAACAACCCTACAGAAAAAATAAAATCACCAAAACTCGTGGAAATTGATAGTTAAACCTTTATCTTTTTATTGGTGACCGCTTTTATGCACTTAGTTGACGGTTTGTAATGAGCGTTAATTATCGTCAACAAGCTCTCCCATGCTTAACATTTGCGAGTCCCTTAGCAAAGCCAAAGTGGAAATATTATTATTATATAACAAAAATATCCTTATAAATTATCCTGTCTCTTATCAAACTTATTACTTTATTCTAGCCATGAGTAGCTACAAAATAGACATGTTTTACATAACTGCTTTTCTCCTATTCCTTGAGCGACTTTCTTTCTGGAGTTTTTAGACAATTTTGAAAGAATAAAATCCTACAAAACGATTTAAGATAATACTTTGTTGTGGCCCTTAGATCAAACTGATTAATTTGTAAAACATTCTTTTTGTATTTTCTAGCTTTTCTATGTCTGTCTTCCTCTCCTTTTGAGAAGTATGGGCTTTCTTTTTTTCAGAAGCACATCGGAGACTTGTCCCATTTTAATTCCTTTGGAGGGTGCATTAGACACTTGTCCCTTTTTAATTCTTTCTATTTTCCCATGCATTTTTGGCATGGATTATTTTCTCGTATTTTTTCACAGCCCATGCAACAATTATGAAGAGGAAGATTAGACCATATGAAGCAATTTTTTTTGATTAATTCTGATCATAGGAGCATAACAAAATACTCAACTTTAATCTCTCGGAGGTTTTGAATTTGTAAATACTTAAATTAAACTCTCCAGAAACTAAATCTCTCTTAGAACAAGATCATAGCAAATTCTACTTATTCCCGATCTTATTTGACAACAGCATAGACAAGAACAAAGCATTTATCTCACTAGATTCAGGTTTTCAAAATGAGATGGTGTAAAAATTAAAATCCTGGGGATATCTAAGTTGTGGAAAATATATACATATATATACATAGTTATTTATTCATTATATATATATATATTATTTTTTCTTTTTTAATAGCAACCTTGATTAAGGACAAAGTAAATGCTGAGATAAAGGTGATATGTTGTTTAATGGCATGTTCTAGAGCTCTTTTGGTGGCGATGGGTAGCCGAAAACCAAACTGCAGATTAAATATTGTAGGTCCTCATGCTCCTGGTGCTACTCTTGCATCTTTTGAAGACGGTGGTCCATATGGTGCTGAGTTTGTAAAATCTGGTCCAAAGTGGACCAAAATCTCTACTGTCTCTGTTCCCAATTTGCAAGACAGTGGTTGAAATCATCAGTGAAAATACTAGGAGTCCCGTCACCTGTCTGTGGAGGCTCCATGTGCTACTCTGGTGGTGGGAAGTAGTCATTGGCAGGAGGCTGATGGTACGGACATGATCCTCTAGTATTGAAGTCCGTGTGCGTTTGGGCAGAGAAAGACATGCATCCTCTCTAAAATTCTCCTGTTGAGGTCCCTAGATCCTACGAATAGTAAGTGAAATTATCTTGTCCCCAACTGTCTCCTCCAACTGACGTCTCGTCCTCCTAATAAGTGGCATGATCCTCCCATCCTGAATGATAGCTCCATGGTCGTGTGGTCGGGTATGATGGACCTACCTGATCAAAACCAATATGATGAGTAAAAGTCGGTCTAGCTGGTGTAGCATCTACTCCCTCGTAGTGATTGTTGATGGACACTAAACTCCAAATATACCCATCAACTACTACATGAATTGATAAGAAATGAACTATAAAGCATTGTTGTTGGGTTTGACTCTAACAAGTTCCACGAGTTGTGGTGTTCTAACTTATTTCGCAGGATATTCAAGTTTCACTATATAAAAGTAACGCAAATAAGGAATGGAGTACACCATTGCGAAGAGCTAGTCGAGCCGATCGAAATAGACAAATCACTTGCTATATTTGGAGTGTCGATGAGAAAGATATCAACACCGCAACGGAATTCAACTTGGGAAGACTCTAGAACATACCAAAATGATACACAACATATGTTTGAGGGCTAAACTGGCAGAATTGCATAGCCTTGGTGAATCTGTACTTTCCAAGGACTAAAACAGGATCTAGAGAGGGAGAATCCCACCACGACACGTTTCCTTGCGCAAACTGGTCGGAAACTGGCACTAGAAGGTTCCAGAGGACAAGGGAAGAGTCCAGAACAAAGATGGGCCCGTTTGGCCCAGAAGGGGGCCGACGGGCCCAACTCCTAGTAGGCCCAACCCCTGGTTGGCCGACCTACTACAGTAATGGAACTCGATTTCCTTCATTTGGTGGCGCCCCACTGTTGACGGTAATTACGAGCTATTTTATCACCATCAAAACACCGTCAACATCCTCATATTCACAGGAAAACAAGAATAACATGAATGTAATATACCCAATAACTAGTTCCACATTTCCCATGACTATTTGAGTGTAGGTAATGATAAGTGGAGACTTTTGGGAGCTAGTGGGCCCACTTAGGGGGTTGACCGACCACCCTGTGGGGCCACTAGACTTCCCAAGCCCCCCATGATCCAAGTAACACTCTCCAAAGCACTTTCTACCCCTTGGATCCAAGTATGCTACCTCTCAATGGTTCTGGATCAAAGCACGAGGATCCATGGGCCCAACATGACATATTTCCAAGTATGGCAAATGTGCAAAAGGCATACACCATCATGATAGTAGTGCTATGCTAGTTGGAGGAGAGTGAGGAGAGCCTGGAGGAGAGCCGGCCTATCTAGCGTCTTCTCCGAGTTGTACCTCAGCGGATGCGATTCTCTTGTAAGTTCAGCACTTGTAAGTGATACATCTGAGTTCTTTGTAGTATTCGATATTCTACTTCTCGCATAGCTGTTATACATCTTTTCGCGTTTGTTCATCGCTTTACTTTAAGTAGAGTGCTTTAGTCCTTAGCTGGGGTTCAAATAGTAAGAATAGTGTAGACGTGGTGTCTAGACTAGATCTTACCTTTGTAAACCGCTTATCGCACGGATTGTTTGTGGATGCTAGTAGAAGGTGACACCTCTATCTAGTCTTTGTATTCCACCACGTGTGTAAGATAAGTTCTTAAAAGGTAGGGCTTCAATACAACATGATGGCGTGGTCCGGTTAGAGTTTTGCCCTTTTTCTGATCTATCCCATCGCCTCCTACAAGAGAAGGGCTGATAAAGCCAGTATAACCAGCTATACCTTGTTAGATATCTTTGCTATATCGAACCTCTCAACCCAGTTATCATAGTCTCCCTTGATCCATCATAGGACATATCTTTAATCCTAGTTAGATCACTATCGTTCCCTGAGGAAAATACGATACCTGGAATACTCCCGGTGAAGTGCTACATCGGTATAAATCTGTGCGCTTGCAGATTTATCCAATAGTCATAAGAAATACCAACAAGCATTTCTGGCGCCGTTGCCAGGGAACGGTAGCTTTTAACTAGTACCTTTTGGTCCGGTTAGAGTTTTGCCCTCTTTCTGATCTATCCCATCGCCTCCTGCAAGAGAAGGCCTGATAAAGCCAGTATAACCACCTATACCTTGTTAGATATCTTTTCTATATCGAACCTCTCAACCCAGTTATCATAGTCTCCCTTGATCCATCATAGGACATATCTTTAATCCTAGTTAGATCACTATCGTTCCCTAAGGAAAATACGATACATGGAATACTCCAAGTGAAGTGCTACATCGGTATAATCTATGTGCTTGCGGATTTATCCAATAGTCATAAGAAATACCAACACCCACCGACCTAAAGATCGCGAAGGAGTAGGTGCAAAGCATTAGTACCACATCAACTATTCAGAAGGCTTCTCCAACCCCCCAGGGCTATAAATAGACGGGTAGACCCCTCGTCTCGAAGGCATTGAATCAATCCATCATCATGGAGTTGTAGAGGCATCCCTTGAAAGGAGGATCTATCAACTCTAGAGAATTAGCGCTAGACTTTCCAATGTAGTAGATTAGTTCTAGTTGGGTGTTAGGAGAGTGGCGTTGTGTTTCAGTTCTGGAGGAGTCTTCAACGATCAGGTATATCTTATATCTTATCATTGTAATACTTATGCTTTCATATATTTATATTCTCTATTTACTTTATGTACCTTTCATGTTATTGGTTAGTATAGTTGTTTCTCATTGCATAGGATCTCTGCTCGCATCGAGTGCTCTAGTTTTCATGAGATTAGAGTAGTAATTAATAGTTTAGACGTGGTGTCTAGACTAGAGGTTACCTGAGGTGGCGCCTAACCTTCATAGATAGTCATGGTGGGCCTAGGTGGTGACAGCCCTGATGGCCGACGTATTCCACCACGTTAGGTTAGTGTTCATAGGACCGTAGTCTGACCTTCCTAACCCCTTTATCATCTTGTTCTGTGGCTAGTGTTCTGATGTCCCGAAGTGCCAATGTGTGATTGATGGGAGTAGCCAAACATTGGTATGCTCGACATGTAGGGAGTGTACAAGGAGACTGGGAGACCCTTCTAGCCAAATTCTACTTAGCCTTCTTACCTATCTCTAGAGTCTCTCATCTTCGAACGGAGGTCCTAACTTTTAAGTAAAAAGATAAGGAGCCTCTAGGTGCATCATGGGTCAGTTTTACAGATCTTGTCTCTTCAGGCCCCGATCTTGCTATACCTGAACCTATGCTCTTACAACACTTCTATCTAGGTCTTAGCAAGGATTCTACACAATTCCTTGATATAGCCTCTAGAGGAGCTTTCCTTCATTTATTCGCTAGTGAAGAAAGGTCTATTCTTGACAAAATCCTTGAAAACACCCCTTACACTGGCATTCATGACGAACTCCCTGAGGAAGAAGAGGAAGCAACCCCCAAACAAGAAGAAGAAGTCTTGATAGCTGAATCACCACCAATCCAATCCCAAAATTTAGCTATCAATCCTGAGCCAGAAATACCCCAAAGTCCAAATCCCCCAAAGGAAGAAGAAATTCAATCTTTGGATTTCCCTTTTGAAATCGAGGATGATCTTTTCTCTGATTTTGATCTTATGGATCTTCTGGACTGAACCTTGATTCTCCAAATCATCTAAAGGAAACAATCCAACAACTCACACACATCATGAGCAATGAATGGTTTAAGGAGGCTGAAACTTCATCCGAAGTAATTCAGATTATTTCTCCCTCCACGACCATTCGTTGTTTCATGAAAAGTGCTGCATTAGATTCTCTTTACAATCCCACCATTGGAGTGAGCATTATGTCTGATTCTCTAGCATATACTCTCTTCTCGGGCAATGAACCTTTGACTCCAAGTGACAAACTCCTTAAGACTCTGTCTGGAGAAGTCATCAAGAGTCATGGGATTGCACGCATGGTCCCAATCACAATCAACGAAATCGAGATTCTCTTGAACTTCTATATCTTTGAGATCTCCGATTTCAATCTTTTGATCGGGCACCCCCTTGAAAAGCTTTTACAAGAAAGCCAACATTCAGGGAGCCTTGATGTCAACCTCGGGAAAGGAGTGAACCTTTCGGTTCCCTGAACTTGATCTACCAATTCAAAAGTATAATCAAATCCTGAGTGTCAGCCGATGGAGGAAGTGATGGCAGCCTTTCTTCAAGACTCCTTCGAACCAGATCTTAGAGAAGATGCTCAACATTTCATCCAAGAAGAAGACAACTTGGATGAACCTATAGATTTGAAGGAATCTGAACCACCACCTAAACCTCCCATCGAGCTCAAACCCCTTCCTTCTCCCCTCAAGTATGCTTTCCTCAACGGTGATAGAGAATCCCCCATGATCATAAGTGACAAACTTTCTTCAATAGAGACCCTTAAACTCATCACTGTTCTGGAGAAACATCAATCCGTATTAGGCTACTCTCTTCAAGATCTCATAGGGATTACCCCTCCTCTTTGCACACATCGCATCCCTACCGATCATGAATCCACACCATCTAGGGAGCCTCAAAGGAGGCTTAACAATGCGATGAGAGAGGTTGTGAAGAAAGAGGTCTTGAAACTCTTACATGCGGGCATAATCTACCCCGTTCCTCATAGTGATTGGATTAGCCCCGTGCAAGTAGTTCCTAAGAAGGGAGGAATGATGGTTGTGAAAAATGAGAGAAATGAATTGATCCCTCAACGAACCGTCACGGGTTGGAGGATGTGCATAGATTACCAAAAACTCAATAAGGCTACAAAGAAATATCACTTTCCGTTACCCTTCATTGATGAAATGTTTGAATGGTTAGCAAAACATTCTTTCTTCTGTTTCCTTGATGGTTATTCGGGTTATCATCAAATTCCCATCCATCCCGAGGATCAAAGTAAGACCACCTTCACATGCCCTTATGGGACATATGCATATCGGCATATGTCTTTCGGCTTATGTAATGCTCCTGCTTCTTTCCAAAGGTGCATGATGTCCATTTTCTCTGATATGATTGAACAAACCATGGAGGTTTTCATGGATGATTTCTATGTCTATGGAAAAACCTTTGATGATTGTCTTGAGAATTTGGACAAGGTCTTACAAATATGTGAGGAAAAGCACTTAGTCCTGAACTGGGAAAATGCCATTTCATGGTTCAGGAAGGTATAGTGCTAGAACATAAAGTGTCTGAGCGTGGGATCGAGGTGGATAGAGCTATGATAGAAGTCATAGAGCAGCTTCCACCTCCCACGAATGTCAAGGGTGTTAGAAGTTTACTTGGGCATGCTAGTTTTTATAGGCGCTTCATTAAAGATTTCTCTCAAATTTCTTGGCCTTTAACAAACCTACTTGCTAAAGATGCACCCTTTAATTTTAATGATGAGTGCTTAAATGCTTTCTATATTCTCAAGAAAGCACTTGTCTCTGCCGCAATAATCCAACCCCCTGATTGGACACTCCCTTTTGAAATAATGTGTGATGCAAGTGATTATGCTGTTGGTGTCGTTCTTGGCCAAACAAAAGATAAAAAGCATCATGTAATTTCATATGCTAGCAAAACTTTGGCAGGAGCGCAACTTAATTATGCAACAACTGAAAAAGAGCTCCTTGCTATTGTGTTTTCTATTGACAAATTTACATCTTACTTAGTTGGAGCAAAGGTTATTATTTATACCGATCATGCTGCTTTGAAATACCTGCTCACTAAGAAAGATGCTAAACCACGTTTAATAAGATGGATCTTGCTACTCCAAGAATTTGATTTGGAAATAAAAGGTAAAAAAGGAGTAGAAAATTCTATATCCGATCACTTGTCCAGAATGCAATTCCAAGATGCACAGGACCAGCCGATCAATGACTTCCTAAGGGACGACATTCTCCTCAAGATCACATACTCCAGCCCATGGTACGCGAGTATTGTGAACTTTATGGTTGCAGGACATGTACCACCAGGGGCAAACAAGAAAAAGCTCATACAAGAAAGTCGAGTACATCTCTGGGATGAGCCTTATCTATATAGAGTCTGCAATGATGGTCTATTAAGGAAATCTGTCCCTGAAGTAGAATCAATCAAGATCATTGAGAGGTGTCATGCTGCACCATACAGAGGGCACTATGGAGCATTCAGAACCCATGCAATTATTTGGCAAAGTGGTTTCTTCTGGCCAACCATGTATGAAGATACAAAGAACTGCATTAAGATATGTGTGAGGTGCTAAAAGCATGGGAACATCAATGCTCGAGATGCAATGCCACTGACAAACAACCTTCAAGTGGAGTTGTTTGACATATGGGGCATTGACTTCATGGGACCTTTTCCCAAGTCCCGTGGATGTGAGTACATCCTAGTGGTTGTGGACTATGTGTCCAAGTAGGTTGAAGCAATGCCATGCAAAGCAGCAGATGCCAAAAGCTCAAGAAAGATGTTTTAAGAAACCATCTTTCCACGGTTTGGAACCCCAAGGCTGGTGATAAGTGATGGGGGCTCCCACTTCATTGAAGGGGGCTTCCAACGCTTCCTAGAAGAGCAAGGCATCCGACACAATGGTGCAACTCCATACCATCCCCAAACAAGTGGACAAGCAAAAACATCTAACAAACAAATCAAGAACATACTACAGAAGACAGTAGATGAGATCGGGAAAAGATAGAGGGACAAGATACCTGATGCACTATGGGGATATAGGATAGCATTCAAGATACCCATTGGCATGTCACCATACCAAATAGTATATGGGAAGACTTGTCACCTCCCGGTCGAGTTGGAATTTCGAGCACATTGGGCCATAAAGAATTGGAATATGGATCTTCAAGCTGCAGGAAGGCATAGAAAAATGCAAATTTCAGAATTAGAAGAATGGAGAGAGAAAGCATACCACAATGCACAAATCTACAAGGAAAGAACAAAGAGATGGCATGACAAAAGGATAAAGAAAAGGGAGTTCAAGCCAGGAGACAAGGTACTCATGTTCAACTCAAGAGTAAGGTTATTTGGACATGGAAAACTTCGAAGCAAATGGGAAGGGCAATTTCAATTCATCGGCACTTCGCCTCATGGAGCTATTACACTTCAAGATGATGAAGGTAAGATCATTAAGGTAAATGGCCAACGATTAAAAGTATTCCTTGAACCTAATAAACTAGATGAGGAAATAGACATGATTGAATTCAAACATTTCCATGATCTAACTTAAAACGTTTCTAGCCCCTTATTCTTATGCCTTGTATCTCTTTTTCTTAATCATGTTTTTACTTCCAATACTATTCTATATCTTACTCCATTGAAATAAATTTGGACTCGCTGATTTGTCCCACCAGTAGAGTCTTTGTGTTTTCATGTTTGTTCTCTATGAATAAAAAGTCAGGTACACTTTCAACGAAGCGTGGGGGGTCAGCCGACCCCCAACCTTCACAAGTGCGAGCACCAGAATGACCAGAGGCACCAAAGTGGGGTCTGCCGACCCCACTATGGATCCCTAGTCCCACCAGTCAGCATCCACATGTTCTCAACCTGCTTCTCGACTGGTTTGCCAATCTTCCCCCTCTTCTTCTTTTAACGCATTTCATTTCTTTAGTTTATTTCCCTTTTAATATTGAATAAAATAAGAAGACCTACAGCTGAAAATAAAATTTTGAAAAGTGACATGATCTATGACATTCAATGGGTAAAAGCGTCATAAAGATGAATTGTTGCTTTTGCTTAAGCTAGCGGGAAAAATATCTTGATAGGAAAGTCATATTGACTAAGTTGTTGATTAATGTGATATAGTTCTTGGCTCATGATTCATACCCTGTCTATTTAAAGTGCTTGGAGATTAATTTTTGAAAATGTCATAAAACCATAATGTCACTACTCCTCTATAGTGAGAAAATTCCTACCACAACCATGTATGCTCTTTCATGATATAAGCTTTCTACATAAGCTGCTTATTTTGTGTTGAGTTTGGTCAAGTTTTGTGACCCTTGTTGAAAGACTTATCATGCTCCCAAGATCAAGATCCTGTACACGCCATATATATATATATATATGCTACTTCTACACTAGAAGTACACAAAAACATGCCTTACATTTTCCACATAGTTCATGCTCCATGTTCTAATAGAAAATTCTCTCTCTAGTATGTTGATAGTAAATGAGACATAGACTATGCAAAATTATGAAACATATGAAAAAAATATAGGGGCACATGAAGATCCCAAGTCTTAGAAAAAAAATAATGAGCAAATCAAAGCTCACAGAAAAAAAAGATAGTTATGTCTCAAAATAATAAGTTAGAAAGAGAGACCATATCAAACAAAGGAGTATTAATCATTTGCCATGTTTGACACACTTGCACATCTTGATCTAAGAGTATGACACTTCTCTCCTTGGATCCAAAATTTGACTTTACAATATATGCAAGGTAAGTTTGCTACATTCTTTATCCCTACCTAAGCTCCACATAAACCATTTAGAAGTAGGAAGATAAAAAGAAGGAAACCTCATACTATGCCTTGGTAAGAAATCATATACCTTGTGAGTGATCTACAGTGCTATATGAGGAGTAAGTTACCTTATGTGCTTTCTTTTAAAAAACTTATCAAAAACTCCAAATACTAAAATATGATTTGGGAAGATGACATTGCTTTGAGAACTATTCTATTTATCAACCTCTCAAGGATATATGTTAGACAATACCACTTGTATAGAAAAGTGTCTTGAGTAAATATTTATGCTTGCTTTATACTTTGAGAATAGCATAGTTATGTTTACTTTTAACCTTTACTCGAGGACGAGCAAATAATTAAGTGTGAGGGTCTTGTTGACGGTGAAAATTTCATAATTTTCTATACTCAAAATCACCGTCAACAACCTCATAATGAAGGGACATAAGCATATCACGAGTATATTTTATCCAATAAATAGTTCCACATGTCCATGGAGTATTTCTTGCAGGACTACAGAAAATGGAGAGAAATGAGATAGTGGGACCCACCATAGTGGGGGTCGGCCGACTACCCTATGGGGCCCACCAGCCCTCCCAAGCTCCCACATGATAAGAGGACCCACATGTCATAGTAGGAGGGTCACTAATCCCCTTGTGCAGGTCGGCCGACCGCACCATGGGGCCCACCAGCCTCCCACGCTGGCAATGATCCAGGAGAAGCACTCCCAAGTGATTCTCCACCCTTGGATCAACTTGTGCTTTCTCTAAACGGCTCATATTCACTTCACATGGATCTATGGGCCCACAAGAGTACAAACCGACGTCCAAAAGAGGTCCAAATTGTGCACACCCACTCCAACACAGGTGGGCCATCTTCTAGAAGGGTTGGGGTGGTCCCACCACCCATAGGGGGGGTCGGCCGACCCCCCCCTAAGGCCTATGGGGCGCCCACCTCCATTGCATGGAGGCATGCAAAGAAGCACATGCTCAAATCCTCTCCACCCTTGATCTAAGGCGGTTGGGATCCAAGGGCTCACATCACCCATCACGCGGATCGATGACATGGCGGTGGAGTATCCCCTACTCCACCTCTCCACTATAAATACCCCCATCACTCCCTCTCATTCAAGACACACCAAGGAGGAGCTACTCACTCTACAAGGCGAAGCCCTGTTCTACTAGTAGCATAGAAAATAGGGAGAGAGTGAGGAGAGTCTGGAGGAGAGACGGACATGTATGGTGTAAGTCTGCATTTGAGATTCTTTTATGGTAATTGATCTTTAGTTCTGGTAAAGTATCTACTTTAGTTGTTCATTGGTTCACCGTCCTTAAACTGGTACTCTAGTCAATTGCACCGGGATCCGGATTAGAGTCGTAAGATATAGTGTAGACGTGGTGTCTAGTCTATACACTTACCTGTGTCTACGGCTTGTCTAATGGTTTGTTTGTGGTACCTAGTAGGGTGACAGACCTATCTATGCTTTGATCCCACCATGTTCGGCCAAGTTCTTAAAACGTAGGCCTTCTTGTGCTAGGCGGTTTAGCACCCTTCTCATCACTTTCTATTGCTAAGTGGCCTAGTGGCCTGAAGTGAACAACCTTTGTATCTTACCTTGCCTTGCTAGATTCATAACCATAAAGATCCTCTCTACCCAACCTAACATAAACCCCTTGTGTCATCATAGGACGAACTTAGTTCTTTGTTAAGTACACTTCACGTTCCCCGTGGATTCGATACCCCAGGAATACTCTTAGGTGAAAGCTACCTTGACAGTCGTGCGCTTGCGGTTTACCCTTTGTGCCACCTTTTGTGTCAACACCTATTTGGAAGAGGCACCTCAGTTGTATGGCTACTATAGATCATTATAAGTTCACCATTGAAGTCTATTTTTAATATTTGAGCAGTTGTAAGATATTCTTCCGAAATTACTGCTCTAGGTGAAGAGATATATACAAAGGGGTAGGTGCCATTTAGCATGTTCATAGATTCGGCAAGACGAGTAATTAAAGATGTGAATTGAATAGGTCCATTACTCTCAATTGAACTTTGCCAAAATTCTACCAAGCATTTCATAGGAGAGATTTGAATCTTGTTAACCATAGCATAAAGCAATTTTAATTCCGTGGTGCTTAACATTCTAGCATTACTTCTAGGAAACAAAGTCATATTCATCCAAAGATGCATGAAGCGAAGGGTTGGATTATGAATCTCCTCAGGTTTGGGATTTGAGCACTCATTTAGAGCAGAGATAGACATCCAAAATTTTCTTTTATTGAATCTACGCATGGCAAGGTCTAAATCAAGCAAGCATGAATCATCAAAGACAAGAGCAACATTTAGATGACTCCAAGTTAAACTAAAGCTTTGATTAAACATGTGAAAATATATTCCATCATTAGAACTTTGTAGAGAACACAAAAACTCTATGGTGAGCAACTCAAATCCAGGTTCATCTACTTGCCAAAAGCTAGACCAACCAATAGTAGAAAAGATAGTATTGAATTCGGTAGTCATACCTGCGTTGGAGAGAAGAATAGGATTCAATATCCTTGTATGCTCTAAAGATCGATCCCGAAGAGAGATATCACTGGTACTCTAGTTGATCAAACCAGAGACCACTTTGATGATCATAGGTCCTCATCAGGGGCACCATGAATGCCCCGATGTGGGGTACCTCCATCGGCACTTCTTCCTCCTCCTGAGGGTGCTCCTCGGTTTGGACGTTCTCACAAGTATATCGAGCAGAACCTCCCCTTCTTCTTCCTTTGGAAGTATCCTCGGATTGGTAGGAGCATCGGGATGAGCTCCCACTTAGAGATTTTTTTGCTTTCTTGAACATGGATCTCAAGGGATTCTTCATATTTAGAGACACAAGGGAAAGACTAGGACAAGGTTGTGTGTAGAGTGAATTTTCCTAGTTTTCCTTGTGGGGATAGGCTTAAGCTAAGAGAAGCTTGATGAAGACAAGATATCTTTTTGTGGAGTTGAGAGAGAGTAGCACTACTTCTCTTGAGAGCTAAGAGCTTCTCTTGAGAGAGGAGAGGAGAGCAAGGCAAGGAGAGGTTTGAACTAGAACTAGATTCTGGTTGAGGTGTGAGGACTTGAGCTCTCCTTGCATGGGCTTTTATAGGGGAGAAGGTGGCACCAAGGGGGCACCATGGGGTGGTCGGCTAACCCCCCATGGGCATGCCCTTGGGTGCCAGGATCACTAGCTATAGGAGATGCCTTACACAAAGCAAAAGGAAAAGGAGGAGGTGACCAAAGGTGGTCGGCCGCCCACCCTAAAGTGGGGATTCCACTCACACTTTTTATAGTGCTTGGTGAAAGGTGAAGCATAATTTGTGATGTGATCAAAAGCTGAGTTAAAGTGCTCAAGATTCTCCTCTTTAAACAAAGAGTAGTGGGAGACAAAGGTATGTCATGCTTTGATCAAAAGTGATTGATGTGTTTTCTTTTTCAAAGCATGACAAAGTGAAAGTGAAAGGTGTCATGATTCCCCACTTTGAACAGGGAGTAGTGGGAGACAAGAGTGTGTCATGCTTTAACCAGAAGTGATTGATGTACATTAAAGCATGACAAGGTAAAAAGAGATGTCTCCTAAAGTAAAATCTGAATTTTGGATGTATCACTACTCAATTCATGAGATGCTTGTACAAAGGAAGGTGGGGAAGACAAAGGGATGATCAAGAGGTACCTAGGGTGGTCGGTCGACCCCCTAGGTCTCCATTTTTTTCTTTTTCCTTTATAAAGATCAAAAAACATGCTCTAATTAAATAAGCCAAGGTAGGGTACATAGGGGTGGTCAGCCGACCCCCTATGGACCTACCTTTTGTCAATTTTTAGTGCTAAACTAATCTCAAGTTTTATTTAATATGAAACTTTATTTTTCTAAAATTTAAGCATGATAGGAATTGAGGAATTTAACTAAATGTAAGAAGGGAAATAAAAGATAAATACCGACTTACCTTTCGGTGAAGGCTCCTTGATTTTATGTCCTCGGAGTAGGACTCTCCTTCTTGTTGATTCCTCGGGTGCACTTGATGGCTCCGGAGACGGAGACCGTGGAGTTTGCACCTCCTTTGATTTCCAAACCTGCCTTGGATTGGCAGGTTCATCCTCCTTGAGTTCATTGATGTTAGCCTCTGGATACTGCTTCTTTTGGCGCGGGGCTCGAACTCTTCTTCTTGGTGGATGTGCTTTAACTTGTTTGTTAAGTTTATAACCATTGAAAGCACATTTTACCCTATGACTCGAGAACTAGAAATGGATCTGGCCCGATCCCACATAGATGACAAATTGGTAGTGTTGAGGAAGGGCCTTCCCAAGATGACAGGGACATCCACGTTGGCTCCCATGTCGAGGATGATGAAGTCAGTGGGGATGTACTCATCTTGGATATTCACCAAGATATCCCTCGCAAGTCCCTCGGGAAACCGCATCGTTTGATCTGCCATCTACAAATAAACACATGTAGGGACCAAAGGTCCTCCTAACAAGTTATCATAAGTTACATTGGACATCATGTTGACGCCCGATTCGAGGTCGCAGAAGGCGTTGTGGAAGGTTTGTTGTCCGATTGAGCATGTGATCGTCGGGTGGCCTGGATCTTCCTTCTTCATGATGAAGGGAGGATCAAGAAGATAGCCCCAATAGGAGCGCAGTGGAGGCTTACCGAACTTCGTTGTTACCATATTAACATACTCAATTGAATCCTTTGGTTTCCCACGAATTTTACCTTGTTCTATAGATTGCAAAACTGCTGCTAATTGAGCTAATTGGGTTTCTAACATTTTGTTGAAGCTCAATTGATTTTTCATGGTAGTGGCAAAGCTATCCTTTTTTTCACCAAGAGTTTCAAGAACTTTATCATTGTCAATCATCTTTTTGTTTATACCATCATTAATCTTAGATTGACCAAGAACAAGATCTTTCAATGAAGGTTGATTATTGTAAGAATTGTAATTATTGTAATTGCTATTACCTCCATTACCCTGGTAGAAGGGGCGTGAATTCCAATTTCCTTGTTGTTGGGGTCGATACTCATTGTTGTTGCTGTTGTTATTGTTGATGAAGTTCACGTCCTCCTTCGACATCTCGAGGCAATTGTTTCGCGAGTGATCATTTCCTCCGCACACCTCGCACCATGGATCAGCTTCCATGGCTTGTGCGGCGGCGATGGGGTAGATGGTCTCTCGTTCCTTCTTGGAACCTTATTCTATTTTCTTCATCAGGAGCTCCATTTTGGTAGAGAGCATGTCCACCTCACTACGGTTTGCATACATCTTCTCTTCGGCTAGAGACGTTCCTCACCCCATCCATAGTTGATCACCATTTTCTCGATGAGGTCCTTGGCATTCCTTACTGTTTGTTGGAGGAACGCCCCTCCACAAGCAGCATCAAGGTGACTACGGGCCATGTTAGACAGCCCGTGGTAGAATCCTTGAATCAAGAGTCAATCATCTATCCCATGATGAGGACATGCACGAATGTACTCTTGGAGACGCTCCCAAGTTTCGGGAATCGTCTCATCAGACTGTTGTTGGAAGCTCGAGATCTTTCCATGAAGTGCATTGGTTTTGCCCGTCGGGAAGAACTTCTTGAGGAATGTGTTAGCACACCTCTCTCATGTAGTGGCCTCTTCTTTATGGGCGTAGAACTACTGCTTCGCCTTCCCCAATAACGAGAATGGGAAAAGGCGAAGGCGAATGGGGTGAGACACCACTCCCTTGATAGTAAAGGTGCCACATAACTCCATTAAGTGCTAGAGATGAGCATTGGCATCCTCATGGGGCTTCCCGCATAATGGATTGGCCTACACAATGTGGATCAAGGCTGGCTTCAGCTCAAAGGTGGCATCTCCGAAGTTGACCTCGGGACCCTGAGCTACGTGGGTAGCGGACGGAGCCGAGAAGTCAGAGATCGCCTTCTAGGCAAAAGCTTCATTGAGTTGTGGTGTAGAGCCTCCTTCCTCGAACGGATTCAGGGTCGAGATGATCCTATGAGGGGGAACTTGACGACGTCTAGTTCTCCTCAACAGCTGCTCGGGATCTTCTAGATAGTTTCCCAACAGAAGGAAACCGCTCATACACTGTCTGGCTTCACAAGAAAGGAAGACACAGACAGGGGTAAGCCCCTATGACTAATTGATAACTAAGTTATCGAAAATCTTTGGATTCAATCTAATTAAAATTTCTAGGCTATTCTTTCCCCGGCAACGGCGCTAGAAATGCTTGTTGGTATTTCTTATGACTATTGGATAAATCTGCAAGCGCACAGATTATACCGTTGTAGCACTTCACCTAGGAGTATTCCAAGGTATCGAAATTTATATTTTCCCAAGGGAAGCTGAGCTAGAAATGATAATTAGAGAGAGATCCTAGAAACCACCTCAACTTAGTACCAACTAGTATAGGGGGGTAAACGATATATGTGATAGGAAGGGTTGATGAATGAATAAGCCAAGGTAAATAATACTTAGAACGGACTAGAGAGAATAGCTAGGTGGGAGGACAACGAGAGAGTAAAGGGACTCCTGTGTAATTCACTCTACTTCAATATACTTAGCCAATTAACTAGTCTAAACACTATAGTTTGTCTCCTCAATACAAGTATGCTAGGCGATGGGATACATCAGTAGGAGGACAAAACTCCTACCGGACCACGCCCTCTTCTTACGGGGGCCTTACCTTTTAAGAACTTGCCTAAGAACACGTGGTGGAATACAAAGACTAGACAAGGCTGTCACCCTCTTGTTAGCTATCACAAACAATCCATGCAACAAGCGGTAACCCCAGATGATGTATAAGCACCATGCTTACACACAACTTATTACTTTGACTATGATCTATAATCAAAGCACCCTATGACAGGCAATGATCGCATATGGGAAAGGCCACAAGGATCACAGACTATTGATGTAAAGGCTATTAAAGAGCAAAAGAATATAACAATACTATATCTAGTATAGTAATGCTCAAAGTAAATACTAAGTAAAGTAGAGGAAAAGTAATATATTCAATAAGATAAAGTCTTACAAAGAAGGAAAGATACAAGAGCTATACCATACTTTCCAGAAGACGACTCCGGAAATCCCGAGCACAGCTCGACTCAACTCTAAGTCCCACTCTAGACTAAACTACTAGAACAATATAAGGAATAGAGTTTGTTAGCTTCTTCACCATATATAAGAGAGGGGTATAAGCAAATATTTATAGTGGGAGGCCGAGTAGGGGCTACTCCATCGCCACGTCAGCGATCCAGGGGCTTCAATCCTCCACCCTTGGATCCAACCGACCTTGAACCGCCTTTGGGTGAGTGGTTGTGATTTCCAACATGTGTGAGTGAGTTTGGCGGTTGGCAGGAGGTGAACCGACCTAGGGGGTGGTTGGCCAACCCCTTATAGCCTGTGGGCCCTCCTCTGGTCTTCTAGATGCTGCCCCATTGGTCAGGGACCATGTGGGGGCCTTGTGGGCCCAGGTGATGGTCGACCGACCCCCCCTTGGGGGCTTTGGCCTACCTCAGTCGTCTAGGTGCTAGTCCCACTTGTCATTGGTGTTGGATGTTGGTCCCGAGGTAGTTGTGACGTTTATCTCATTGATGTGGACCCATGGATCCATGTGCTTTGTTTATGAGCCGTTGAGAGAAAGCACAGAGTGATCCAAGGGTTGGATTTCACTCTAAGGTGCTTCTCTTGGATCATGGTTGAGAGGGGAGAGCTGGTGGGCCCATAGGGTGGTCGGCCGACCCCCTATGTGGGCCCCACTATCTCTCCTTTGCTCCATTTCTTCAATCCTGCAATCAAACAGTCCATGGACATGTGGAACTTATTATTTGATAAAGTATGCTCATGATGTGTTTGTTTTATCCTTGATCCTGAGGCTGTTGGCAGCATATTGGTTAAGTAAAAGTGTATCATTCTTGGTGCCAACAATCTTGTCGTCTTCGAACCCTTTTTCAGGTGCGGGTTCGGGGTTCATATTTATCCATTTCTTTGCGACCTTTTGGATTATTACCGGATCGTGTCGTGCAATATGAATCAAAATTCAATGTTGCACATCGCGGTCTTTATCCATTTCTGCGAGGCATACATGGGGATCGATCCCCACTTCGAACTCTTTGGATACTTCTTCAACCTAAAGTACAATAGTAGCGGCATTTCGCATGTCGTTGGCTCAGTTTACCTCCAGCTCCGCAATGGGATGGTAGGTACGTATATCGCCATGCCGCTGCACTTGAAGGTGGCAGAGTTCAAAAGCCGATGGTTCTATGTCCACCAAGAGGAGTCGTACACCCAATGTGACCCAACGTTCATCCCCAAAGCGTAGCCGAGCTGGTCAGCCCAGCCCTCGTTGGCTGGGATGGACCAAGTAGCGGAGCTATTTGTTCTAGTGGACTGGCTGACCATTGACGGTGTTGCCGTTGACTAGAACTTCCTCCTGAGGCGCTGCCAGCCGTGCATGGTGAGGCACCATCTACCGTATAGTTACACTGGGATTCATGATTCCACGCTAGAGACATCGGACGCGCTGAGCGCCGAGGAGGGATAGAAGTGCCTCGTTGTGTTGTTTGATCTTGCCTCCTACAAATATCTTTCGAATCTGCGGAAGCCTTTTCGTTCAGAGAGGCCTCTGCCTCAGGTGGACTTACTTTACTCTGGTGTTTCTTTGATTTCTCCGTCTTGGGTGTCTTGATGACAGATTTGTCATAGATTGATGGGCAAGACCGTGGAGTATTCTTTTCCCAAGTTCATTCTGCCGAGTGGCCCCTATCCATTGATCAGATGCCGTAGTGGGCAGTACTGGAGGTCGGCAGTGAGAATTACGAGATGAGTGATGATGCATCTCGTGGTCGGTGAGTCCCCAAGGCTTGGTCTGGGAAACGTCATGCAGGCGACGACCCCCTTCTCCAAAGTGGAAGAAGCCGTAGGTGCAGATCGGTAGTAACTTTAACATCCAGAAGGGCATAGTCCTTCCTCCGAACCCATTAGAGGACTGGACCGATGATGCATCGACTAGCGAGGATGGTGTCACGCTGGACGAGCGCCCTGGGCTAGGGTCCTCAAAGTCGGGCAGTAGGAGGGCTGTCCCCGAGGAGTCGGCGGGCGGCGGTGAAGGTCAGTGACCCCGAGAGGTCGGTGCCCCCACGCCAGGCCTCTAGTGTAACGGAGCAGCCACCACAGGCGACCCCCGCGTCGGGGGATGCACAGGCGACATGGGGTACTCCAGTTTGCGAAGGCATGACGAACATCTGCCTTGTAAGTGCCTTCTGCTTAATTTCCATGTGTCGAGTTTCTTATCGAGTGTAAATTTGATCAATTAAGGTGAGATAGTCTTGCTCATAAACTTTAAACTTGATGAATAGTTATCTTTTAAATTTGTGCATTCTATTACTAGTTTATTTTAAATCATCCATACATTTGCCTCCTTTTAGTTTGATCTCTCATTTCAAATCCATAGCATGTTTAATTCTATTGCATTCATTCATGTCACAACCATCTTATTGCGTAAAAAAGAAAAAAAATGTTTCTGACCATATGATCAAATGCTTTCATTTTCATTTGAATAAATCTCTATATGCTTTCATGCTACCTTTGTTTGCTATAGTATATTTATGTTTGGAGTATTTTCATACACTTTTTAAATTGAGCATGGTGCTTAGTTTATAGTAACAAGTGTGTTGATTGTACTTCCAAAGGCTTTTTAAATTAAGCATGGTGCTTAGGTTAAAATGTTTTCCTAAATCAAATTAGATGTGTCTAGTTTGATTTTTGAACTAAGAGTGTGTTGTAGTAGGTATTGGTTATTTTGTTGAACTAACCCCTGCAGAAAATCTCAAATTGAATTTGGCAAAATTCTGAGATGAATTCATATCAGAAATGAATCAAGGCATACAATAGCAAACTAAAATGTTTCTCTATATTATAATATAGGTACATTAACAAAACTAAAATAAAAGTGAGTCTAGTTGTTTAAATTAAATTAAATAAATGATCTCCAAAGGTAACCTCTTAAAAATGGAAATGATGAATAGTTGCTCTGTCATAATTCCTTTCAAATACCTAGTTTTCAACCTTGAATTCTCCCGAGTTTTGGATATAATTGTTTTGACATAAAGATTTGCTCTAAACCCGAAACTTGTAGGTTGCAAATGCTTGATCCAAGTCTAGGTAATTGACGGGTATGACATGGGAAAGTTTGAGCTAATGTCTATCTTGTTCCTAGTGATACTAGATTTTTGGATATTTATCTTTTGACAACTTAAAATTCTACATGATCAGTTCCTTGTATAATAGAGCTTGAATCCCTACCATAGCCATATATACATGCCTTGTAGATTAGGAAAACTTTTCAAATTCATATTTACTATTTGCATAGGCATTGAGTTTTGTCAAGCTTTGTTGATCCTTAAAGACTTGTCATGCTTTTAAAATCAAGATCACACACACTCAACCCAAATATGCTACTTCCACTTTGAAGTGCGCAACAACATGCCACTCCATCTAGATCCACCCAAAAAAATGTTCTACTCCTAAACTGGAAGTGAACACCAAAAACATCCTAGTTATTCACCTACCTATACATTCCATAGCCCTAGTTATAAATGCTCCAATTATTTTCTTGTCATTATCTCTTAAATGTTTATTGCAGAAAGAGGCTTGGGGCTGTGTAAAAAAAGGGAGAGAGTAAATGCAAACACATGGTTGATATGTGTCCATGATGTTCAGTTTTAGTGATGAGTGATTGTTCAACATTCAAGTATTTAAGTTTGAGCAGTTTCACTAATCCACTATGAAAGCATAAAGTTGCTTGTCTTTTGGCTTGTGTTGTGCAGGTGTCGAGCTCGGAGATGGTAGTCCACGGTGAGGTGAAGGTCGAGTAGAGGCACGCCGTGCCGATGGACTAATAACGGTCAAGGGCGGACGCGAGGCTTGGACTGTCAGACTGGAGGGCCGGAGGACTAGCTGTGGTGGCGGGCACTTGACATGAACAAGTGCGAGAATACATGGAAGTAGACCGTGTTCGCCAAGTTAAGACGGCGGGCGAGCGAGTCGAGCGGGAAGGCTCAAGAGGACTTGGCGCCCGGCCGGGCGAGGACAAGGTGGCACATGTCGAGCAGTTTGATGGTTTGGGCCTCAAAACCTTTGGAGGACGGTTTCCATGTTTGGTCCTCAAGACTCAGGGTTTGGTGGTTGAGCCCAAAACCACCAGTGGATTGGTTTACGGGTTTGAGCCTCAAAACCCGAGCGGAGTTGCCGAGGAAGCAGGCATGTGGCAGAATCTTGGAGGTTGCATCGAGGTGATGGCAAGTCGATGCAGGAAGTGTGTCCATCCGATTAAAGCAAGGACCTAGGATTCGGTGGACTTGAGTCACAATTTCTTAGGGCTAGGTGATTCTCTCATGTATCAGAGGCTAAATGAATATGTTCATTTGGACCTCCTTAACAGATGATGAAGGGGTATCCTCATCCTTATCTCTTCCATTTCCCTCTTCCATCCATATTCCTAGGTTTTCCTCCCCTAGAACTCTTGCTTGAGGTCCATAAACTCTCACATGTAAGAACCTAGAATTTTTCCAAGGAAATGAGGCCATAACCTCCTTGTATCCTCTGGGATTCATTTGTGAAATTGCTTGTGTTTGGGTTCATCGTCTTTGCAATTTCATTTTTTGGATTCCTTCTCTTGATCTCTCTCCATGATTGCTTGTTTCATGATCCATTTGTTGGAGTAGTTGCTGCGTCTCCTTGTGAGGTAATCCACTAAAGGAATCGGGCTGGTTTGGAGCGAGCAAAAAGATCGATCCGGTTTTGTTCTCTATTCGGTTTCACTCCGTTTTTCTCTTCCCATTTTGACGCCTTGACTTGTGAAGGTAGGAAGATCCAGATCTTCATGGAGTAGAGTCACATCTACCTAAGAAACCTCTCCACAAAGTTTGGATTCGATCAGAGTTGAAACGAACAAGTTCCGGTGATTTTTTGGTTGATTCATGTAGTTTTCGAGGGCACCAGACTCACTACACCAGATGCTCTGTGTAGCACCGGACTCGTCTAGTGAGTGTGTGTAGCACCGGACTCATCTAGTGAGTGGTGTTCTTACACAAGTCACACCAGACACTGGCATCGGACGCTGATGTCATCATGGGCCAGAGTCCAGTGGATTGACTGTTCCCTGGTTGTGCTTAAGCACCGGACGCTCAGAGCATCCGGTGTCCGGTGCTCCCCAGAGCCCTCTGATTCTGTATAGGACCCAGTCATCGAACGCTCTTCGAGTCCATTGGTCCTACACTGGACGCGTCCAGTGGTCTAGGGTGTCTCGAGTTCTTTCTGTGCTAGAACCGGACTTAGTGTCACCGGAGCGTCTGGTGCTCTGAAACTAGATTCCGGTGTTGTGCAGAGCCTTGCTATTTCGCTCGTTCTAGTCTTGTCCGGACTCTGAATCAAGTTCTACTTGTTGTGTTGGATTTCTTATTCATGCAATGGACTTCTTGAAGTACTTCTGAGACCAGTTCTCTCAAGTATTTTTGCTTGAGTTGCTGCCTCTTTTCACTAGAGGTTGAGAGCTCAGTTTTTTGTGTTTTCGTTGCGATTTCCCACTGTCGGTGAGCTTTCATTTCTCCGATTTCATTTGAATCCATCAACTAGGTTTCTATTTTGGGAAGAGTGGCCCAAACATTTCTGAGTGAAATTTGAGACTCTCATTCACCCCCCTCTGGTCGCTGTTATCAGTCTATTAGTAAAACATGGGCAAATGTCCTACCAAAAAATGGGTACTTAGATGCCCGCCTCAAGTATATTTAAAAAAAGAGAAGAGAAACATGCAACCCAAGTTCTGTCAAAATTCTAAATCTTAAAAGAGAGAGATATTTTCAAGGAGCAAAGTAGAATCAGGTTTCTACCATGTTTTCACCCATTCCACATATATTCCACACATGCACATCTTGATTTGATTGTATGACTTGTTTCTCTGGATCCATTGTTTGACTTTACATTTGCATGTATGTATGTGTTGTTTCTCCCCACCTATGAGCTGCCTATTAGTAATAGGGTGAGTGAGAGAAGGCATAGTGCTACTTTGTCAGTTCTAAAAATACTACATACTTTGAGAGAAAGAGAGAGAGGGAGAAGGCAAAACACCATTATTGCCTTGGTAAGGATCCATAAATACCACATATTGAGAGACTTGAGAGGGCCATACAAAGGAATCTCTGAGTTTTATTTTGAAGACCTACAGAATTCCGGATTGAAAGTTGATCAAAGAGCTCGAGACATTGTGCTTGACTTGACTGTTCTATCTTTCAATTGCTCAAGACCCAAGTGAAGGCTATAAGCCCCATGGTTGAAGGTAATATGGGTAAGTTCGAAAGTCAGAATAATTTACTCTAATCCAGAGGAGAATTTTTGTTTGAATGTATCTATACTTTTGAGGCGTGAAAGCGTAGTAGCAACTTATGATCCATTGTTGAGTTCAGTTTAGCTTTGCTTAGGGACTAGCAAAGGTTTATCTTGGGGGAACTTGTTGTTGGCCACGAAACTCCAAATATAACCATCAACTACTACATGAATTGATAAGGAATTAACTATAAAGCATAGTTGTAGGGTTTGATTCTAACGAGTTCCATGAGTTGTGGTGTTCTGACGTGTTTTGTAGGATATTCTAACGAGCACCCATCAACTGGGTTTGTGTTTTGGGAAGAGTGGTCCGAACATTTCTGAGTGAAATTTGAGGCTCTCATTCAAAACCCTCTAGTCACCGTTATCGGTCCTTCAATTGGTATCAGAGCGGGTGAAGGATCAATCCACCTTAGTTGGTTCTTGATCCATGAAAGGCGACATGGACCAGGGTGTCGGCAAACTACCGTTCTTTGATGGAACAAATTATTCATACTAGAAGATTCACATGTCTGCTTATCTCTAGGTAGTCGAATTTCTTGTGTGGGACATTTGTGAGAATTAAAACTAATGTGTTCTTGTTGTTTGCGTTGATCAATTACAAATTAGTCAACACAACGCGAACAATAGAGCTCGTACTATTCTCTTTTGGAGCCTTTCGCTTCCTGAGCTTGAGCAAGCTCGAACCTCCATACAATATGGGAGATCTGGCAAACACTTGAAAGGTTTCACGAAGGTAATCCCCAAATCAAGTCCAGACTCTTCGACACGTACCAGAGGGAGTACGAGAACTTTGTCCTTTTTCACCTTTGCAATGACCCCACAAATTTTTCCCCCTTAAAAACCCAAAATCCTAAATTTTTTTTCAAAAACCAACCAAAACCCCAAAAATCACGGTGCCCCGGGACCCAAAAAAAGAAAGAATGCCCCCCCCCCCTTTTCCCTTCCCCCTTTCCCCCCACAGCTGGGTCCGCAGTTTTTTTTCAGAACGGGGCCCACTTAAAAAATCCAAAAAAAAAAAAGGGGGGAAAAAAAAGGGGAAAGGGAAGTCGACCCCCGGCGCCCTGAGCCCTGCGGGGGGGGAAAGGGGGACCCGGGCCCGGCCCCCTTTGGGGCCCAGCGAGTTTTTGGGGGGCCCCTAAAACGGGGAGCTTTTAACGGGCCCTTTTGGGGGGGGGGGCCCCCGGGGCACCCCCACAATCCCCCCGGGCCCCCCCACCGAAAGCCACCCCCAAAAGGGGGCGACCACCTCGGCCAAACAAAAACTCCCCCGTCGGGGCCCACCAACCCCGAACCCCCGAGTGCGTGACCCGCCCCCCGCGCCCCCCCCACTTTCCCCGGGGCCCCACCCCGCCCCAAAAAATCCCCCCCATCCCCCGGACATGGGGTGGAGTCGGCCCCTTCCCCTCCGGCTGCCCCCGCTGTTTTCCCCCCGCGCCCCCGCTGACCCGAGAAGGGGCCGCCCCCCATGGCCCGGGGGCCAAAAGGGTTTGGGGTTGGCCCCGGCGCCCCCCCGGCCTCCGCGGGTCCCCCTGGATCCCCGCAGTATAAAAAAAACGAACCAAAAAAAAAAAAAAAGAGGAAAAAAAGGCAGGTGAGGTTTTTGAACCCTCGTCCTAGATTTGGGCATGGCGGGGGGTGTAAGACACTTTTAACTTTTATTCAGCATTGGTGCGGGTGGGGGGCTGACCGTTGAATTTTAAGGGGAAGAATTGACCAAAAGTTTTCAAATTAAAAATTGGGGGTAAAACCAGCTTTGGAGGTGTTGGGGGTTTTTTTTGACCTTAAAACTTGGGGGGAAAGGCCAGAGAATTTTCAATTAAAAGGGGAGGGTATATAAACCCCAAAAGTGAAAAATTTTTTTGTTTTTTTTTTTTTTTCATTTGTTTTGCCCTGGACAACCCCGTGTGGGGGGAAAAAAAGGGGACAAAGGTCATTTTTAAAATACATGTTTGGAGAAATTTAAAATTTTTTAACCCCCCACCCATCAAAAAATAATTCCAAAACGGAATGTGGGTTCAATTGAAAAGAAGGGGTTTTTTTAAAAAAAATTTCGGGTGGGGCCCTTTTAAAAAATATCCTGGGGAAATTTTTGGGGGCCCCAGCCAGGCTGCGGTCCGGGGGAAAAAAACGTAAAAAAAAAAAAAAAGAAGGAAAAAAGGGAGGTGGGAATCAACCCCCCCGGGCCTTTCCGAGCCCTTTGGGAGGCGTGGGAAAATGTAAGAGGTTTTAAAAATTTTAACTAGCCGTTGGTTTTTTGGTAGGTGTGGTTTTTGGTAAAATTTTTAAGGAGGGAAGGGCCCCAGAAAATTTTTTTAAATTTTAAGGGGATAAAAAAATTTTCTTTAACCTAAATATATAAAAAATAAAAACCCAAAACCCTGGACGGGTATTAGAAAACTCAAGTCCTTAGGGTCCCCCCTAGACTCAGAAAAATGAAAATTGGGGGCCCCCCCTTGGAAGGGGTTTTTGAGGGGTTTGACTTTTCCCTCAAACCCTTAAAGTTTGCCTTTTCCTTTTTTTAGAAGAGAACAATGGAGGCATTTGGAAAAAATAGATGGTTTTTTTCACATAGTAACTGGGTTTAAACAACCCTTTTTAACCCAATGGGTGGGTGCCCCAGGGGGTAGGTTAAAAAGGTGATTTATCATTCTTTTCCAAAAACCCCAAGAAAACCAATGATTTTTCCCCCAAAATCAACCCCAAAGCAACTTCTTTGAAAGAAAAGGCAAAGGGGGGGGGAAAAAGGAAACGGTTTTAAAAGGGAATGGAATAAGGTTGGCCTAAAAACACCTTTCCCCCCTTACCCCCAAAGGGTTATAAGGTGCATTTTTGACGAAGAAAGAGTGGGGGGGAAGGTCATAAAGAAAGGTCTCTTTCTACCAGCCCAACACGATGGTCTAAAACCCTGGACTTGGAGCCAAGGAAAATTTTTAAAAGGGGCATTTCGAAAACTCCGACACACCCCGAGGCCAAAGATAGGGTTTCCTCGAGGGAGTCTTGCCCCAAATTTGTTTTCAATGACGAAGCCCCAAAGGGCGGAGAGAAACACTTTTTTTTTTAAACAAAATGTGAAATTTCCCGAGGAGCTTTTTTCAAGTCTTTGGGGGGGTTACCCCAGGAGTAGAGTTAAATTTTTTGGTTTCTAGAAAGCTTGTCTCTCTTTAGACAAGAAAAACCCCTATAGTGGATGATTTGAAGGAACCTATTTCTTTTTTTTTCTTTTGGGTTTCGACTGAGTTGGGACAAAAGGGGAATTGGGTGGCTAAAGAACCCCGCCCAGATACACCGAAGTCGACACGGGGGGCTTTAAAAATTGAAACGACCCCAAAAAGACAAATTTTACCGAGGAGGAAAAATATTTCCGGGGGTCGGGGGTGTCGGAGACCCTAGTTGGGCTTTGCACCCCGGAAAGGGGGGGAAAAAAGTGGGACCGGGAGTTGGGGTTTGTTTTGGTGGGAAAGGGGAAAAGTTTTTTTTTTCTCTTCTTCTTCTCTTCTAATATTTTCTCTTCTCTCTTTTTTTCTCCTATTTGCTCTTTTTCTAGCTTTCCTTCTCTTCTTCCCATCGGTTGGTTGGGTGAGAGGAAGAGAGGAATAGCTAGATCCGGAGAGCTCACTGCTGCTAACATCCTCAACTCGAACTGCAGCTATTGTCTTCTCAACTCAAGGTTCTCCAGAACCTCTGACAACCTTCCGTACTTCACGCAGTGAAGCATATACGAAGAGGGGGGGGTGAATAGACCTATAAAAAAAATCAGCTCCAACTCCAATTATAACACAGGGCGGCACTACCGACCTCTAAAAATTAATCTGCTCGAATTGAATTTTTGCATGGAGTAACTAGATACTACTACTAGCACAATATCACTATTTCAGGGGAAAGACCAGCTCGAGGACTGTTACCACAAAAAACTATTTCTTGCTCAAAAATGAAACTACAAACCCTAGCACAAGATATGCAATAAGTAAAGCTAGGATACTAGCACACAAGACACATGATTTGACATGTGGTTTAGCTCGCTACCAAGGCTTTCCTATGTCCACATATGTTGAGGCTAAGCCACAAAGGCAAGAAGCTTGCAACTCCTTCTCGTTCTCAAATCAAGGAAACGAATCCTTGAAGCGAGGGTAATTTCTTAGCTGCACAAGTGTCTTGCAAACCTCCCTAGGCTGTCACAAGAGAGGGGCAAGCTCTAGGGCGATGCCTAGCCGGCCAGAGCAAGCTCCAAGAGTAACAAACCCTAGAACCACCGACCAAACGTGAACCAATTGCTCTTAGACTTTGGAAGCTGTAGATCTGCTCTCAGGAGTATTTTGCTACCTTTTCTATCAAGCTTTTCTGGTTGGAATGGTGGGGGAGTTTGGAGGTCAAGAGAGCAACAGTGGAGAGCAAGAGAGAGAGAGAGAGAGAGAGCTCTGTTATTGCAATGGTCTAATTCAGAGGAAGACAAAGAGGTATGTGACTGGTGAGGTGGAGCTTTTCAACAGTATTTTATACTCTGGAAAATTCGCTGGATTAAAAGGGCAGCACTGCCGACCTTAATGGGCGACATTGCTAACCTAGCCAAGATGCTCTGCTGGATATGATATTTAAACTGGCAACTGGCTAGCTGTGTGTATGTCAATGTATGTATTTTAGCATCTGTTTCCACAATTGACTTAACAGTTCTAGAACCCCCCCTTAATAGTATGGCTTTTTCCTAAACTCAATATTCGAAATACAAAGTAATTAAACCTTTATGAGCTGGATAGCCACCATAAGAATTGTGATACCTCCACCATCTATAACGACTTCCTCCATTCATGATTACCTGCTTGTCAACTGATAAATCTCATTAGTTCTTAAATTAAGTTGTCATCGATACCAAGACCCACAATAGGGCTTGATTGCGCTTTCACTGATCAACACCCAAAGGAAAAATTGGGCCATGATGTGAAAGCATGTGTCGAAGGCAGGAGAAGAGGGAGTCATGCTATCCACGAAGTGTTGCTGCATGCCTTCCTGTTCCCAAAAAGTATGCCCATAGTACAGAGGAAGCACTATTGACATCTAGTGAACCGCCACTGACCACATGGATCTTCTACGCGAGCAGCAAGAGTTGATGAGGAAAGGATGTCGCCCCCATGCCATCGCCTAGGTGGTGGCACTCATGGCCACCAAGAGCCATAACTAGTTGGCGTTGAGGAGGAGATCTCCCCCTGGTGCCCCAAAGATGAGCAGACCGCGCCAACAAGAGGCACACCACCGAGACCATCTATGTCCTCCTCATACTTCCGTCTTGACCAAGACAGGGTTCACGGTGACATGAGTTCCACTGCCACTTGAAGTTGAACCTTTAAAATCCAAGCCAATACCTCAACTCCCTACTCCCATATCTTTTCCATCAAGTTCGCTTGACTTATCAGCCTGACTTATAAGTCATGTGTACAATGTTTTTATCTCACAAAAAATAGTCAAAAACAACATCAGTAGGCTTATCAGTCGCATAAAAGATCAGCCGAACAGACCGCTAATTATTTTAATGGCTTACCTTTCATCACATGGCCCAGAGGCCCTTAAGCTAGATACTTGTAGTCCATACCTCCTCCTAAGAAAAACTATTGTGTTCATCATTTGAGTTGGGTCCTGATTTTGTTGTTTTTATTAAAAACTTTGCTTGCTTGATTGCTTGGATGTATTGAGTTGTCATAACTTGGTCTGAATGATAAATACACCTTCATCCTGTGTCTTTCTAGACCCCTTTATTTCCTAATATTAGGCCCCCACCATGATCTTGGAGCAAAGATCATTACCTCGAATCGAAATCCTTGGAAAACTAACAAATCTCGGTAATACCCTTGATCTCATTAACCTTGCTATGATCTACTCTGATGTCCAAAGCATTAACATGTGGTTATGAAAATTGAGAGCACATTTAAAATTAAAAATCTAGGTAAGGGGTAATACTAACAAACGATAATTTAGCTAAACACAATGATAAGGTAGTAGTAATACACGTTGCTTCTATCATAAGGAAGGGATGATCAAACACTTAGTTTTTGAATACCAGTTTGAAAAAAAATAGTTTGGTGTATTATACATGTGGTTTTAGGATGTCGCCAACCCCATAGTGTACCATGTATGTTTCATAGTTGGTTACGTGGAATTAGAACCCATCTGAGAACACTAATCCTGCACCTCATGTTTTATCAAACAGAGTGATGTTCGTTGGCTTATCAGCCGGCTTATCAACCACCAAAACAATATTTTTCTCTCACAACAAAACATTCAAAAACGATATTGGCCGCTTATCACCACTGAAACGATCACACGAAGTGGAGAGATTCTTTTGTTGCAAAGTGGACAGTTAGGATCTCAAACATATCTTACATGGGAAGGAAAGACCCAAAGAGAGAAAGGTTCTGCCAAACGGTTCGGAAACGGTCCTGAGTCTCCCGACAACATTGTAGTAACTCCTCTTCTGTCACCGGTTTATAAACATATACTCCATATAAGAATTAGAAGACGTTTTGGACAACGATACGGTCACCAAAACACAACTTTAACCTCTTATTTTTATAAAAATATTTATGGAATAATGATATATGTATACTTTTATGAAAGTATTTGCAATCTCAACAACAAAAAGTTATTTATGATTTAGATTCCCAATGTTCGACCCTAAACCTTGTCCAAAACGTCATCTAATTCCAGTACGGAGGGAGTACAAAATAATTCATAACATACCTGCATCCTCTCTTGACAATGAAAATGTGCCATGGAATTTAGGTAAGACTGAGATACTAAACTAACAAGTAAAGCATGTGCTCACTGAGGTCACATTTTAGTTGGAGATCCCACTGAACCAGCAAGAATTTGTATGCTGATTAGGAAGCAACAATACTGGACTATTTTCTGTGTTTGTGTGACTGAATTCCAACGTCCTCTACATCCTTTGTAAAAAAAAACGTCCTCTACATCTGATGAAATCTTAAAGAAAGGTCTTATTTATATATGTCATTACTTGTGTTTGTGTTTAGTTTTGCTACATTTAAAGAAAGGTCCTATGTATACATCCGATGAAATCTTAAAGAAACGTCCTCTACAGTGTTTGTGTGTAGTTTGCTACATTAACGGATCTAAAACTGTGTAGTTAAAACCCTGAACTATCATTAATTGTGGTTTCGAACAGGGGAGCAGCGCCGCTGTTTGATGGGACCTTTGGTACAAGCCTCTGCAATCTGCAACCACTCAACTTTCCAAACTACTGACTGGATTTGCACATATCATTGCTCCCACTGGCTGTTTCCGAGCACACTTCACTTTAGATATGCACTTGAAGAAAAATAATATAAAGCAGCTGTGTTTAGCCTTTTGTTTACAATTAAGTAACATTCAAAGATTAGTTCTCCATGTTATTCTTATTTATTCATGATGGGCATCTAACGTCCATCATATAGGATCCTCATTTGTTGGTGCCTAATTGATGTGTCATGCATGTTGCATGCTTTTGAGCCAGAATTGATCTAAACAATTAATAAATATGCCAATAATGCGATGGCAATTCAAAGGTAGTTGTTCCTTCTTTTGGTCGCACGACTACATGTTGCCTCTCCAGTCGTGGCGATCACTTCATACCGCGACAGCACCATTCTGTTAAGTTTGGTCCGTTCGGACGATCACATGTTGTCGCATTGCTTCTTTAGTGGTGGCAGTGACTTCATAGTGCAAGACGAATAGTTACCTGAATGATTAACTACCAGATATGGAGTAATCAATTAATGTGTAGATTGCTCAGCTGGTTTCGCAGTAATGCGGATTTTTCTTGAATGCATCGAGTGGTCAGGCTCACGTGGATGTATTTGCTCGCAAGCCGCAACATGACCAAGCATTGGTAATAGTTTTTTTTCTTATACATGGTAAAAAATTAAAATATTTTATTGTAATTACAAGTTTTCAACAATGTGCGTGAATAAATGGTCTAACGTGAAATTTTCTCATATTTTTTTCTTAATAATATACAACAAATATATAAGCTTGTATAATCAGAAAAAAATAAAAAGAAAAATTATAGTTATTTGGTCAATAATAATTAAGATATTTTTTCTTAAGAATAAATATAATTGGCTCATCCATCGTTATGGTTAGATAATAGTTTTCTTGTTGTTGTTCAAAAAATATATCACCTCCCACTCTAGGAGCAACAACAATGATTCCGAACTTGAGGTTACCAATTAACTGGTATAGAATTCGTGCTGTTGTTCAAGTCAACTGTAAGTACATTTTGTTTGAAAAAACACCATGTTACTTTACCAAACAATTTCCTGGTGATCACAGAATCCATTCCAGGTATTGCAGCCCAACTACATACCGATGCCCGCCAATTCATCACTCTTATGGGCTCCGTAGACATTATTAAGGGCCCATGCTCAGCACAACCGTCATGCAGTTGAGTAGGGAAAGCCTAGAATGACCATGGCAATATCGTAACAAGACTGTGCAGCAAAAGCAGTCGGCAGACGGCAGATGAACTGTAAATTTGTTGATATCTCTGTACTGTTGTTGGCGGTTTAAACATTGGTAAAATAAAAAATAGACACTTCATTCCAATTCAACAGAGCCCAACTGTGTGCTTAAAGATTTTCTTCTTTTGGAACAATAATTCTTATTACCAAACTGCAATTAGGCTAACCAAATACAACTGTTCTGATGAACGTTAGCTTCACAATATTCAGTAAAGTTGTTGCTGACAGAGTAACTAAGATAGTAAAAAGGACAAATAGCCCTCACAAACAACGTTTCTACCACGTACAAATATAACAGAAGGACAGTCATACCTCATGAAACGATACATGAATTACACAAGAAGAAGCAAAATGGGGTCATTTCTTTAAGATTGATTTTAAAAAAGCTTATGATGAAGTAAGATGTGATTTCCTCCCACACAAATGATGGGAATGGAACTATGAAAGGTTTTTAACTTTTTACACAATTTGGTGTAATTAGATCAAGTCTTTTGTTCATCAGTAACATTGGAACCAAAGTTAAGATCAATTGAGACCCAACTTTCAAACTAAGGAGGGCCTTAGAGAGGAAGATCCACTTTCAACTTCTCTTGATTAACATAGTGGTGGATATGTTGCTAATCATCCTGAATAGAACCAACGGGGAAGGTCAGATAAGAGGGAATGTGCCACATCTAGTTAATGATGGCTGTTGTCCATCCTACAATATGCACTTGACATTGTAATTTGTATGGACCATGATAAGCAGACAAAGAATATGAAGTTGTTATTTTGTGCATCTAAACAATTGTTTGGACTGCAAAAATAATTTTCACAAAAGTGAAACCTTTTTCTTTGGTCAAGCAAAAAAATGTGAAGTGCAATATTCACAACTCTTTCAATTTCAGATTTGTAAATGTATTACTGATAATTTTATGTATAAACATTTTCACAATAAAACATTTTCACAATAACAGGTTAAAGTTACATAAAATTTTTTGCATATAAGATACCACTTAAAATCATAGATTTCTTTTTTTCAGTTTCTAAAGCAAGGACTAGTCCTAACAAAGGCAAACTAGCTAGAAGGAAACTGGAACGGAAGTAAGGTTTGTTGTCTTTGAAGAAAAAAGAGACAATCCAACTTCTCTTGTTTGAATGTCATTATGCTTATTTCCTTTGGTGTTCTATTGTGTTTGGTATATGTGCCTACTAGAAATATAAACCACTTCTTTAATAACTAGGTGAAAAAATAGGGGGGGTCGCAATTACGACCTAACATTATTTATAGGTTGCAACAACGATTTGCTGGCAATTTTGGTCAAAATGAACGTGTCATGTGGGGGAGACACTACAGCCGCCGACCTCAAGCACGAGGCAATAGCAGGCGGGTTAGGACGGCTGGTGTAACTCCCTGCGCATGGCTCTAGGGGAGAGGGAAGGTTTAGTCTTTAACTAGCTGCCTAGGCATGCGAATCAAGGAGTTGAGCTCCTATTTATCTAACCAGACACCCTTTTTATTGGCAAGCAATGAAGTTATCAGCCTAATCTCATCTCTTTGCTAACTCTATAATTTCACCTCTATTGGGCGCCCAGGGAAGGACACTGGCGCCACCATTACCAATATCAACCTACGACCTTCGTAGTCGAGGCCCTCCTACTCTGAGTAGTGAGGATCTTGACAACTTGGTATCAGAGCTGGCGTTCCTCAACCCACCACTCCAACACCGCTACATCCTCACCCACTGATGAGGACATCATCCATTATTACCCGTTGGCAAAAACGCAACAAATAATGGGCCAAGTGGCCCAGTTGTAGTCGGGCGGCGACCGTGTGAGCCTCTGAATAATCCCACCTTGCTTAGCTTGGGAGGAGGAAGTCGCCTTAAAAGGGAGAGCCACTCTTCCCCTATCATACTAGTCTTTTAGGGAGATTGGGTCTTTCCCCGAGTGGGTGTGCTTAAGAACTGTTGGGGTCCGGGCAGACTCAATTTATCGGCACTCGGTCAACCCTACCTGGGCCAGATGTATCATTTGGTATCAGAGCTGGCCCTAGTTTAAGGGGGTGGAAATGATGAGGACATCCTCCATTATTACCCGTTGGCAAAGACGCAACAAATAATGGTCCAACGGGACTAGTTGTAGTCGGGCGGCGACCGTATGAGCCTCTGAATAATCCCACATTTCTTAGCTTGGGAGGAGGAAGCCACCTTAAAAGGGAGAGCCACCCTTCCCCTATTAGACTAGTATTTTAGGGAGATTGAGTCTTTTCCCGAGTGGGTGTGCCTAAGAACTGTTGGGGTCCAGGCAGTCTCAATTTATCGGGCCTCGACCAACCCTACATGGTCGGATGTATCACCCACCCATTCTTCCACCTCCACCTCTATATCCATGGAAGAGCCACCTTCCACGGCTGAACTGGCCGAGATAATTCAACAACTCACCACCAACACGAACGCGACGCAGAAACAAGTGAACACCTCCCTCACCACCATGCAGCAACAAATAGGCGCCCTATAGCGGCTCGACCACCACCACCATCCTCTTCCTATGGCTCACTAGGTCTGGGCTATGCTGAGCGTCCTATCGACCCCCCCCCCCCATTTTCAGAAATTGGATTTCCCCATGTTCGACGGAAATCCGATACACTCGCCTTCATCAATCGTTGTGAGTCATATTTCGTCCAGCAGCGCATCACGGTGGAGGAGCAGGTGTGGATTGCATCCTACAACCATGAAGACACGGCGCAAATGTGGTACATCCTCGTCCAATAGTCGGAGGGCACGCCCAACTCGTGGCGCTTCACCGAGCTTCTCAATCTCCGCTTCAGGCCAACCTCCAATCCAATCCCATGAGTGAGCTCATGGCGTGCTGCCGCACTAGGTCCGTGGAGGATTATCAAGGTAGATTCGAAGCTCTGATTCCCCGAGCTGGGTCGCTGGACGAGGCGCAGCGTGTCCAGGCTTTCATAGCGGGACTAAGGCCGCCGCTCAGCCACGATGTAGAGATGCAAAATCCACGGACCCTCGTCATGGCCGTGAGTTTGGCGCATAAATTGGAGCTCCATGAGCAGAGTGTCGTCGCGGCCGTTCCGGCGGTCGCGGCTCAGGCATCACGTCTTCCAAGTCACGGCCGCTATCGAGCCCACCCTAGTCATTCGCTCACCCAGCCCCACCAACGTAGTTGAATTGCGCAGCCACCGTCGTGTCCTCCCTCGAGGGCCGCCCAATCTGTCGGTTCTCCAACACAAAGATGGACGAGCACCGTCGCCAGGGACTCTACTTCAACTACAACAACAAATATGCCCGGGTTCATAAAAAAGTTTGTCAATGACTCTTCTTCCTTGACATGCCAGAGGACGATGACCTAGTGGAGATCTCGGTCGCGTTGAACACCGAGGACCCGGTGATTTTGCTTCACACCATCGCAGGCGTCCGCATGCGAAGATGATGCAGGTGTGCATCGACTTGGGTGGCACCTCCCTCCTGGCCCTGCTTGACACCAGCTCGATGCATAATTTCATTGCCAAAGAAGCTGCAGCGCGTACTTCTCTTCAACTCCAACTCAAGGGCGGCATAAAAGTCACCGTTGCCAACGGCAAATATGTATCGTACCCTGGCATCTTCCGCGCAGCTCCCTTCACCATCGGGGGCGTCAGCTTCACCACCGACTTCTACATGTTGTCGTTGGCTGGCTACGACGTCGTTCTGGGCACTCAATTGCTCACGACGTTGGGTCCAATTGTTTGGGATTTCGGTGCCTTAACTATGACGTTCTGGCACCACGATCGCTAGGTGAACAGGCAGGGCGTGGTTAGCGCAACCAGCCCCGTCTGGTCGCTGGCACGGGAGCTCGCCCCTGTGGTCGAGTGTGTCGATGGCCAGACACTCATTCCTGAGTGTGTTGAACAGGCGACCATGGAGAGTGTGCTATCAAAGGTTCGCGGCCTATGGGGCATGCTTCGGTCATTTACGACCTCAGTGACGCAGAGTGTGCCTGCTCATGGCTTGGCTATGTTATAGTCGCACTACCTGAAGATGGATCTTGGTCGGGTGGCGACCGGATTCACGGCGGGCACGTCGGACGAGGAGGCGGATCGTCTGGAGGTTGAAGCCGATCACGTAGCGGCGCTTGTAGTTAAGGATGTAGATTTGTTTTCTATAGGACAACAGTAATTTGTATCTCAGATACAAGTAATTGGATGTGTAAGTTAAAACTACAAAGTTGTATTATATCCGGGGCAGTGAGTTTTTGTTTCACTTGTATGTCCTGTCGTGCCTGCTAAGTCATAAGCTGTAGCGATGAATCGTTCGGCCTTGGGCTCCCCATGGCCCGGATCGTAGGACACAGAGCCTCTGCACGCATAGGTGCCATAGGAATACCAAGGAGGCACGCTGCTGACAACAAGCAGTGCAGAGGGCAAGCAGCTCATGCACACGTAAGGAGATGCCAGGGACAAGGCCCTTTTCCGAGAGGCTCGATCGTGGCGTGACTAGGGCCTATGGAGACCGTTCCTGTAGACACTGGGCGAAAAGACATGCTGCTTGTAGAGTCGTCGACCGTACCATGGTCGTGTACAGATTCTGGGTACATAACCTCATGGGCTCCGACCCAAATGATGTATCCCGGTTGTTGGAGATACGTCATTTGGGAGGCCTATCGATATGATCATAGCGTATAGGTAGCTACTTCTATGCGCTATGGGTAATCGGTAGGCCAGCTTCGAGGGCTTCCGGTTGTGGGCAGGCTATTTGGAGAGAACGCCTTAACGCATTTTGGAGAGGTCTTCGAACACTATGGGAGTGTTTTGGAGCAATCGATGAACACCGTAAGCGCTTTGTTGTGGTCGCCGAACGCCGTGAGCGTTTGTAGTGGAACGAATTGAGTGAAACAAAAACACAGAGATGGACATCGAATCTTTATTTATTAATGGAGGGGTACATAGTACCAAACTTTATTGGAACACTTTAACTTCTAAAATTGCTTCGTGCCACCGGGGGCCGAGGGAGTCTACATCTAGCTGCGGGTGAGGTCAGAGCTGGTCGTCGTGGGTCCTGCTTCTTTGGGTTTCTTCATCGCGGGGTTGTAGCTAGGTTTGGAGTCGTATGTATCTTGGGCGCGGAACTTCCCGACGACGTTAAGCGTCTGCTGCTCGCATTCATATGCGACCTGAAGGTTGGTGTGGAGGCTGAGGACACCCTGCGGCGTTGGGATCTTCAACACCATGTAGGTGTAGTGCGGAACTGCCATCAACATGGCGAGGGCTGGACGGCCAAGGATGGCGTGGTAGGCTGTTTCGAAGTCGGCGACAATGAAGTGGATGTTCTCGACCCTGAAATGATCCTAGTCATCGAATTGCACGAGGAGGGTGATCTGGCTGATTGGTGTGGATGCCTTGTCTGGGATGATCCCCCAGAAGGGAAGTTCGCCGGTGAGAGGTCTTTCTTCGAGTAGTCGAGATGATGGAACGCGCCGGCAAAGATGATATTGGTGGCGCTGCCCCCGTCGACCAGCACTTTTTGGAAGCAACACGTGGAGATAGTCGGACTGACGATGAGGGGAAAATGACCGGGAGACCTGTAGTCCGTCCACTGATCTTCCCCGGAGAAAGAGATGGATTGCTTTGACCAGTTGAGGTAGAGAGTGTTGGCTGGATCGTCTCCGATGGCAGTGACTGAGTAGACGTCCTTTTGGACTTGGCACCATCTCCTCTCCCCTTCAACGACCACACTTCCCCCGAAGATGGTGAAGGTTCTTGTAGGTGTTCATAATTCTTGCGCTGGAGGCTCTTTGTCTTTATTCTCGTCGTTGTCTTCCCGCCTTGGCTTGTTCTCGCCTCTTCCTCGCATGGCCGACTCGAGGACATCGCAATCGCGAATGGAATGGTTGGAGTTCTTATGAATGGGGCATTGGCCGTAGAGGATCTTCTCATAGTTTCTATCGTAGTTTCGCCTTGGTCGAGTGGCAGTATTAGCAACGTAACGGCCACCGCGCTTGTAATCATACCCTCACTGATAGCCTTCTGAGTTGTGGGTCAATAGTCTCGGTGGTCGCATCCTCGGTCATCGGGCCTTCGCTCATCGCGGTCGTCGGGTCGGCGATCGTTGCCTCTCGTATTTGCCTGGGAGCACGAATGGCGTCGCCTATGATGAGGACATCACCAGCTTAGATATGACCATGCCAACCACTTCTATACCAAAGGTGAAACCATTCTATATGAGGTTTATCATTGTTACATTTGATGAATGGGTGCTGCACTATGAAGTGTGTATGTTTTCATTTTTAGAATTGCTTACATGGATCAAGGAAGCGTTAGATTGCATATGGAAAGCATGGATGGTCAATGAAGTTGACTGGGGACCAAATCCAAGTGTTCCTAACATTCTCCACCAGGCCACCACGTCACTTTGGATCCAAGGAAACAAAGAGTCCAAGTCCAACACGTTTTGGAAAGTTCAATTCGGACTGCAGAAGAGTCCAAACTTGCGACGGTTGCCACGACTTCATACGGACTCCGATTGGGACGTTCTAGGACTTTTTGGAAAGCTTATCAAGTCTACTTTTCAATGGGTCCTTACTCGTACCTATATCTAACCAGATGCAACCGCAGTCAATGATTTAATGTCGAGACCTTTTCTGCCAATGGTGCTGCGTCACCTTATTTTGGGCTTATAGCCCATGTATCAATTTGAGTCCATTAGGGACTCATCCTAGGGTTGTAGGACAACCCCAACACCCTTTGGTCGTCCTCCCCCCTCCTTATATTCCTCTAGAGCCGCCACAATCAGATTGGGTTTTGTTTAGATGAAAGTTTAGCTGCTGCTACTTCCTTGTAGACGCGTGTGTCGACTAGACCATCCGTTCTACTTGATTCGGAACCCCACCTTCATGAGTATCAGATTTGAACCTTTATCTCTTATTTGCAATTGAGTGCTTGTTCTACTTGTTCTTGCTTGTTTTTCGATTGCTTGCAGGAATAACCCTAGTGGTTTGGTTGGTTGTGATCCGCAAGATCGTGAGCAACCGCTGGATTTGGTGTATCGATCGCTAAGGTGCAGCGTCCTTGGATGGTTGTAGTCGGATCGTGAACGTCTCTCCAGTCAAATCGTAGTTATCTATCTCCACCGAAAGATCGGGACACCCATACACTCATCAAGTGGTATTCAGAGCAAGGTTTCATCGGTGAGAGATTTCAGTTTGCTTTTAATTTCCTAAAGTCCAGAAAAAGCCAATAAAAAATAGTAGATTCGTTTCCCATAATCCCATAGACCTTTTGAGCCTTTTACTAGTATTGATTAGTTCAGGCTTGTTGAGTTCTGTTTACATCGGTTGAGTCGTGTTGCTGGTCTTAGGGTTAGGCTTTTAGAGTTTCGAGTTCTTGTCACGTTTTGGTCACTATATCCGCTGTGTTTACCATCACCATATACATCTCCACTACATCATATATATTTCTATTGCAATCGTTGCTACCATATACATCTTCGCTGCACCATATCCATCCACAATTTTTTTTTTCACATCCAGATCTGATTTAGGCACACAAAAAAATATCAGCATTGCTAGTTCTTTAAGAAAGAAAACACCTTGTCACATTGCTTATTGGAATCTGATTTGTCAAGATCCAATTTTGTTATAGTTGTGCCAAGTAAAAGGAAAGAAGAAGAAAAAAAAATCCGAAAGAAAATAGAAAAAAAAGAAGAAAAGAAGAGAAAGAGAAAGAGAAAAGAAAGAAAAGAAGAGAGGAGGAAAAGAAAGGGAGTGTTTTGCTTGCTATTCTTGTGCCTTTTTTTTGCTGTACCATGACTTCGTTTGTGTCTAGGCTCGCGTCTCTAGCACTGTCTAGCCTAGGACCAGCACGGTACCTCCGTTGAACGATCTCTCAACTTGCTTTTGCAACTAATGTGGTGCTAGTACTTCCTTGCACATTATTGTTTAGCCCTCCTATAGCTCCACATATCCGGATACAACTTTACAGGTGTTGTTGCTACGGTGTCGATACACTATTCCAGGGTTTCCGACTTGTTGGTTGCTGCCAGCTCCTGTTTTGCTTGGTAAGAACTTGTAAGAGTTTGTTTGAACAGGTTGAGAGTGAGTGAATTACAAAAACCACATCCTAATAGTTGATAGGAACATAAATATTATTGTGTATGTTTCTTGTTTTGTTCTAATCATGACAGGAATCTACATGGAAATTGGAGATGGTCAGATTGCCTATTCCAATCACTTTGCTAGGGGTGTGAGAAGTGATAACCATGCTACTCATGAGGTATGTGATGCTTGGTTTGATGAAATAAAATCTGCAGTACCTTATTTTGAAGGAAACTATGATCCTCATGCATATATTGAATGGGAGCTACATGTAGATAAGGAATTTAAAAAATATGATCTATTTGAGAAACAAAAGGTTAGCATTGCTTCAAGTGTTCTTATCAACTATGCTTTAACTGAGTGGAAACACCTTTGTAGATTTGATAAAGCTCCTCAATCATGGAAAGATATGAAAAGACATTTTAGAGATGTTTTTGTTCCTAGCTATTATTCTGAAATTTTGAATGGAAACTTGAAATCTATAAAACAAGGAAACAAAACTGTAGCAAAATATTTAGAGAAACTAAAATTTGGTTTGCTACGTTGTGGCTTAGAAGGAACCGATGAGTTTCTGGAACATAGATTTTTGCATGGTCTTAATGTGGAAATTCAGAATATACTTGTTGATAAACATTATAAGAATTTTGATGAGTTGTTTGATCTTACTTGTGATGCTGAAGTAAAGCTACAAAGGGAACATACAAATACTATAGAAGCATTTGTCTCTCCTATTACTGACAATTTGCAGGAAGTAGATGATAATATACATGTCGATAACAATCAATTTGAGATAGGAGGTGAAACATTTAAAGAGAGCGTGAATCTGGCTACACCTAAACCAATTGAGATGAGCATCCAAGGTATGTCAAATGCTTGTAAACTAAATCAAGGTGAGAATACTTTAGTTGACTTACATTTGTCAACTAATCATGATATTATAGATCAATCAATTGTTGAACTGGTCGCTGATTTTCCTTTGTCACACTTTGATATGCTTGATTTTACTTGTGACAAAGAAGAGTTGTGTGATAGTGCATCACTTATATCCATACCACAACTAGTGAATAAAGCTACAAATTCTGTATTAATGAGTGCTGAATTCAAGCATGTTGTTCATATTGTAAATGAAAATGAAGAAGCTCAATTGTTGTCATCTTTACATACAATCGGATATATTGAATTCGATGATCTTTGTGAGCTTAACTATTTGCAGAATAATCTGACTGATAGATTTGAATTGTCATGTTCTTCTAATATCAGTTTTCATGCTATTGGCAAATATAATTATGAAGATGAGTATATGGTAAACCGAATTTACATTTGCTCAAATATACAAACTCCTTTTATAGTGAACAGAACTAATCAATTAGAAGTATGCAATAACAATAACCATACCATGTCAAGCTTCCCTAGTTTTATTTTAAAGAAACAGGATAACTATCAAGAATGGGAGCATGGTTTACTTGTATCTACAACACATCCTCCGAAGTGGTCAAACCGAGGACGGTTTGCTGTCAAGAAAGGGAGAATGATGACGACATCACCAGCTTAGATATGACCATGCCAACCACTTCTATACCAAAGGTGAAACCATTCTATATGAGGTTTATCATTGTTACATTTGATGAATGGGTGTTGCACTATGAAGTGTGTATGTTTTCATTTTTAGAATTGCTTACATGGATCAAGGAAGGGTTAGATTGCCTATGGAAAGCATGGATGGTCAATGAAGTTGATTGGGGACCAAATCCATGTGTTCCTAACGTTCTCCACCAGGCCATCACGTCACTTTGGATCCAAGGAAACAAAGAGTCCAAGTCCAACACGTTTTGGAAAGTTCAATTCGGACTGCAGAAGAGTCCAAACTTGCGACGGTTGCCACGACTTCATACGGACTCCGATTGAGACGTTCTAGGACTTTTTGGAAAGCTTATCAAGTCTACTTTTCAATGGGTCCTTACTCGTACCTATATCTAACCAGATGCGACCGCAGTCAATGATTTAATGTCGAGACCTTTTCTGCCAACGGTGCTGCGTCACCTTATTTTGGGCTTATGGCCCATGTATCAATTTGAGTCCATTAGGGACTCATCCTAGGGTTGTAGGACGACCCCAACACCCTTTGGTCATCCTCCCCCCTCCTTATGTTCCCCTAGAGCCGCCACAATCAAATTGGGTTTTGTTTAGATGAAAGTTTAGCTGCTGCTACTTCCTTGTAGACGCGTGTGTCGACTAGACCATCCGTTCTACTTGATTCGGAACCCCACCTTCATGAGTATCAGATTTGAACCTTTATCTCTTATTTGCAATTGAGTGCTTGTTCTACTTGTTCTTGCTTGTTCTTCGATTGCTTGCAGGAATAACCCTAGTGGTTTGGTTGGTTGTGATCCGCAAGATCGTGAGCAACCGTTGGATTTGGTGTATCGATCGCTAAGGCGCATCGTCCTTGGATGGTTGTAGTCGGATCGTGAACGTCTCTCCAGTCAAATCGTAGTTATCTATCTCCACCGAAAGATCGGGACACCCATACACTCATTAGCCTATCTCGACTGCGGGTAGCGTCGTCTTGGTCGGTGTAGGTGTTCGCAATGGTCATCAAGGCTTTCATTGTGGTTATCTTGTTACGAACCAACTTATTTCGGAGTTTATCGGTGTGCAGGGCATTGGAGAAGATGGAGATGGCCTCCGGGTCGGAGATATCCGAAATGTTAAGCCGTGTGTCGGAGAAGCGATGGATGTATTCCCGATGTCTCTCACCGTGTCGCTGACGAACATTCTCCAGGTCGTAGCACGTTCCTGGTTGGTCGCATGTGGCTTTATAGATCTTGATGAATACCTCCTTGAGATGTTCCCAGCTATCGATGGAGCCCCCCAGGATCTTATGGAGCCAACTGTTGGCCGACGCCGATAGCATGACCAGAAGGTAATTGGCCATGACGTCGCTATCCCCTTCAGCAGCGAGGACGGCGATCTCGTAGGTGGTCGCCCATTGTTCTAGATTTGCTTTGCCATCGTACTTCTAGACCGATGTAATCCTGAAATTTTGAGGCCACCTGGTGGCCCGAAGGCAAGCGGAGAGAGGCCAGGGGCCCGTGACGGCCGGGTACGCTGGTACGGGTGCTCGATCATGTCGGGGGGATCTTGCGGTGCAGGATCATGGCGAGGTTGATCGTACTCATGGTCGTCGGTTCGTGGAGACCTAGGTCGGTGCGGACGTTGTGGGCTCCGTGGGTAGCTTCTGTTGTAGGACTGTTGACACCAAAGGTGGCACAAAGGGTAAACCGCAAGCGCATGACTGTCAAGGTAGCTTTCACCCAAGAGTATTCCTAGGGTATCGGATCCACGGGGAATGTGAAGTGTACTTAACAATGAACTAAGTTCGTCCTATGATGACATAAGGGGTTTATGATAGGTTGGGTAGAGAGGATCTCTATGGTTATGAAACTAGCAAGGCAAGGTCAGATACAAAGGTTGTTCAGTTCGGGCCGCCTAGCATAAGAAGGCCTACGCTTTAAGAACTTGGCCGAATGAGGTGGGATCAAAGCCTAGATAGGTCTGTAACCCCTACTAGGTACCACAAACAAACCGTTGGACAAGCCGTAGACACAGGTAAGTGTAATTGATCTTGGTGAAATTGATTAGAGCACCGGTTTAAGGGCGGTGAACCAATGAACAACTAAAGTAAATACTTTTCCAAAACTAAAGATCAATTACCATAAAAGAATCTCAAATGCAGACTTACAAGTGAGAATGACGCATCTGCAGAGGTATAGCTTGGAGAAGACGCTAGACAGGCCCGACTCTCCTCCAGACTCTCCTCACTCTCTCCATACTTTCTATGCTACTAATAGAACAGGGCTTCGCCTTGTAGAGTGAGTAGCTCCTCCTTGGGGTGTCCTGAATGAGAGGGAGTGAGGGGGTATTTATAGTGGAGAGGTGGAGTAGGGGCTACTCCACCACCACATCATCAATCCGCCTGATGGGTGATCAGAGCCCTTGGATCCCAACCGCCTTCAGATCGAGCGTGGAGAGGAATTGAGCATGTGCTTCTTTAATTTAGCATGTGCTTCTTTGCATGGTGGCATGCAAATGACGGTGGGATAAAGGAGTGGCCACCAAGCCACCTTGGGGGGGTCGGTCGACCCCCCTATGACATGTGGGACCACTCGAGACCTTCTAGTAGCATGGCCCACATGTCATGGACTGGTTAGAACTTTGGTGGTGCCCATTGATGGGTCGACCGATCTGCACAAGAGGGGTAGTGACCCCCTTACTCTGACAAGTGGGCCCTTCTATCATGAGGGTGCTTGGGGAGACTGGTGGGCCCCATAGGGTGGTCGCCCGACCAACCTATGGTGGTCCCACTAGCTCATTTCTCTCCATTTCCTGTAGTCCTGCAAGAAATACTCCATGGATAAGTGGAACTATTTATTGGATGAAATATACTCATGATTTTCTTATGTCCCTTCCTTATGAGGCTGTTGACGGTGATTTTGAGTATAGAAAATTATGACATTTTCACCGTCAACAAGACCCCCGCACTTAATTCTTTGCTCGTCCTCAAGTAAAGGTTAAAAGTAAACATAACTATGCTATTCTCAAAGTATAAAGAAAGCATAAAGATTTACTCAAGACACTTTGCTATACAAGTGGGATATGTGGTATTGTCTAACATATATCCTTGAGAGGTTGATAAATGGAATAGTTCTCAAAGCAAAGTCATCTTCCCAAATTACGGATATATTGTAAACTTACCTTGTATATATTGTAAATTCAAATTCTGGATCCAAGGAGAGAAGTGTCATACTCTTAGATCAAGATGTGCAAGTGTGTGACACATGGGAAATGATCAATACTCCTTTGTTTGATATGATCTCTCTTTCTAACTTATTATTTTGAGACATTGCTATCTTTTTTTTTGAAACTTGGGACCTTCATGTGCCCCTATATATATTTGTTTTTCATAATTTTGCATAGTCTATGTCTCATTTACTAGCAGCATACTAGAGAGAGATTGTTTTTAGATCATGGAGCATGAACTTTGTGGAAAATGAAAGGCATGTTTTTGTGTACTTCCAGTGTAGAAGCAGCATATATATGTGGCATGTACGTGATCTTGATCTTGGGAGCATGATAAGTCTCTCAACAAGGGTCACAAAATTTGACCAAACTCAACACAAAGTAAGCAGCTTATGTTGAAAGCTTATATCATGAAAGAGCATATATGGCTGTGGTAGGGATTTTCTCACTATAGAGGAGTAGTGACATTATGGTTTCATGAAATTTTCAAAAATTAATCTCCAAGCACTTTAAATAGACATGGTATTGTCACGGAACCGCCCAACATATAAGAGCACTAGTGTAATGGTCACCATTTCTGACAACACTTTCACACTAGAGCCCATATAAGCCCGGTAGTCCTTGAAATCTCAAAGGATCTGAAACCACAATAAGTAACAACCAGAGATCGTACACTAGATTCAGTAACTGCACATCCACAGTGATAAGTTCAAAACGAAATGATATTGCAACAGAGTTTAAAGAAGTGTTATTACAACACTAAGTTCAAATCAAAGTAGCAAAAGTCTTGTTTTCACAAATACCCATTGCAAATTGTTTAAAACAAATATAGTGTCGTGCTTAGTATGGTCCCATCAAAAGCAACAAGGAGAGACATCGGAATTCATCATTGCCCATGGCCTTCACTCTTCATCACATAGAAGGTAGAGGCACGCCTGGCAATAGCCAGAATAGACCATACCATTTGCAACAAGGGTAAAGAACCCTGAGTACTCAATTGTACTCAGCTAGACTTACCCGACAGAGAGATAGATATAACCATAGACACTTCAAGGATTATGCAAGGCTTTATCAGGTGGATCTCATGAGATAGCAGACTTTTGCATAAAAGAGCATCCTAATTACTCATGTATTCTCATTATTAGAAAACAACATTTAGCAGCAGGTTAAGTAACATTAATCAGATCTCATTAGCACCTATACTAGAGCAATCACTGAGTTATCAAACAATAATAACCATATTGTGCTTGGCATAAAACCACATAACTATCTTTTGGTTACTTATTAGAGTTCAGGTTTCTATAGTGGGAGGAAGATCTTTCAAGTTTCTCACTGACGGAGAGAGACCGCGATTCGAATCAAATTCCTATCCAGCTGGAGGTTTATTCCTCAATCATACCCAAGCATGCCTGCCGGCACACTTATGTGGGTCACCTTCAATATAGTTCGGGTAACCACGGGTCTTCATGTACAGGCATGAATAGCGATTCACGATAGCCAGGTCGATCAAGTAGTGCCTGCCCTTGGTGCCAGGCCAGGACGATCAGGATGCTTGCCCACGGTCTAGTCCTCCGCTCGCGGTCCTTCATGACCTAAGTAGGGGGAGATTCCGGCCCGAAATACAGAGTTAGGCTTCGCGATGAAATTATTTATTCGGCCAGCTATAAAAGAGGCATGCGTTCAAACTCGGCAGATGTCCAATCATGATCCAGTGCCTAACGACACAGGCGGAGCAAACCCGCTCACAAGACCTCCAAGTCAAGTGGCTCACAACACCTTGTCCGCCCGGTCTCGATTTATTGCTTCCACATGGTTATTTTCCACGATAGCAAATATAGCCAACCGTGACCAACAACCTATCTTTGTGGGGGATGGTAGACCACCCACGCTACTGGTCTAAGCATGGCAAAGCAAGGTTTCGATCCTGGGCCTACAAGGTTCTTTTTAGTGGACAAGGAGATATAATGCAGCAAGGGTTTCATCTCAACTCCTACTAACTTAATGCACAAGAAAGTGGTTGTTTTGTAAGTAAAATACTTTAAATAGAGTAAGAAGGTGTGTAATGCTCTGGGGCTTGCATTTCACAAAGGTGGAGGGAAGGTGGTTTGGGCACTCAGGAAGGTCAGGGCCCTGTTCTCCTTCTTCTAGAACTTCTTGAGCTTGAATCTCCGGTGGGACTCCTCCTTCTATCTCCCCAAACTCCAGCAAGGTCACTCCCTCCGGTGATCCTGGATGCATGTATACATGTATGATGATCCAAAATATATGACAAATCATATACTAGAAATGAGACATGTCTAATGCATATGAATGAATGCTCATGATGAATGTATTATGCAACTCTTTATATCATTGACCGAATATGTGCAAATCTCTTCGGCTGTAGAGAAGTTAACACTTACCCTTCTTTAGCAACCTGTAATAGAGCTTCTCCTCTGAGGTAATCTCTCTTACACCTGCAATTAACAATTTTTATGGTTTAAGACACTTCCTTAACTTACACAAAGCATACATCACTTATAACAAACACATCATGGCATAAAAACACTTAAAACAGCAGCTAGAAGAAAACAGTGTAGCTAGAGCTACACACAACCAAAAATTATAAACTAAGATATTCTGGAAAGGTCATGAAATTATATACAAAACATTCCATACACTCTCCAGCTAGATCCAACATTAAAAATTCCAACAGACACTTAAAGAAAAGTTGTTTTGAAGAAACAGGAAAACACAGATTTAAAGCTAAACTTGTAAAAAGCACTCAGGTTAAACTAAACAGGTTATGGCCGTAAAACTTTAACACCAGATAGATTAACAAGTTATCTACAACAAAACCAACTGTAGCTACTGCTGAAACTAAACATAAGTAGCTCAAACAATTCTAATAGGGAAGTAGGTTTCAGCTGCTTAATAGATTTCATATAGCACTTAAGATAGCTATAAAGCTGATAACTAGCTTTCCAAAAATTATGATAAAATTATACAAGACAGATTACATATTTAGCTACCACTTTGGTGTTCACACCAACAATAGGAAACACATTTAAAAAGGAGTTAAAATTACTTCTTTACTGGCGATGAGGAAACAAGCACAAGTTATACAAATATTACTTAAACAATATGAAAAGTGTAAAACAACAGATTTCATATTTTTCTTAGCTTATACTAAGCAAGTAACACATGTAAAAAAATTAACAAGCACAACAAACATATATAACTTAGCTTAACAATTTAAATAAGGTTGCATTCAATTAAACAAGCATTTAACCAAAAGAACTACAACATGCCATTAAATTAAAGGTTACTGGCACTTTAACATTTTTCATGGAAAGTGCATGATGAGACAAGCTCAACACAACAAGAACCATGATTTTAGCACATACCAAACTCTAGTTATGAATTAAACAAGGTAAATTAAGTATATAAAGCTTGTTGTCCACTTTTATTAAAACAACACAGAAAAACAGTAAGAACAGGTTACTTAACATTTTTCATGCATAGAGAAAAACATTTTTCATGCGCTTTCTTGCATGAAGCAGATAGAAGAGGGAGAGAGTGAGCGCGCGGGCGTGAATGTGGTTGGTCGCTGGAGTGTGTGGGCGTCCAAACTCGCGGTCGGCGCGGGCCTTCCGTCGACGTACTGTCGACACACGGCATGCGATGCCTGACGCGGTCAGCCACGACCGGCGCTCGGCGCTACTCTGTATTTGAAAAGGCCATCAGGTCGACTGACAGCGTGTTTTGCAACACGATTAACTCCCTAACCTCTGCGTGTTAGTTTCAACCAAATGCACACTTTTGTAGAGCTATAGTTGAACTCCGACTTTGGTGCAATTTGTTTGAACTGAAACGGTTTGGATTTCAAACTACAAGCATTCAAACAGGGCATCATTCAAACTGAAAGCCACTTAGGACTTAGGCAATTTCAGAGATTTTTACCCCGTGAATGTCATAGATCATGTCACTTTTCAAAAATTTATTTTCAGTTGCGGGTCTTCTTATTTTATTCAATATTAAAAGGGAAATAAACTAAAGAAAAATAAATGCATTAAAATAAGAAGAGGGGAATGATTGGCAAACTAGTTGAGAATGTTTGAATGCTGACTGGTGGGACCAGGGGTCCATAGTGGGGTCGACCGACCCCACTTTGGTGCCTCTGGCCATCTTGGTGCCCATACTTGTGAAGGTTGGGGGTCGGCTGACCCGCCCCCCCCCCCCCACACTTAGTTGAAGGTGTACCTGACTCTCTTTTTTCATAGAGAAAAAACGTGGAAACACAAAGGACTCTACTGGTGGGACACCAGTCAGTCAAAATTTATTTGAATGGAGCAAGATATAGAATAATATTGGAAAGAGAAACATGATTAAGCAAAAGAGGTAAAGAAACACAAAGCATAAGGATAAGGGACTAGACAAGAGTTTTTTTAAAGTTAGATCGGAAAGGTTTGAATTCAATCATATCTATTTCATCATCTAGTTTATCCAGTTCAAAGAATACTTTTAATCGTTGGCCATTTACCTTAAAGCCCTTACCTTCATCATCTTGAAGTGTAATAGCTCCATGAGGTGAAGTGTCAATGACTTGAAATGGCCCTTCCCATTTGCTTCGAAGTTTTCCATGTCCACATAACCTTACTCTTGAGTTGAACATGAGTACCTTGTCTCCTGGCTTGAACTCCTTTTTCTTTATCCTTTTGTCATGCCATCTCTTTGTTCTTTCCTTGTAGATTTTGGCATTCTGGTATGCTTTCTCCCTCCATTCTTCTAATTCTGAAATTTGCATTTTCTATGCCTTCCTGCAGCTTGTAGATCCATATTCCAATTCTTCACAGCCCAATGTGCTCGAAACTCCAACTCGACCGGGAGGTGACAAGTCTTCCCATATACTATTTGGTATGGTGACATACCAATAGGTGTCTTGAATGCAGTCCTGTATGCCCATAGTGCATCAGGTAGCTTGTCCCTCCATCTTTTCCCCATCTCATATACTGTCTTTTGCAGTATGTTCTTGATTTGTTTGTTGGATGTTTTTGCTTGTCCACTTGTTTGGGGATGATATGGAGTTGCAACATTGTGTCAGATGCCTTTCTCTTCTAGGAAGCGTCGGAAGCCCCCTTCAATGAAGTGGGAGCCCCCATCACTTATCACTAGCCTTGGGGTTCCAAACTGTGGAAAGATGGTTTCTTCAAACATCTTTCTTCAGCTTTTGACATCTGCTGCTTTGCATGGCATTGCTTCAACCCACTTGGACACATAGTCCACAACCACTAGGATGTACTCACATCCATGGGACTTTGGAAAAGGTCCCATGAAGTCAATGCCCCATACGTCAAAAGGCTCCACTTGAAGGTTGTTTGTCAGTGGAATTGCATCTCGAGCATTGATGTTCCCATGCTTCTGGCACCTCACACATCTCTTGATGAAGTTCTTTGTATCTTCATACATGGTTGTCCAGAAGAAACCACTTTGCCAAATCTTTGCATGGGTTCTGAATGCTCCATAGTGCCCTCCATATGGTGCAGTGTCACACCCCAAAATTTCTATTTTGGGTTGTGAATAGAAAACACTAAATAAAATAGAAGGATTTATGTTTTTCCTAAAAGATATAAGTTTTAATTTTTAGTAACCAAAAATGTGCAAAATGTGTATTCTAAAATTATTTATAATATAATATGAAAAGGGTGTTGCATTCATGCCTTTGCATTTAATTTTATTGGGTGAAAAACAATTTTGTAAAACTCGGTTTAGGTTTGAATCGGTTTTGATCTATTTTTAAAAAAATAAAGTTTTGAAAGTTTTTCCTTTAAAAACAAGTTCAAAAGCTTTATTCCAAAACTTAGAAAAATATTTATAAAGTATTTCAAACTTTATTTGGTTTCAAAAGGATTTGAAATTAGTTTTCAAAAGAGTTTGCAAAAACAAAACAAAAAGGAAAAACTCTCCCTCTCCCCCTTTTCGGCCTTCCGGCCCAACCAGGCGACCCTCCCTCCTTCTTTTCCCTCGGCCCGCTCCCCCTTCCTTTTCCCTCCTCGGCCCAGCAGGCCAAGCGGCCTAGCTCCTGGCCGCAGGCCGCAGATCCTCTCCTCCCCTTCGCTTCGGCTAACAAAGCGGGCCCGCAAGTCAGCTTCTCCCCTTCCTTCTTTTCTAACTACGAAGCGAGGCCCACCGCACAGGTCGTCCCCATCCTCCCGCCGACCCCTTCCTTCCCTCTCTACTCTCCATTAATGGAGACCCGAACTCCATTCTGAGCCCCTCCTTTACTCCCCCATTCAACCAAATCTTTAACCACACTCCTTAACCACCCCTCTTCACTCCCCCTCTTCAACCGCAGCAATGAAGGCCTCTAATGGCCATAACCACCTGCCCCCAATCTCACCGCCTAGAGCTCCACCTCTCCCCGGCCTCTCTCTCCCTCCCGGCCCTATAAAAGGACCCCTCTGGCATTGCACGCGCACGAGGATCCTCATCCACCCATTCTCGTACCTTCTTCTCCCCTCGAGCACTCAATTCCGCTACCGCCATGGCCATGGACGAGCTCGGCTGGAGCTGACTGCTCCGCATGCTTCGACCGTTTTTGACCCCATATCCACCTCCGACGAGTTCGCAGTGGCGTGGTGAGCTTTCGGCGCCGCTCCTACATGTCAAACAGCGCCTGCATCGACCTCTCCCACCCTCACAAGTGACGCCGTCCACCTCGCGTTGGCTCCCCGGCTACCGAGGCCCTCAACGACGACGAGGCACCCACCACCGAGCTCGCGGTGAGCTCTGCTCTCTTTTACGCCCCCTCTCACCGTTTCCCATAGACCGTAGATCGATCCCGAGCGCACGCCGGCAAGGCACCGCTGCAGTGGCCATGGCGCCGCCGTGCCCAGCTCCGCTCCGGTGACCATCCCGTCCCCAAACATCTCGCGTCGTCCGATCTGTGGCCAACGGCACAGATTAGATACCCCTTCGCAGTTATGAGATCGGTCCACCATGGACCCGTGGACCAGCCGGTCCCGCGCTGTGTCAGCACATCCACGCCCACGCGGTGGACCGGGCCAGTGGCGCAGCGCCATGTGGCACCCCACGTCAGCACGGCGTCAGGGCCACGCCACCGGAACCGACACCCCCCCTGCTGTTTTTCATATAACCCCATTCAGTTTTTAGAAATCAACCCGCCGTCCACTCAGTGTTCACTGAGTCTTGTTCATCTTTCAATCTAGCTCCTGAGCTTTTGGAATAATTGTACCCGCGCACCAGAGCCTTTTCTTTTTCTGTTTTATTTATTAAAAATCCAAAATGAGTTCATTTTATTTACAAATTTGCCATCAAACTTCAAATGGTCATATCTCCCTCATTCTAACTCTGTTTTGAGTTGTTCAAATTGCGTTAGATTCGTAAAATCATGATCTACAGTTTAGTATCCTTTAAAACTATGTTAATAGCTCTGTAATTTCATGGTAAATCACTAACTTGATTAAAGACTATGCAATTTGCTTTACAAATAAAATAAATAGTTCAACTTTAGTTTTCAAATACAAATATAAGTTTGACTTAATCCAACTTGAGTATTTCTCTGAAATACCTTATCTAACCTTTTACATAGCTAAAAATAAAAAAGCCCTTAGTGCACTCTTTTTAAAAAGATAATCTACCGTTAGTTGTATCTTGCAAACCGTAGCTCTGTTTTTGGTGTTTTTTTGCGCTCACGAGTTCGTAGTAACGCGTAGAATCCGTTAGTTACCTTTATAGTCTGCTTTTGTAATGCTTGGTGTATTGTTTTTAGGTTCTTTTGTGATGCTTGTGACGTCAGATGTGGAGCTTTGCAAGGATGTTTCAAAGGGAAAGTTGGAAAGCTTGGAAAGCATATGGAAGGCAAGTATAGCATGGGACTCTCCTTCTTACCTATATACTTTAATGTCACCTAATTCATATGCATGTGTCTACCTTGTTAACCCTAAGGATTCCCTAGATATTTGTTATCTTGTACCTTTTCACCTTTGTGGGTTGCATTGGGTAGATCAAAGCTAGTGCTCCTAAAGAGTAACCATGATCTTGTAACTTGATTAATGATATATGCAATGATGATAAAATATGACTTTTTAGAAACATGGACTATAGGTGGAACATCAGGAACTTACACCTATGTTCTCACTCATAGGGGTATCTCTGTAAGCGGCAACCCAGGAAAACCGTGCTACCCCGAGTGTTATATGGCTCTGACTTTAACTAATTACCTAGTATGTCTCTAGCTTGTTAGTGGTTACCATTTGTTGGCGCAAGAGGGGGGTGCCGGGGGATGTTTGGGTTTTCCTGTCTTGGAGGCATGCATTGTGCTGCGACCATATGTGATGACACAAGAAGGAGAATATCCATGCATACTTGCCATCGAAACCTCGCGGTCACTAACTTGTTAGGGTATCTAGCAAAAGGTTATGTAGTGAAACCCTTTCAGGCCTCCTAGGTAGAGGCATTGTGGGTCTAGCTAACCCCATCAAATGGGAATCACGGCTTGGGGGTAAAGATGTACAACCTCTGCAGAGTGTAAAACTGTCATGATAGCCGTGCTCACGGTTATGAGCGACTTGGATCCTTATAATGTGATGTCCTTATGTCATAGCTCATCAGTTATTATTTTGTCATTGATTATTATTATTTGTTCATATACGCATTATATCTTTTTCACTAGATCATGTGGTTATTCGAGCTTATGATGATCTTGATGCTACTCAAGTGCTAAAACTTTGACTTACTAAAAGCAAACGCAGTTAAACCCGTGTATATCCTTTTTGAGCCTCATAAACCCCATAGTTATACTTGCTGAGCATGGTGAGTTGATGCTTGTTGTCATCACCTTTATATAAAAATCCCGGATGGGTACGAGATGGTGGTGCAAGTAAGGTGTTACCAAAGGAGTACTAGGCGAGTGTACCCCTAGTCAACTGTCCCTGTAGAGTATGGAGACCCGAAGATAGGAGATATAGACTAGCTTTCGCGATGCTTTGTTATAGATGTAAGCCTTTTTGTAAATATGTTTCGATATATAATAAAGCATTGATTTTGATAATCTCCATAATTGTATATATTTTTTGCGTGGACATCCTGGGCACACATATACATCGTATTCGGTATTCTTCGAAAAACTGGGTGCTACATGCAACATGACACCTCTCAATGATCTTGATTGATTCTACTTCAAGGACACATTTCCTTAATAGACCATCATTGCAGACTCTGTATAGGTAAGGCTCATCCCAAAGATGTACTCGACTTTCTTGTATGAGCTTTTTCTTGTTTGCTCCTGGTGGTACATGTCCTGCAACCATAAAGTTCACAATACTCGAGTACCATGGGCTGGAGTCTGTGATCTTGAGGAGCATGCTATCCCTTAGGAAGTCATTGATCGGCAGGTCATGTGCATCTTGGAATTGCATTCTGGACAAGTGCTCGGCTACAAAATTTTCTACTCCTTTTTATCTTTTATTTCCAAATCAAATTATTGGAGTAGAAAGATCCATCTTATTAAACGTGGTTTAGCATCTCTCTTAGTGAGCAAGTATTTTAAGGCAGCATGATTGGTACAAATAATAACCTTTGCTCCAACTAAGTAAGATCTAAATTTGTCAATAGCAAACATAAAAACAAAGAACTCTTTTTCAATTGTTGCATAATTAAGTTGAGCTCCTGCCAAAGTTTTGCTAGCATATGAAATTGCATGATGCTTTTTATCTTTTGTTTGGCCAAGAACGGCACCAACAGCATAATCACTTGCATCACACATTATTTCAAAAGGGAGTGTCCAATCAGGGGGTTGGATGATTGGAGCAGAGACGAGTGCTTTCTTGACAATATAAAAAGCATTTAAGCACTCATCATTAAAATCAAAGGGTGCTTCTTTAGCAAGTAGGTTTGTTAAAGGCCCAGCAATTTGAGAGAAATCTTTTATGAAGCGTCTATAAAAACCAGCATGCCCAAGAAAACTTCTAAAACCCTTAACATTCGTAGGAGGTGGAAGCTGCTCTATGAATTCTATCTTAGCTCTATCCACCTCGATCTCATGCTCGGACACTCTATGTCCCAGCACTATGCCTTCCTAAACCATGAAATGGCATTTTTCCCAGTTCAGGACTAAGTGCTTTTCCTCATATCTTTGTTAGACCTTGTCCAAATTTTCAAGGCAATCATCAAAGGTTTTCCCATAGATAGAGAAATCATCCATGAAAACCTCCATGATTTGTTCAATCATGTCAGAGAAAATGGACATCATGCACCTTTGGAAAGAAGCAGGAGAATTGCATAAGCCGAAAGACATTCGACGATATGCATATGTCCCATAAGGCCATGTGAAGGTGGTCTTACTTTGATCATCGGGATGGATGGGAATTTGATGGTAGCCCGAGTAACCATCAAGGAAACAGAAGAAAGAATGTTTTGATAACCGTTCCAACATTTCATCTAGATCTAGACAACTAGAGGGACCTCTCTCCTTCTCTACATCTAATTGAAACCCTAGCTTTTGCTCCGGAGAAGAATAATGAGATGAGATGGGTCCTCAGGGGTCAGGGGCCTTGCTTATATAGCCTCCTCAAATGAATGTGGGCCGTTGGATCAAACCGACCTATATGAAGGGTTTAGATTCATCCTCAAAGGCGGTGGAGGACGATCCACGAAGCAGAGCCTGATTGACTGCAGAGGCAGGGCGGGGGCCCTAGGGGCTAGGGCGGGTGCCCTAGCTCCGGGCCCGTTTCGCCTCCCGTTCGTTCTGGTGTCTCCTGGAACCTTCTAGAGTATAGAAAATTGTGCGGTTGATAATTATCTCTATTTAAACATGACATGTAGGCCTTTCCTTGGTATTTCCTGATAACCCACCTGCAGAAACAGACATTCACCAAAGCTTGTGGAATTCTGTTAGTATAAACCCTAATTCTAGCTATTGGTTTCATTTAGATCCTTTTCCTTGTTTAGTTGACGGTTATAATTGGTACTTAAGGACCGTCAACAATGCACCTAGATGCTCCTTATCTTTTTTCTTAAAAGTTAGGACCTCCGTTCGAAGATGAACGACTCTAGAGATGGGAAAGAAGGCTAAGTAGAATTTGGCTAGAAGGGTCTCCTAGTCTCCTTGTACACTCCCTACGTGTCGAGAATACCAATGTTTGCCTACTCCCATCAAAGAGAATGGATATAAATTCCATTTCAAGATATCTTGTGTAATGCCTTGAATATGAAGACATGAGCACAATTGCTCGAACTCACGTAAATGGGAGTAGGGATTTTCATCTTCTTCCCCAAAAAAAGGTTGTGCCTGAACCATCGCTATGCAAGCAGGGCAAAGCTCACGACTACCGTTCCCCGACAACAACGCCAGAAAGCTTGTGGACACCAAAGGTGGCACAAAGGGTAAACCGCAAGCGCACGACTGTCAAGGTAGCTTTCACCCAAGAGTATTCCTAGGGTATCGAATCCACGGGGAACGTGAAGTGTACTTAACAAAGAACTAAGTTCGTCATATGATGACACAAGGGGTTTATGATAGGTTGGGTAGAGAGGATCTCTATGGTTATGAAACTAGCAAGGCAAGGTAAGATACAAAGGTTGTTCACTTCGGGCAACTAGGCCATTTAGCAACAGAAAGGGATGCGAAGGGTGCTAAACCGCCTAGCACAAGAAGGGCTACGCTTTACGAACTTGACCAAACGTGGTGGGATCAAAGCCTAGATAGGTTTGTCACCCCTACTAGGTACCACAAACAAACCGTTGGACAAGCCGCAGACACAGGTAAGTGTATAGACTACACACCACGTCTACACTATATCTTACTACTCTAATCCAGATCCTGGTGAAATTGATTAGAGTACCGGTTTAAGGGCGGTGAACCAATGAACAACTAAAGTAAATACTTTACCAGAACTAAAGATCAATTACAATAAAAGAATCTCAAATGCAGACTTACAAGAGAGAAGGCTACATCCGCAGAGGTACAGCTTCGAGAAGACACCAGAGAGGCCCGACTCTCCTCCAGACTTTCCTCACTCTCTCCCTATTTTCTATGCTACTAGTAGAACAGGGCTTCGCCTTGTAGAGTGAGTAGGTCCTCCTTGGTGTGTCTTGAATGAAAGAGAGTGAGGGGGTATTTATAGTGGAGAGGTGGAGTAAGGGCTACTCCACCTCCATGTCATCGATCCACGTGATGGGTGATGAGAGTCCTTGGATCCCAACCGCCTTCAAATCAAGGGTGGACAGGAATTGAGCATGTGCTTCTTTGCACGGTGGCATGCAAATGACGATGGGATAAAGGAGTGGCCACCAAGCCACCTTGGGGGGTGAACCCCCTATGAATGTGGGACCACTCCAGACCTTCTAGAAGCATGGCCCACATGTCATGGAGTGGTTAGAACTTTGGTGGTGCCCATTGATGGTCGGCCGATCTGCCACAAGAGGCGTAGTGACCCCCTTACTATGACAAGTGGGCCCTTCTATCATGTGGGTGCTTGGGGAGACTGGTGGGCCCCATACGGTGGTCGATCAACCTCCCTATGGTGGGTCCCACTAGCTCATTTCTCTCCATTTCCTGTAGTCCTCCAAGAAGTACTCCATGGACATGTGGAACTATTTATTGGATGAAATATACTCATGATTTTCTTATGTCCCTTCCTTATGAGGTTGTTGACGGTGATTTTGAGTATAGAAAATTATGACATTTTCACCATCAACAAGGACTAGTCGGAAAACTCGGGTGGATGGCCTATCTGAACTGCAGTCGCCTTGATGTGAGCTTCAATCTTCTCGATCTCTGGTGTAACAGGTAGCTTGGATAGCTCGCAGGCGGCGACCGCCAAGTTACTACTTGGGGTATGGTACACCGGGAGTCGCCCAACTTGTCAAAGTCTTGCTGGAGATTATGTTGTGGGAGGTGGTTGTCCTCTTGTTTGCGCTCGTGTCGTTCCCGTGCCAAGCGAGCCTGGTCGCGGCGTTCCCGTTCATGCCTTTCCTGCTAGGCACGTTCCAACTCACGCCTTTGTGCGCGTTCGGTGTTACGCTGCTCTCGGGTGGTGCGTTCGGCATCCGTCTCGCCGTTGTGGGCGACACTATCAGCGGAGGCTTGAAAAATCATGCCTCTGAAACTGGGAGGGAACTCTGGGAAGTCGCTTGACGAGCCGGAGTCGGTTGCTTCAATCTTGGTGACGGAGGTGGATTCAGGCGAAGCCGTGCCGTCGAGAGATGCCTCTTGGTCGGAATTATCAGTGATCCCGGAGATGACGACCATGTTGACAACGGGTGTCGCCCGGATGAGATTGGAGAATTCCGGGAGGGCCTGGTGTTGAACAAAAACCGCCTGGTTGTGAAGCTGGGCATCGTCGACGGGGGGTGCGATAGTTGCCTTTGGTGGGGTTTGGTGGCGATAGGGACGACGACCGTGATGACCGGAGAGTCTGCGTGGTACCGCCTACATAAGGTCGATGTAGTCGGTGATTCTAGCATTGGAGTGGTCGATGACGTCGATCAGATCGTCCATGCTAACGACCTTCCGTGGGTGCTACTTTGGCATGGCGGGAAGGTGTGCGGGTGGCGGCAAAGATCCGACGGACCAAGACATAGATCCAATCTGGAGTACGGTGCCAGCTGGAGGGAGGACCATCGAATCGTGGAAGGTCCTTGACAAGCAATGGAGTCGTTGCACACACCCCCTACCTGGCACGCCAACTGTCGACGAAATATGCATCGCAGGCTACCTAGGGGGTTGTTGGGGATATTACCTCGGCATATCCCTAGGGACCTTATGGGTGTGCCGACCAGACTACGGCCCAGCCCACGAGGCCTTGCGGCACGCGACTAGCCCGCCGTGCTTGCCAAGGACTCCGAAGAAGCCTTGCTCGTCAAGAAGGATCCTAAAAGATAGGCTCGGACCCCTTACCTAACGGGGCCGATCGTAATCTGTTCGGATATGGAAACTATAACCCTACTCCTCGGCTATATAAGACAGGCAGGGACCCCCTCCAAAACGATCCCTCTACAATCCCCTAGATCGCATCTACGGGTCTTGTAACCTAATACTCGTATAATCTAGCCACCAAAACACAGGACGTAGGGTATTACCGTGATTTGCCGACCTGAACCTATCTAAATCGCCGTGTCCACGCTCTCTGTGTTGCGGTTGATCGCCGTCGCCACACCTCCACCTACAATCTACTACCGTGGGATACCCCCTAGGTATACTGCGACACTTATTTCATCGAAAGTTGGCGTGCCAGTTAGGGGGTGTGTGCATTGACTTCATGGCTCGTCAAGCGGTTATGTTCCTGAATTCGATGGTCCTGTCGACAGTCGGCACCGTACTCCAGATCGGATCCATCTCCTGGATCATCGGATCTACTCCGCGAGGGGCTGACACGCCAACACTCGTGTGGCGTCCCACCACGCCGATACATCGCCCGCGAAAGAAGATCAGCACCGATGACCTGGTCGACGCTATCGACCGCTCCAACGCTAGCATCACCGGGTGCATCGACCTCATTCAGGCGGTGCGACGTCAACTCCCTGGCCATCACGGCCGCCGACCACGTAGCCGCCGACCTACGAAGGCGACGACTGTCATGACCAAAGGTATCCACCTTCCTACGACGATGCCCCATGATCTCAGCAACCAGGCGACACTCCTCCAGCGACAAGTGTCCCAATCGGTTTTCAACCAGATCTCAGCGCCTCCCGTCGTGAACACCGTCATCATCTCCGCAATCGACAGCGACTCCGAGCAAGAAGTATCTCTCGATGGCACCACCTCCCCAGGTTTGACCACCAGCGCGGGGACCGAAGTCGCAAGCTCATCCAGATCGACCGGCATCTTCCCAGAATTCCCTCCGGACTTCGGAGGGAGGATTTTTCAAGTCTTCGTTGATAGTGTCGCCCCGACAACGAAGCAGATGACGAACGCGCCGCAAGGGAGCAGCACAACGCCAACCGCGCACAGAGGCACGATGACGAACGCCGCGAGCAAGAAAGGAACAACCAAGAGCATCTCGAGCAAGAGCGCATTGCACGAGAACAGCGCGAGCAGGATCAGAGGAATCATGGCCATCTCCCATGGCGCAATCTCCAGTATGAGTTCAAGATGATGGGCAACGTCCCGGTATACTGAACCCCCAGCGCCAATCTAGCGGCAGCCGTCTGCGAACTATCCAAACTCCAAGGCACGCCTATGGTCGAGAAGATAAACGCCCACATCAAGGCGGCCTCACTCCAGGTAAAAAAGAAGCAGCGAGTGGTCGAGTCCTCGGGTCAGTCCCACAGCAGGAACCACTCACGAAGCCCCCCAAGAGAGCACCATGGAGGATCCCCAGGACACGATGAGGAAGACCATGATGAGGCCCGACGGGGTTGAACACTGGAACCTGTGTACCGGAGCCCTTCGAGGGATCGAAGATAGAGACCCCCATGGTACGACGACAGAGAGGACGTCCGAATCCGGCGTCACTAGTCACCAACCCTGCCACGTCGAAGCCCTCCGATACAACACCGATGGAGATCGCCAAGGTATGATGATGACGAGCATCACAACCCCAGATACAATCGAGCGCCAGCACCCAGAGCTACCAGGGGACTACGCCTCTTCTCAGCCCGCCTGCGCGCCATCCGCTGGCCCCAGAGCTCCAAAGTGACATCAGTGGAGAAATACGACGGCAAGGCAGATCCGGAACAATGGGCCTCCACATACGAGATCGCCGTGTACGCCGCTAGAGGAGACCAAGACGTGGTGGCAAACTACCTACCAGTAATGCTGTCAACATCCAACATCGGCTGGCTACAGAAGATCCTAGAAGGCACCATCGACAATTGGGAAGACCTCAAGGAAATCTTCATAGAAACATACAAAGCCACGTGCATCCAGCCAGGAACACGCTACGACCTGGAAACCGTCCGCCAGAGAAGCAACGAGAGCCTCTGAGAATACATCAGGCGTTTCTCCGACAAACACCTGAGCATAACAGAGATCTCCGACCCGGAAGCCATCGCCATCTTCTCCAACAGTCTACGAGCAGACGACCTCTGAAACAAGCTGGCCCGGAAGAACGTAAAAACCATAGAACAGATGATGATGATTGCCAACCCCTACACCAATCAAGACGACGCCGCTCGCAGTAGAGAGAACAGGCGGCGCTATTCCCGCTCTCTAGAACGAACAAGGGACAACAACAGCCGACCAGACTACCAGAACGTGAAAGGATCCAGCGACCATCGCGACCACCAGTCAGGTAACTCAGAACGCCGACCACAGAGGTACGACCGCAGGCAAGACAATCGCTACGTCGCCAACACTAACGCTCGCCCAGAGAAGAACTACGACGACGACTATGAGAAGATACTCGACGGGCAGTGCCGCATACACAAGAACACCAAGCACTCCCTGCGTGCGTGTAATCTCCTCAAAGACACCATGCGGGAAAGAGCTGACAAAAGGAAGAAGGAGGACGGCGCTAACATGGGCAGAGACAAAGAACCACCGGCACCAGGATTCCGAGCAGCTTCAGCAACATACTCCATCTTTGGAGGTAGCGTGGTCATCGAAGGAGAAAGACGACGCCGCCAAGTCCGAAAGGACGTATACTCAGTCACGGCCACAGGAAACAATACGGCCAACTCCCGATACCTCGACTGATCGGAACAAACCATCAGCTTTTCTGGGGAAGACAAGTGGACGGATTACAGATACCCAGGTCGATACCCACTCATCATCGACCCCACCATCGCCACATGCCGTTTCAGGAAGGTACTGATCGATGGTGGTAGCGCCCTCAACATACTCTTCACCGACGCATTCCACCAGCTCGACTATTCGCAGAAAGATCTCCTCCCAGCGAACTTCCCCTTCTGGGGATCATAACAGACAAAGCATCCAAACCAGTAGGGCAGATCATCCTACCAGTACAGTTCAGCGACCAGGATCATTTTAGAGTAGAGAACATCAACTTCATCATCGCCGACATCGAAACAGCATACCACACGATCCTTGGTCGCCCGACACTCGCCAAGCTTATGGCAGTCCCACATTACACATACATGGTGTTGAAGATCCCGACACAACAAGGCATCCTCAGCCTTCGCACCAACCTAAAGATAGCTTACGAATGTGAGCAACAGACCATCAGTACCCTCGAGAAGAATCATGCCAAGGACACATACAACTCCAACTCCAACGACAAACACACCGCAAAGAAACCAAGGGAGGCAGAACAAGCGACGACCGGCGCCGACCCCCTCCGCATCCATACATAGAAGCTGTCGACCCCCAGGGCCGCTAGAAGTGAAAAAGTAATCATGTACTACGTCTTTCTCGAATAAATGAATAAAGGTACCTTGTTTTTTCGCTCAAATCCTCAAAACGCGCATACAACGTTCAACATCCAAGACAAAGAATTAAACACTCCCTGTTCGACGACCTCTCCAAAACACTGCCATAGTGTTCGACGCCCTCTCCAAAACACTCCCATAGTGTTCGATGACCTCTCCAAAAAACGTACTACGGCGTTCTCTCCAAACAGCCTGGCCATAATTGGAAGCTTTCGAATCTGGCCTACCAATTTTATAACGCATGGAAGTAGCTACCCCATACGCTATGATCACATCGATAAGCCTCTCAAATAACGTCTCCCTATTAAACGGGAAACGCCGTTTGCGTCAAAAGTCATGAGGTTATGTGCACAGAGTCTGTATACGACCACGACACGGTCGACGACTCTATAGGCAGCATGGCTTGCGCCCAGCGTCTGTAGGAACGGACTCCACAGGCCTCAGTCACGCCACGATCGAGCCTCTCGGAAAAGGGTTCTGTCTCAGGCATCTCTCTAAGCGTGCATGAGTTGTTCGCTCTCTGCGCCGTGGGTTGTCAGCATCCTACCCCCTTGGTAATCCTCACGGTACCTACGCGTGCAGAGTCTCTAGCACCACGATAAGGGCCTTAGGGAACCCAAGGACGAACGATTCATCGCTACGGCTCAAGACTTAGCGGGAGCGACAGGACATACAAGTGAACCAAAAGCTCACCGCCCGGATATACACAGCTTTGCAGTGTTCACTTACAAGTCCGAACCTTTTGTATCCAGAATACAAAATTACTGCTCTACAGCAGCAAAAAAATCCACATCCTTAACAACGAGCTCCGCCACACAATCAGCTTCAGTCTCCAGACGATCCGCCGCCTCATCAGACGCCCCGAGCGCAAAACTAGTCGCTGCCAGACCAATATTAACCTTCGAGTAGTGCGACCGCAACATAGCAAGGCCATGAGCAGCCACACTCCTCGCCGCTGACGTCGTAAAGGACCGAAGCCTGACCCACAGGCCTCAAACCGTCGAGACCACACTCTCCGCGGTCGGGAGCTCAGCACGCTCAGGAATCAACACCCGGCCAACGACACACTCCACCATTGGGGCAACCTCCCGAGCGAACGACCAGAAGCCATCATAATAAGCATCCAACCTCGCCTGAAGGTCTGCAAATTGAAGTTGTACGCGCTCCCGATAAGCTAGGAACACAATAAACACCGGATAAGGCGTCCATACAAGCCAAATGGCGGGTGAGTAACCAATACCTTCGTGCATTGCCCACATCTTGTAAGTCTCCTGCTCGGCAACAACGGCCCTATTCTCCGCAAGGCGTCCCGCTTCACAAGCGCTAGCAAGCTCTAAAGAAGAACAGGTCACCACATGGCCATAAGACAAGTACTCAAACCAAAGGAACACCAAGGACTTACGGATGGAAAGCTCCTCGACCTTCTCAACATGAGAACGAAGCTCCGTATTCTTGCGCTCACGCTCCAGAACCTCACCCTCCAAAGCCTGCGAACGCCGATGCGCCGCGTCCAAACTATCTTCCAGCCCCGCAAACTGGCTCGAAACACGAGCAACCTCCCCACGCAGCCGCTCATTTTCATCGGCCAACTTGGCAAGCTGATCGGCCAGCATCTTCCGCTCCTTCTCCGCAATGAAAAGCACTTGCGAGTAGACAACATCGGTAAAGCAAAAGAGGGCGCGACGACTAAGACGGACACAAGAAACACAACAGTCACCTTCACCCGTCTAAGCAGATCATTTGCATCATTAACAAAGACCGCCGCTTCTGCCTCAGCCTCATCGTCCTCAACTACAATGAAGTCTTCACCATCATGACGAACGGTCCGGACCAGCCTCGGCCTAGAGTTACCCCCTATACGTGGAATCTCCTCCAGCAAATCAGGCTCCTCCGGCAGTGCCGTCGTCCTCCTCCGCTTCATCGGTTCAGCATTGACACTACAAAAGGATCGACCTCCGGAGCAACCGTTAGAGGATCCTCCGCAAATAGCACCCCATGACCAGATGAATCAACAACCGGAGCACTCGCCACATCAGGTTTCTCCTGATACCCTGAAGGACCAGCCAATTCCGAAGCATCACAAACTCTCAGAAGCGGAACACCACCAGAAGCTCCAGGTACAGCAACATCAGGGCCAGATGTATCTTCGTCGATTGGTGACCTGCCAAAGAGGCACACCGTAAGCAAACAGATGAAACCCCCCAGCGACTCAGGCAAAACAAAGACGAAGCACTCACAAGCTCGACTTCTGGTGCGCCCTCGCAAAACGACGAGGCTCCCCACCAGAACCTTCAGAAACAACCGTCGGCAAACGACTTGTCGCCAGAACGGCATCCGAAATACCGACCCCAACATCCGCTGGAGCAGGCGAGACGACAATCGACGCCTTAGGCCGAGACACCTCAACGCCCGATTCAGAACCCCCTTCACCGTCAAGGCTCACCGCTGACACATCATCCTCGCCACTCGACCCTTCGTCGGTCCATCCAGAAATCGAGGACGACAAACGAGGAATGTTTTCCTTGATAACAAACTTACCGCCTGTACTAACAGACGGGTTCAATTTCTTCTGGGGCGAGGCAGCCGGGCGCTTTCCCAACGGGTCATCACATGCTCAGCGCCTCCCAGTAAGCGGCTCAGGAACTCCCCTTTGACGAGAAGAGTCACGACCATCCACCTTTCGCGACCTGGTCCCCCGCCTCGACACAGGATCAACACCCACAGGCCACTCCTTGGATGGGACTCTGGAAAAGTAAACGGCGTGATCCTGCCAATGCAACTACAACGCTTCATCAGAACGAGGACCAGTGCACAGGAAATGGATAGCTGATAGCAGGGAAAATAAGTACGCACCGCAGGAACAGGGACCCCAACACGAAATGGTTCCCTCGGATTCTTCATATATGGATAACCAAGGTCAAGAATCAAAGAAATCTGACCTCGTGCTTCTTCTGGCGTAATGATCTTCGAGGTCTCACGAGTAGGGTCGTAAGGAATGCAAGTAGACTCCTATTCTTGCATGGCTGACAACGCCTCGTGATAAAATTCCAGCCAACTGCAACCCCATCAAGCGTTGATCGATCGATCAGCCCAAGCAATTCCTTCACCTGTCCCATTGCCTCCAGCGGCGGATTGGCCAACCACGTGCATACGGTTCCTCCTGTAGGATACAGAACTAGTGGGATCTATAGTCCGCCACTTTGGAAGACAGAGGACTGGCGACATACGACTCCACCATGCCCTGCCGGAGTTGAAGATAAACCGAACTGACAACCCGGGATGTGGCAGTTCCATTTCGCTTAAGGCGAAAGAAATAGCGGAACAACTCGAAATGGGGCTCAATCCCCAAATACGCCTCACAGAAATGAACAAAAATCGAGACGTGAAACACAGAGTTGGGATGAAGATTACATAACGAAATCTCGTAGAAGTCCAGAAGACCCCGAATAAAAGGGTGAACAGGGACTCCAAAACCACGCCAGAAGAAAGGCTCAAAGACCACAAGCTCACCGGTATTAGGCGTCGGAAATTCCTCCCCGGTCATCGGCCTCCACTCAACAAGGGACCGATCCTAAAGAACGCCGACATCCACAAGAAGCTGGATGTCCACCACCTTAAGGGTGCGCTTGGACCAATCCCGAGCCCAACCCGGAAGCACATCCTCCAACCTCTCAGTAGACTCCCCCGTCTTCTTCGTCGATGAGCGAGTATTCAGTTTTTTCTTGGGCACCATCGACGGACCACGGCGGAAGAGGTTAGGGTTTGCCGAAGAAGATGGAGGTGGAAGAAGAACATAAGACACAAGATTAGAATGCGAATGTGGAAACCATCGCCGCCGCTAAAAATGCCCTTTATATCAAGCGGTGCGTCCCTTGGAAACCCAGGGTTTTTGGGAAACCGCAATGGCCAAATACAAAACCACCATGACGACTCCTCTGCGCAGTAACTTGGGCTGCTAACCGCGCATCAATCCGACCCACAAACTTTCCTTACAAGTTTTTTATTCCGTATTTACTTACCAAAGTCCATATTCGCAAATTACGGAAAATGATTTCTGAAAAACTACTAACACCACAGTCCTGGGGATTGAGCGTACAATCTTGTTATGATTTCCTTTTTTCGGGAACAGTAACAGAGCTTCAGCACACCAGTCAAATCTCACAGGACATACGCTACAACACCAATCGGGAACTTCGCTGATGTGAAGCGACGACTCAACCACCTGTTCGCAGACTCGACCAGGCTCGGGGACACCGCCCAGGGATACACCAAGCAAGGATCGAGGACTGTCTCCACAGCGAAAAAGCAACGGCATCAAAAGCAAAACACCCGGGGACTGCAACCCGAGGACTGAGAACAAAGCAACATGACCCTGATGCAAGAACCTGACAAGCCTCTTACATTAGGCTCCGGGACTACGGGTATTCATAGTCATTTCTACTGAACCCATATTCCGGCATTCTTCCTATAAATCATAATGCAAGAACTTTACAAGTTTCTTACATCAGGCTCGGGGACTGTGGGTATTTGCAGTTATTTTTCCAAAACTCATACATCTAGTATCTTTATAAAGCTCGGCACCATGCTTATGTTCTCGACAAACCTCTGTTGTTTCCTGTTGTCTTATTGCAGAGCTTAAGTGGGTACACTTCACCAGGGAACAAGCCGTTCAAAAGTTTTTTCTTCTTTAGCACGTCACATCCTCTGACAGGCAGACGTAGCATTCACCGAAGGCAATCTACTCGCACACCGGGCCACGACGTCCTCGACCAGTCCGACCTGGTCGGGGGGCTTCTCCAACCACAGCCCGACCAGATAACCTGGTCGGGACCCTACAATAACGACCTCACGCGACGCCGACCAAATGTACACCTCCGAAGAAGTTGCTGCTCACTCGCTAGAAGGATATAACGTGCTCGGGGACTTGTTGGGGATATTACCTCGGCATATCCCTAGGGACCTTATGGGCCTGCCGACCAGATGACGTCCCAGCCCACGAGGCCTTGCGTCACGCGACTAGCCCGCCGTGCTCGCCAAGGACTCCGAAGAAGCCTTGCTCGTCAAGAAGGATCCTAGAAGATAGGCTCGGACCCCTTACCTAAAGGGGCCGATCATAATCTATTGGGATATGGAAACTGTAACCCTACTCCCCGGCTATATAAGGCGGGCAAGGACCCCCTCCAAAACGATCCCTCTACAATCCCCTAGATCGCATCTACGGGTCTTGTAACCTAATACTCATATCAATCCAGCCACCAAAACATAGGATGTAGGGTATTACGGTGATTTGTCGGCCCGAACCTGTCTAAATCGTCCATGTCCACGCCCTCTGTGTTACACTTGATCGCCGTCGCCACACCTCTGCCTACAATCTACTACTGTGGGGTACCCCCTAGGTAGACTGCAACGCGTATTTCGTCGACAGGGGTACCCTATGGTATTAGATTGTATGCGAAGGTGTGGCGACGTCGATCAAGTGAAGGACTGGAAACGGTGACCAAGGGGTGAATGGGAGCCAAATAAAAATTCCTTTTGGACGAACTTGACCCGTCCCAAGCACGTCCCAAAGAAAGAACTAGGCTCACGACCCACAAGTGGGTGGATGTTCTAGGAGATGTCCTAGGAACACAGCGGAGCTAGCCACGAACACAGAGAAACAATCTGCGAAAAGAGCTGAGGAAAAACTGCACCAAACGAGGCTCCGAACCAGATGGAACTGAGCCACCGGACTATAGCGAGTAGTCCGGAGCTCAGGACCAACGCTCTGTCCAGCCGAAACAGCGCAACACAGTGAGCAACTGACCTCCGGACTAGGGGCTCCGGACCAGACCGACGTCACCTCCGGACCAAGGAGGGTGGTCCGGTGCTCACTTCTGCCTTCGCCCAAAATAGTCCAGTAAGGACCCGACCTCCGGACCAGATAACCAGACTACCTCGTCGGACCAAGGAGAGTGGTCTGACGCATGGTAGGAAAACTTAGCAGAGCCACCGGACCACTAGTCAAAGGTCCAGAGCTCAAACGCCAAGTAGTCCGGAGGGTGGTCCGACTCCCCTCGCTGCTTGTCACAGGAAAAATCACGACCACCGCACCACTTGTCTTGGTCCGAAGCTTAGGGGGAAGGTGGTCCGAAGCTTAGGGGGAAGGTGGTCCGAGGCTTTCAGCAGAAAACTGTTCTTCACGAAAATCGTTTCCACTCTGCCAAATCTTCTCAAGACTCAACCAAACGATCACCAACTGCAACTAAACTTTGTAGGCATGATCCTAGTGCAGTTGGGGAGCTATCCCGAAGAAATCATCACTCAATTTGGAGAGGATAAACGAGAACACTTGGATTTGGGGGAGAAAGAGCAAAACGAAGAACACAATCACGAAATCGAAGCCACCATGGCTTACGGAGGTTACGACCTCCGATTCCTCGCGACAAACTCAAGTTCTTACAAAGGTTGGTGGAAGCAACCTAGGGATCTCATGAACTAGAGAGAGAGAGTTGGGGCAAATGATTAGGGTTCAAGAGATAGGATGAGGGATACCCCTTCACCCCCTACTTATCGGGCTTTGGCTATTTCCCAAAGACCCCCCTAGATACATTGAGTGAACTACCTAGCCTAAGCATTGTAGTCCAAGCTCTGGAAAATATCTCCCGCATTTTGAATGGACGGCCCCGCTTCCTGCCGGGAGTTGCTGTCGCCTCGACGCAACCTCCAGGATTCTGCCACGTGCCATCCCCGCTTCCTCGGAAGCTCCGCCTAGGTTTTGAGGCCCAAACCCAGGAAACCCACCACCGGTAGCTTTGGGCTCAACTACCGAACCCCGAGTTTTGCGGCCCAAACTCGGAAACCGACGCGGATGGTTTTGAGGCCCAAACCACCAAACCACTCGACGCGAGCCACCTTGTCTTCGCCCGGTCAGACTCTGAGTCCCCTGAGCCTCTGCTCGACTCACGCGTCCACCGTCTTGACTCGGCCGACTCGGTCTACCTCCGTGTCTTCTCGCACTCGCCGGTGCCAAGTACTAGCCACCACAGCTAGTCCGCCGGCACCCATGGTCCCTCAGTCCGAGCCCCGCTTCCGCCCTTCACCGCTCTCAGTCCATCAGCACGGCAAGCCTCTACTCGACCTTCTCCACGCCATTGACCACTGTCACTAGGCATAGCACTTGCACACCACAAGCCGATAGACAAGCACACATTTCTGCTTTCGCAGAGGTTAGGGTAAGCCACTCAAACTGAAACACTCACGTGTTGGACGATCACTCATCATCAAAGCTGAACATACATGGGTACTTATCCACCATGTGTTCGCATCAAGCGTAACACAAAGAGCGTAGACACGACGATTTATACAGATTCAGGCCGGCAAATCGCCGTAATATCCTACGTCTTGTGTTTTGATGGCTGGATTGATTTGTGTATTATGTTACACAAGGTGTCGATGATTCGTTTCGAGGGGGTCCCTGCTCGCCTTATATAGCCCTGGGGCAGGGTTACACTTTCCATATCCTAACAGATTACGATTCGTCCCTTAAGGCAAGGGATCCGAGTCTATCTAATAGGATCTTTCTTGGCAAGCAAGACTTCTTTGGAGTCTCTGGCGAGCACGATGGGCTGGTCGCGTACCACAGGGCCTCATGAACTGGGCCGTCTTCTGGTCGGTAGGTACATAAGGTCCCTGGGGATATGCCGAGGTAATATCCCCCACAGAACCTTCGACGGATTGGGATGCATCGACTAGATTGACCTCTGGTTTGCTTGTAAGTTTAGCCTTGGTTCATGTCTCGTTTGTACGACTATATTGTGTAACTCGTGCAAGCTCGGTATGAGCTAGTTATCGGTTTGAATCTATTGTTCATGGGGCTGCATTGCTTCAATCTCACATGAATCGTGGCTTCAAGCTAGTTATCGGTTCTATTAGATTGACGATCTAATAGATTTATCAATTTATCGATATTGTCTATTATTGTGATTGTCACATGTTGCGGGTTCGAGACATGTATTCGGTTATTAGAACGGTTTGAGTGTTATTGGATCTGGCTCAACATACGTGGTACCGCTGCATCTACCGGACCCCACTGCCATGTGTGTTGAGTTATGTCTGTCCAGACTTAGATCCGTCCGAGGCTGGATACATGGATCTTGTTCAAGCTTCATGGATCCCATATCGGCTAACGTAGCCGATATGGTTATGCTTCAATTATACGATGCATGTGCTTTGTCGTCTCAATCTATTAGATCTATTAAATATACTTGATGTGGCCTGGTTTGTTTACTTTTATGGCTGCATGGAAACACCCCAATGCTAGTAAATCGGTGAGGTTATCGGGTTAATTATCATCATGACTGCATGAGAACACACCTCTGTTGATTGTTAATCTTTATCTGGTATACTTGGTAGATTTAGTAGTTTGATGACGATAATGTTACACATGTCGCATCTTTACCTTATGCTCATCATATGATCGGCTAATCATGCACCTTATGCTTAATATCCTGTGACAGCCGTTTGTATATCATTATTACGTTTTACACTGTCCGGAGTTAACTCTTTAGTCAGTCTCCTATATTCATCGGTTATATGAGAGCCGCACACTCATGTAACTGTCTGGCAAGTCTGGCAGCAACCGGCAGGTTTCATAATTTGACGTTTCATTTCCTTGTCAATTGCAGGTCAAATTGACCGGCACGCCTATAATCGATCATCGAAGTGGCCTAAGCCACTTAAGAGGTTTAGGAGATCAAGCTCTGCTGTTACACGGCCTCCGCAGACCTTACGCTGTGCTAACGCCAGAAGCCCCATTTTTGGCATCAACACCAACTTCATATAAGTTAAATGTCCTTATGTACATGCCACGACCTACATCAAAAGGTATGATGTAGATTATTTAGAGTTTTAGTTATTAAAGCCATAGATATTTGTTACATCAAAATACCAAGATCTCTGAATGGCGAGTTAGCATATTCTTATCTTGTGATAATAATATGGACTTGTTGTTGCTCTGTTGCACTATTTTTTACCCCAAATATATATGCATTAACAATCCATAGCTTTTTCTATTAAAAAAAGATTTTCAAGAGTAGTGGATTCAGAAGTCCATTTACTGGTCTTCAGAAATAAAACTTGATTTAGTGGACTTGAACTTGTGTGGTCTATAGTTTCCTCAAGTTACTTCATTTGCTTTCCCTGCTTCCTGATTCCTGTCAAGATTTGTCATGCAGTCTGCAACTACATGGGGAAGTGTCTGTTTGAAATCTAATCCAATATAAGCATAAGACTGAAGGTAATGTGCCATTCTGAAAGTGTTAGGGATGGTCACCAACTCATTAGGATGACAAAACACTGTTGGCTTCGATTTTTTTTTCTGGTATTGGACAGATTTAGAAAAAAAATATTTCAAAAATGGTGTGGGTTTGCAAAGTTTCATGATTATATTAAAAATCAAGGAAAATTCCTATATTATATCATTCCATTAGCCAGAAATGAACTGTTTGTGTACTTTTGACTTGTGAAATCACCTTGGTTGATGATGGATGTGCTCCCTGCTCCCAAGCATGGGTATCCTGGCTCATGAATTCTCACCTTAAGTTCTTATAGGCTTTTTATCATGAGCACTTTTGGCCTAATAAGTATTATGAACTTCACAGATGACTATAAAAAACTAAGATAAAAAACATGGATACAGAGGATGAATACATATTCCATGCTTATATAGACATCTGATACAGTAATCCTTCATCGAGGTTAACTTGCATGTCTTCCTCAAGTTTCAGGTACTTTGCTTTTCTCTTTGCTTGTTAGCTTTATGCAATGAGATAAGCAGGAGTAGCATTCCCATTTGGAGACTGATGCCAACGAATGCTTGGAAGCTGTCAACAACTACCAAAAGCCACTATAACACCGTGCTGGAAGAAAATTTGATATAATTTTGGAATTGGACATGGTTAAGTTAACCAATTCTTTTACATATTTTAGTTAGTTATTCATGGAATGTTTCAAATTATCTTTGTACCAGATAACAGAACTTTAGATGCTGCACTTTATATGTTTTATTATTGCACTTTTAATTCAGCGAATGACAGTGTTATTTCTTCTCATTGTTATGAGCAAATTGATTTTCTTATTGTCATATGAGAAAAAAAAACTTGTGAGCAAATATAAGTTTAATATGGGTATTTAATTTTACGTACTATTATCTTATTGTGCGATCTATATATTTTTAGTATAAATATTTTGTTGCTTTGCCCCGTAGCAACGCACGGGCACGATACTAGTTAAGCATAACATCAGTTAAGTGAACCAGGGGATTCCCACAATTAAATTCTTTTCTAAGTAAAACAGAATGTAGTCAATACTTTCCTAATGCAAGCTAATCATTCAGATGGTCAAGAAGAACTACAAATGATTAATGAGCTTTACTATGTACTTGCGTTTAGCTAACCTGAATAGCCTCCTTCAGATGCAAAGTAGTTTTAGAGTATTGGATAGATGCTATGCACAATACTGTGGTTTGCAGAACTGTTGAGTAAACTATAGTTTTTTTAGTTTGAGAAATTCCAATCATGACCTATTGTTTCCAAACCACAATTTCTTGATATCACAGTTTTTGAAAACTATGTCATCTAAACAGGCCATAATTTTAATTTTTTTCGTCTCGGGCACCTTGTACAAAATATCATTTACCTACATAAAATTATCACCCTCATGTTTTTCAGTTGACAATAAAGCACATGATGTAGGAATTACAATTACACTACTAGAAGATTGTAATCCGTTACTACCGGAATAGAGAAGTCCGTTACTAACCTATAACTCCTGACTAGCAACATCAGCATCATTAAGCCCAAAATGTTGTCCGTGGCAACTTTCACAATGAGAATCACCATGGCGCCGAGGATAGCTCGTGAAGCGCTTCATCGCTTTTCTTCAAGCTGGACTGCAGCTCTGTTACCAATTCAGCAGCTATGACTTCTATTAATTTGGTAACTAGAACAAGGTAGCTCCGGCAACAAGCCGTGCTCGCCAACACTGACGCCACCGGCGAGGTTCAAAATACTGACCAAGTCCCATGTCTCTTCCCCACCTTGCAGTCCAAGAAGGTGTCCAAAGTGGGTTACCTTCGAAAACAGGCCACACAGGACCAGAAGCTCTAGCTATTACAAGGCCCAATCAGCCCATGAAATCCATTGAGGCCCAGTAACACGGGGGTTCGGCTTCCTGGCCCGTTTCCCCTTGCTTGGTTCTTTCTCTTTAGCAGCGTCAGGTTCAGGAACCACTCCCGCGCCCTCTCTGTTCAGTTCTTCGGGATCCTCCATGTCAACGGTGGTGACAAGCTCCGCCATATCTGAATCCACTTTTTGCAGCACATCCTTCACATTTGACAGCTGAAGCTCAAGAGCCTTCATTTTGTCCCCGGCACGAGCCCGCTCCAGTTTTAATTCCTCATACTTATCCTGCCACTCTGTATAGGATTCTCTCGACCGAGAAGCAACACCAAGCAGACCGTTGACGCGATTGAGCAAGAACGCAACGTCCATGCCGAGGAGCTCAAAGGACTCGAGTGTCTTCTTCCACACCTGGAAGTCCTCGCTGAAAGAGGCTTCCGCTTTGCAGGCCCTGATACCATCAGCGATGCTGACCGTCTCCATGATCACTCCCGCAACGAGGGTGGGATGCAGTTGCTTGAACAGGTACTTGTGAAGAAGCGACTTCTGGGAGCAGCAGAGCTCGTAGTACGTCCTGCGGAGGTGATCGTGGATTTCGCAGTCGATGGCCAGGCAGTCCAGGATGACGTTGACGTCGCTGAAACATGTCAAGTCATTGAAGTCGATCTCTGAATCTGAAATCCCGATGCCGTTCCTGCTGCTGCAATCACATGGAGGCATTTAGCGATTATTGGTTGTGCCGATCTCCGTGTCCGACTCAGTTATAACATCTTCACAGCTTTGTCCTTCTCCTATTTCATTCAGGATTCAGTAGTCAATCTATATATGTCCCATGTGTGATAGATGGATTCATAATTGCAAAATAGCAAGAACTCAATTACCTTTCTTGCACGCTTCCAAATTCTGCAAATTGGGATCTACATCTGCTGTGGTAAATCCTTTTGCTCTGACAATGCATATATACTTGAATGGAAAATGCATAGTCAGGGGTCAAGTTAAATGACAATATATTATGAATGCAAAGATTAAGCAATCCACAGCATCATGCACATTGGGAAAAAACTTTCTTTGTAACGAAATTATCCTCTACTAAAAAATAATTGAAACTGTCAATCTCGTGTCAGTTTATTGAGAAAAAAAAGAAACACCTACCTTGAATTTCGTCGACTTCACAAGCTCAAAAATCATAATGCCTCCAACCTTAATACCATGATCAATTGCAAAACCTCTCCACCCTGCAATGAGTCCCTGCTTGTATCCAAGGTATGTTGTGTGATGGTCCTCTCCATTCTCATCTTCTAGCACAATTCTGATATCTCAATTCGGAAGATGCTTGTCACAAAAGTGTTTAGGTAAACCCTAAAAGAGGAACACAAAAGTCAATGAAATACAAAGAAGCAAAGTGATACTGATCTCCTCAGGTGCCTTGTACTGAATTAGTGGTTGTCTATTTTCTTTAATACTAACATGGAATCTTTCAATGAAGTGTCAAACTGTAATATAAACAGGAAATGCCATTAGCTTGCACATTATTTATTTCCTAGATCTGCTATGCTCTACCCAAGCTTAATTTTCATGAATGCAACTCGAGTGTCTTCTTCCAGACCAGGAAGTCCTCGCTGTAAGAGGCTTCCGCTTTGCAGGCCCAGATACCATCAGCGATGCTGACCGTCTCCATGATCACTCCCGCAACGAGGGTGGGATGCAGTTGCCTGAACAGGTACTTGTGAAGAAGCGACTTCTGGGAGCAGCAGAGCTCGTAGTACGTCCTACGGAGTTGATCGTGGATTTCGCAGTCGATGGCGAGGCAGTCTAGGATGACGTTGACGTCGTTGAAACTTGTCACGTCATTGAAGTCGATCTCTGAATCTGAAATCCCGATGCCATTCCTGTTGCTGCCATCATATGGAGGTATTTCGCTATTATTGGTTGTGCCGACCTCCGTGTCCTCCTCAGTTATGACATCTTCACAGCTGTGTTCTTCTCCTATTTCATTTAGGAGATTCAGTTGTGAGCCTATATATATGTCCCATGTGTGATATATGGATTCATAATTGCAAAATAGCAAGAACTCAATTACCTTTCTTGCACGCTTCCAAATTCTGCAGATTGGGATCTACATCTGCTGTGGTAAATCCTTTTGCTCTGACAATGCATGTATACCTGAATGGAAAATGCATAGTGAGAGGTCAAGTTAAATGACAATATATTATGAATGCAAAGATTAAGCAATCCACAGCATCATGCACATTGGGAGAAAACTTTCTATGTAACAAAATTATCGTCTACTAAAATATAATTGAAACTGTCAGTCTCGTGTCAGTTCATTGAGAAAAAAAAAACACCTGCCTTGAATTTCGTCGACTTCACAAGCTCAAACACCATAACGTCTCCAACCTTAATACAATGATCAATTGCAAAACCTCTCCACCCTGCACTGAGTCCCTACTTGTGTCCAAGGTAAGTTGTGTGATGGTCCTCTCCATACTCATCTTCTAGCACAATTCTGATATCTCTATTCGGAAGATGCTTGTCACAAAAGTGTTTTGGTAAACCCTAAAATAGGAACACAAAAGTCAATGAAATACAAAGAAGCAAAGTGATACTGATCTTCTTAGGTGCCTTGTACTGAATTAGTGGTTGTCTATTTTCTTTAATACAAACATGGAATCTTTCAATGAAGTGTCAAACTGTAATATAAACAGGAAATGTCATTAGCTCGCACATTATTTGTTATCTAGATCTGCTATGCTCTACCCAAGCTTAATTTTCATGAATGCAACTCGAGTGTCTTCTTCCAGACCAGGAAGTCCTCGCTGGAAGAGGCTTCCGCTTTGCAGGCCCTGATACCATCAGCAATGCTGACCGTCTCCATGATCACTCCCGCAACGCGGGTGGGATGCAGTCGCTTGAACAGGTACTTGTGAAGAAGGGACTTCTGGGAGCAGCAGAGCTCGTAGTACGTCCTACGGAGGTGATGGATTTCGCAGTCGATGGCTAGACAGTCCAGGATGATGTTGACGTCGCTGAAACTTGTCACGTCATTGAAGTCGATCTCTGAATCTGAAATCCCGATGCCATTCCTGCTGCTGCCATCACATGGAGGCATTTCGCGATTATTGGTTGTGCCGACTTCCGTGTCCACCTCAGTTATGACATCTTCACAGCTTTGTCCTTCTCCTATTTCATTTAGGAGATTCAGTAGTCAGCCTATATATATGTGCCATGTGTGATAGATGGATTCATAATTGCAAAATAGCAAGAACTCAATTACCTTTCTTGCACACTTCCAAATTCTGCAGATTGGGATCTACATCTGCTGTGGTAAATCCTTTTGCTCTGACAATGCATGTATACCTGAATGGAAAATGCATAGTGAGGGGTCAAGTTAAATGACAATATATTATGAATGCAAAGATTAAGCAATCCACAACATCATGCACATTGGGAAAAAAACTTTCTTTTAACGAAATTATCCTCTACTAAAAAATTATTGAAACTATCAGTCTCGTGTCAGTTCATTGAGAAAAAAAAAAACACCTGCCTTGAATTTCGTCGACTTCACAAGCTCAAAAACCATAACGTCTCCAACCTTAATACCATGATCAATTGCAAAACCTCTCCACCATGCACTGAGTCCCTGCTTGTATCCAAGGTAAGTTGTGTGATGGTCCTCTCCATTCTCATCTTTTGGCTCAATTTTGATATCTCTATTCGGAAGATGCTTGTCACAAAAGTGTTTTCGTAAACGCTAAAAGAGGAACACAAAAGTCAATCAAATACAAAGAAGCAAAGTGATACTGATCTCCTCAGGTGCCTTGTACTGAATTAGTGGTTGTCTATTTTCTTTAATACTAACATGGAATCTTTCAATGAAGTGTCAAAATGTAATATAAAACAGGAAATGCCATTAGCTCGCACATTATTTGTTTCCTAGATCTGATATGCTCTACCCAAGCTTAATTTTCATGAATGCAACTCGAGTGTCTTCTTCCAGACCAGGAAGTCCTCGCTGGAAGAGGTTTCCGCTTTGCAGGCCCTCATACCATAAGCGATGTTGACCGTCTCCATGATCACTCCCGCAAAGAGGGTGGCATGCAGTTGCTTGAACAGGTACTTGTGAAGAAGGGACTTCTGTGAGCAGCAGAGCTCGTAGTACGTCATGCGGAGGTGATCGTGGATTTCGCAGTCGATGGCCAGGCAGTCCAGGATGACGTTGACGTCGCTGAAACTTGTCACGTCATTGAAGTCGATCTCTGAATCTGAAATCCCGATGCCATTCCTGCCGCTGCCATCACATGGAGGCATTTCGCGATTATTGGTTATGCCGACCTCTGTGTCCTCCTTAGTTATGACATCTTCACAGCTTTGTTCTTCTCCTATTTCATTTAGGAGATTCAGTAGTCAGCCTATATATATTTCCCATGTGTGATAGATGGATTCATAATTGCAAAATAGCAAGAACTCAATTACCTTTCTTGCACGCTTCCAAATTCTACAGATTGGGATCTACATTTGCTGTGGTAAATCCTTTTGCTCTGACAATGCATGTATACCTAAATGGAAAATGCATAGTGAGGGGTCAAGTTAAATGACTGGATTTGTAGTGCGCCGAAGAACCCGTCCAAGAATGTGCACCCTGTAGTAAACATATTAGGAATGCAAAGATTAAGCAATCCACAACATCATGCACATTGGGAAAAAAACTTTCTTTGTAACGAAATTATCCTCTACTAAAAAATAATTTAAAATGTCAGTCTCGTGTTAGTTCATTGAGAAAAAAAGAAACACCTGCCTTGAATTTCGTTGACTTCACAAGCTCAAAAACCATAACGTCTCCAACGTTAATACCATGATCAATTACAAAACCTCTCCACCCTGCACTGAGTCCCTGCTTGTATCCAAGGTAAGTTGTGTGATGGTCCTCTCCATTCTCATCTTCTAGCACAATTCTGATACCTCTATCCAGAAGATGCTTGTCACAAAAGTGTTTTGGTAAACCCTAAAAGAGGAACAGAAAAGTCAATCAAATACAAAGAAGCAAAGTGATAATGATCTCCTCAGGTGCCTTATGCTGAATTAATGGTTGTCTATTTTCTTTAATACTAACATGGAATCTTTCAATGAAGTGTCAAACTGTTTAGGTAAACCCTAAAAGAGGAACACAAAAGTCAATGAAATACAAAGAAGCAAAGTGATACTGATCTCCTCAGGTGCCTTGTACTGAATTAGTGGTTGTCTATTTTCTTCAATACTAACATGGAATCTTTCAATGAAGTGTCAAACTGTAATATAAACAGGAAATGCCATTAGCTTGCACATTATTTATTTCCTAGATCTGCTATGCACTACCCAAGCTTAATTTTCATGAATGAAACTCGAGTGTCTTCTTCCAGACCAGGAAGTCCTCGTTGTAAGAGGCTTCCGCTTTGCAGGCCCTGATACCATCAGCGATGCTGACCGTCTCCATGATCACTCCCGCAACGAGGGTGGGATGCAGTTGCTTGAACAGGTACTTGTGAAGAAGGGACTTCTGTGAGCAGCAGAGCTCGTAGTACGTCCTGCGGAGGTGATCGTGGATTTCGCAGTCGATGGCCAGGCAGTCCAGGATGACGTTGACGTCGCTGAAACTTGTCACGTCATTGAAGTCGATCTCTGAATCTGTAATCCCGATGCCATTCCTGCTGCTGCCATCACATGGAGGCATTTCGCGATTATTGGTTGTGCCGACTTCCGTGTCCACCTCAGTTATGACATCTTCACAGCTTTGTCCTTCTCCTATTTCATTTAGGAGATTCAGTAGTCAGCCTATATATATCTCCCACGTGTGATAGATGGATTCATAATTGCAAAATAGCAAGAACTCAATTACCTTTCTTGCACGCTTCCAAATTCTACAGAATGGGGTCTACATCTGTTGTGGTAAATCCTTTTGCTCTGACAATGCATGTATACCTAAATGGAAAATGCATAGTGAGGGGTCAATTTAAATGACTGGATTTGTAGTGCGCCGAAGAACCCATCCAAGAATGTGCACCCTGTAGTAAACATATTAGGAATGCAAAGATTAAGCAATCCACAACATCATGCACATTGGGAAAAAAACTTTCTTTGTAACGAAATTATCCTCTACTAAAAAATAATTGAAAATGTCAGTCTCGTGTTAGTTCATTGAGAAAAAAAGAAACACCTGCCTTGAATTTCGTCGACTTCACAAGCTCAAAAACCATAACGTCTCCAACGTTAATACCATGATCAATTACAAAACCTCTCCGCCCTGCACTGAGTCCCTGCTTCTATCCAAGGTAAGTTCTGTGATGGTCCTCTCCATTCTCATCTTGTAGCACAATTTTGATACCTCTATTCGGAAGATGCTTTTCACAAAAGTGTTTTGGTAAACCCTAAAAGAGGAACAGAAAAGTCAATCAAATACAAAGAAGCAAAGTGATAATGATGTCCTCAGGTGCCTTATGCTGAATTAATGGTTGTCTATTTTCTTTAATACTAACATGGAATCTTTCAATGAAGTGTCAAACTGTAATATCAACTGGAAATGTCATTAGCTTGCACATTATTTGTTTCCTACATCTGCTATGCTCTATCCAAGCTTAATTTTCATGAATGCAACTCGAGTGTCTTCTTCCAGACCAGGAAGTCCTCGCTGGAAGAGGCTTCCGCTTTGCAGGCCCTGATACAATCAGCGATGCTGACTGTCTCCATGATCACTGCCGCAACGAGGGTGGGATGCAGTTGCTTGAATAGGTACTTGTGAAGAAGCGACTTCTGGGAGCAGCAGAGCTCGTAGTACGTCATGCGGAGGTGATCATGGATTTCGCCGTCGATGGCCAGGCAGTCCAGGATGACGTTGACGTCGCTGAAACTTGTCACGTCATTGAAGTCGATCTCTGAATCTGAAATCCCGATGCCATTCCTGCTGCTGCCATCACATGGAGGCATTTCGCGAATATTGGTTGTGCTGACCTCCGTGTCCTCCTCAGTTATGACATCTTCATAGCTTTGTCCTTCTCCTATTTCATTTAGGAGATTCAGTAGTCAGTCTATATATATGTCCCATGTGTGATAGATGGATTCATAATTGTAAAATAGCAAAAACTCAATTACCTTTCTTGCACGCTTCCAAATTCTGCAGATTGGGATCTACATCCGCTGTGGTAAATCCTTTTGCTCTGACAATGCATGTATACCTGAATGGAAAATGCATAGTGAGGGGTCAAGTTAAATGACTGGATTTGTAGTGCGCTGAAGAACCAGTCCAAGAATGTGCACCATGTAGTAAACATATTATGAATGCAAAGATTAAGGAATCCACAACATCATGCACATTGAGAAAAAACTTTCTTTTTAACGAAATTATCCTCTGCTAAAAAATAATTGAAACTGTCAGTCTCGTGTCAGTTCATTGAGAAAAAAAGAAACACCTGCCTTGAATTTCATCGACTTCACATGGTCAAAAACCATAACGTGTGCAACCTTAATACCATGATCAATTGCAAAACCTCTCCACCCTACACTGAGTCCCTGCTTGTATCCAAGGTAAGTTGTGTGATGGTCCTCTCCATTCTCATCTTCTAGCTTAATTCTGATATCTCTATTCGGAAGATGCTTTTCACAAAAGTGTTTTGGTAAACCCTAAAAGAGGAACACAAAAGTCAATCAAATACAAAGAAGCAAAGTGATACTGATCTCCTCAAGTTCCTTGTACTGAATTAGTGGTTGTCTATTTTATTTAATACTAACATGTAATCTTTCAATGAAGTGTTAAACTGTAATATAAACAGGAAATGCCATTAGCTTGCACATTATTTGTTTCCTAGATCTGATATGCTCTACCCAAGCTTAATTTTCATGAATGCAACTCGAGTGTCTTCTTCCAGACCAGGAAGTCCTCGCTGGAAGAGGTTTCCGCTTTGCAGGCCCTGATACCATAAGCGATGTTGTTCGTCTCCATGATCACTCCCGCAAAGAGGGTGGGATGCAGTTGCTTGAACAGGTACTTGTGAAGAAGCATATCTTCTCCGACGGGTGTGTTTGTTAGGCTTGATGCCTTCCTCCGCCCTGTCAGCAGGGAAAAGGTTGCTCGTGATTTGCAATGATCGTATCGAATGTTTCAGGACCGCCGGCGGCTCTGCGTAAGCGGGATGGAAGAGACTACGCCGGGGAGTGCTGTCTGCCGAGGGGGGGGGGCTAACCGGTGCCTCCCCGGTTGTTGATCTGGCGAACGCCGCCGGGACCGGAACTGGACCTACCCCAACCAACTCCGCTATCATTGGAGGGACGCCACCAGCCCCCGCGAACGTCGGCCCTGAGGCTATTACGCTGCCTACTGCCCCGGTCATGGTAGTCGTCGATGACTCTGGGGAGGAAGGCGGCCTAGGTGAGCCCATGGTTGTGGATGCCGAGGAGACCCCGCCGTCTGAGGCGCCAGAAGACGCGGCGGTGGCGCCGACCTGGTGGATGCGGTTGCTGACATCATCACCACCCTGCCTGAGGACAGGGTGGCTGGTGCGAGTGAGGAGGAGCCCCTGAGCAGCCCCCTTCCTCCGAACATGCCGGCCCGGGACACCGCGGGTCCCCCCGTCCTTCTCCGAAGGGGAGGTGGCGGCTGCCCGGGCATCAAAGGCCGTCTTCTCCCAGTCCAGCGCGACTTCGCCAGGCGAGACGACCGAGGTTATGAGAGAAGATGCCCCCGGGGCCTTGTGTCGCCTCCGTCCTGACCGTTGCGCCTTCGGGGACAGCGACCAGCTCATCTGGGCTGACCAGGGGAATCTTGGGTCCCCTGTGTTCATGTTGGACGACCAGCGCGAGCTTCACAATTAGAATCGGGTGGCGGGTGGCCGTCAGAAGCTTGGCTTCCGAGTCACGCGGTACGTGGAGCAGATCCAGAGGGTTGTCACGTCATTCTCCGAGGACTTCTCGCATCATGGCAATGTGAGAGATCATTTTGTTCGCGGATGTTGTTTGTTCCTACTTGTCGAATTCCCGATGCCCTTCTCTATGTAGATCCTGATGGCGACTAGCGTCAAGAAGTCAGAGTTCCTCCGTCGAGAGGCCAGCCGGTGGACTCCTGGGACGTGGATGCCTGTCGGGGAAGCCGCCGTGGCGGAGGACCTCGTCGTGGCTCACCGCCGCGTAACAGAGCTGGAGGAGCAGTTGGGCGCTTCGGAGTCGAGCGCGGTGGATGCCCAGGAGTTAGCGCTGCGGACTGCCAGCGACGTCGCGCGAGTGGAGCAAGAGCGGAACGCGGCCCGTGCTGACGCGGAGGCGGTCCGCTAGATGTTGGCGGATGAACGCTCAGCGCATCAAGTTGAGATGGGACGCCTGACGGCCGAGCGCGACGCCGAAGCCGAGGGGCGACGTCGAGCTGTCTCGGTGCTGGATTCAATGGAGGAGCGTAACACCATGCGGCGTCAGCGCGACGTTAACGGTCGAGAGCGCGACGCCGCCGTGACCCGCCTTGAGGACTTGACCAACAGGGCGCGTGAGCGCATTGTCGACGCCGACCGGAGGATGCTGGAGTTCTCCGCCCAGGTGGGCGAATTGACGACGGTCATCTCGCAGCTCCGTGCAACAATCAACGGCCTAGAGGAAGAAAACGCGGGTACATTTCCTCCGTGTGCTCGTTTGCCTTGGCATTGTGCGTAGTTTGTTTTTAGAGGTTGAGGTCCTCTTTCTTGTCACTCTAGGGTTGCAAGCCAGCGCATAGGAGGCGCAGGCGTTGCACGAGGTCATGCACGAGGTGAGCGACCTCTTTGGCACGCAAGCCGTTGAGGGTGGTCCGGCAGCGGCAAGAACTCGCATCGGCCTGCTATGGGAGCGGGGCCAAGCGTGGATCCGGGAGGCCCTGCGTATCGGAGTCCACCGCACGATGGCGATCACGCCTCTATGACGCGGTGACTCCTGCGCTCGTCAGCGAAGGGTACCCCCAGACGCCCCAGAGGACCTGCTTGATCGGATCGAGGCCGACGCGGAGGAACCTACAGCGATCCTGGCCGCCAAGCTTGACGATGACTTGTTCCCGCCGCCGGAGGAGTGACCCTGCGTGGTCAAGGATCAGGGCCGAGGGCCCTCGTAACAAACAAACTAAGTTATCTTGTGTTGTGCCCCCGGGAGGGCTTTTAGACGACTTTAATAGCTCTTTGGTGAGCTTATTTTAAGTTTGTTTGCTTGTTGGTTTTCGCATTTGCCTTTTGCTTGGGTTACTGGCCCGATTTTCCCTGGGAGGAGTATTGATCTGTTCGGGTGTGGGATTGTGTGGAGATACTTGGCTCCGGGGAGCCAGGGTACTTCGCGGCCCTTCGGCACGGTTCGGCGAGATCTCTTCTCTCGGTGGGGGAGATCGGGCTTTCGCCTAGCGGGTTTGGCAAAGCGGTTTTGAGCGAAAAAGTTTTTGGAGCGAAAGATAGGGAGTTACCCCCTTCCCAGCTCCCGAGCGAGGTGTGTTCTAGCGCTCGCCGAGAGTGCACCTTGCTAAGCGGTCGGTCCGAGAGTTCCCGCGTTTTTATTCCTCAAACTTTTTGTTCTTAAGAAAGAATTATATGAGTATGTACATGGTGATAGGTATACTAGAAAATAGTAGAAAAGTGACATAGCTGTTGGTGCTGTGGGCATCCGAGCTCCTCGTGCTCTAGGGGTCGACATCCATCTTGTCAGCGGCTTCGATTGCCGCCACCAGCTCCTCGCTTCGCACCTCGGCCATGGCGTTCTCGCAGCAGTCCACCTTGCATTGGTACGCCACCTTGACGTCGTAGGAGACTGTGATGATGTCGTACGGCTCCGGCATCTTGAGCTTGAGGTAAGTGTAGTTGGTAACGGCCATGAACTTCGTGTAGCACGGCCTCCCCAACACTGCGTGGTAAGTCCCTCGGTAAGCCACGACCTCGAAGGTGAGATACTCGGTCTGGAAGTTGTCTGGTTCCCCGAACGTGGCGGGCAGGACGATCTGCCCTAGGGGTACCATTTGCCTCCCGGGGATGATCACCTAAAAGGGAGCCCCCGAGGATCGAAGCTTTTCCCTACGCGGACCGAGGGCCTAGAAGGCATTGTAGTACATGATGTTGAGGCTGCTACCCCCGTCCATTAGTACTTTGGTGAAGCGCACGCTCCCTATGATCGGGTCCACGACGAGTGGATAACGACCCGGGTGGGGAATGTGGCTCGGATGGTCATCTCGGCCGAACGTGATGTCGGGCTTCGACCACTCGAGGAAGGCTGGAGTTGCCGGGGCGACAGCGAAGACCTCGCGCCGCTCCTTCTTCTGCCGGCGCTTGCAGCTGTAGGCCTCTGGGCCTCCAAAGATCATGAGGCACTTGTTGACGTGGGGGTAGGAGTCTTTGCGACCCCCGTCCCCGTCCTGGCCTTCTGATTCCTCTGGCTCGTCCTTGTCTGGGACAACCTTGAAGTACCTGGCCACCATGTTGCACTGCTGGAGAGTGTGCTTGACCGGCCCATTGTGATACGAGCACGGCTTTGTGAGCATGTCGTCGAACTTGCCCACCTTCTTCCCGCCCTGGGACGGGGAGGCTTGCGGTCTGCCGCTGCGACAAGGTTGTCGCCGCCGCCACACTGCGGCTTGCCCTTCTTCTTATTCCTGTTCTGGGCGCGGTTTGAGCCGCCGTCGCCGGCGGTCTCGACTTCCTTGCCCTTTCCCTTGTCAGGGTGGAATATTGCACCGACTGCCTCTTCTCCCGACATGTAGCTCGTGGCGATGTCGAGGAGTCATTCGGTGGTGCGAGGGTTGCTGCGGCCCAGCTCGTGGACCAACTTTTTGCAGGCCGCGCCTGTGAGGAAGGCCTCGACCACGTCTGCGTCGGCCGCCGTTGGGAGCCTTGTGCACTGCTGAGAGAAATGACGGATGTACTCCCAGAGGGACTCATCCGCCTTCTGTCTACAACTGTGAAGATCCTAGGGGTTGCCTGGGCGCGTGTAGGTGCCTTGGAAATTCCCAACAAAGGACTGTCGCAGAGACTCCCACCCATCAATGGTGTTGGGTGGTAGATGCACGAGCCACGTGCGGGTTGAGTCCGAAAGATGAAGGGGTAAGTTGCGGATGATGAAGTCATCATCGTCCGTGCCGCCGGCCTGATAGGCGAGGCGGTAGTCGTCGAGCTAGAGCCCGGGGTTCGTTTCCCCGGAGTACCGGACGACATTGATTGGTTGTCGAAAAGTGTGCGCGAACGTCGCGCGCCGGATGTGGCGAATGAAGGCCAAGGGGCCCGGTGGTTCCGGCGTGGGAGGCTTGTCTTCATCGCTGTCATATCGGCCGTCATGTCGGACGCGGTAGCCTCGGCTTGTGCCATCCTGCTTGGCGTGCTTACGCGCGTTGAGCGTGTCGCGCACGTCGCGCTTTTCGCCTACGAGGGCGTGCACGGTGGGACGCCGGTGTTCGGCCGGTGCGGGATCTAGATGGACCGACGCCTCGCGGTCGCCAGGGGCCGCGCTGGCCGGGTTGCCGGCGCTGAGCCCACGCCTCCGCGACGCGGAGCTCTCGGCCTGTTGTTCCGCGGCCCGCTCCAGAAGGGTCTTCAGCTCGTCGTGAGCGAGCTTGCCGTCGAGAGCATCTGGGATCGGAAGGTTGTGGAGCAATATCCTTTCTACCGCGATGTTCTAGCTTGCCCGCATGAACTGCGGCGTGCCATGTTCATCGTTGATGATGCGGTGGTGTACCGCCCGGGCCTCCCTGCGAGCGCGAGGCTCCACGGGATCCCTGGCGGCTTCACGCTCGAGATTTTCACGCTCGAACTTCACCTTTCGCTGCCGCTCCATGAGCTGTTGCTCTATGTCGCGGAGGTCGCGGAGCTGTTGCTGCCAGGCCTCCGAAGACTGCGGGTCAGGCCTCGGCTGGGGTACTGGCACACCCGTCTGGCGGACGGGCATGTGGTTGCCGTCGTTGTCGTCGTCCCCTTCTTCGATGAGGGTGGGGTCGACGGCGGTTGCGGGTGGAGGTGCGTCGCACATGAAGCACTTGCGGCCATGGTCCTCGTTAGGATCGCTCGAGTCGGAGTCGAGCAGATAATCGCTGGCTTGGAGGAAGCCGTGAAGCGCATCCTGATCCTCTAGACCGTCAAAGTCCAGGGGGTCCCAGGGATCAGTGCTCCCACGGCTTAAGCCAGTGTATGGTGTGGCCTCGGAGCTCGTAACGAGATTGGAGGTGGAGCGAGAGTGGTGGGACGCGAGCCCTATTCGTCTCCCTTCCGTGGGCTCAGCATGGAACCACACGACCACCATCTCCGCATACGACGCGACGACATTCCTCATGCTGAAAGGTCGCGCCTCCGAGATGGGAGTTTTGACGCGCCCAGGGGAGAGCGGCTGCCCTCCCGCGAGCTGAGCCATCATGTTAGCGAACGCGAAGTAGAAGTCACGCAAAGACTCCTGAGTTGGCTGGGGTCCCATGATCGTGTCGAGCTGGCGCTTGAACTGAGGGTAATCGGCCCGTGGGACGACTGGCTTCCATGGCCCACCTCGGAAGATGCCATAGGGCGACGGAGAGCCAGGTCGCCCCCCTGCCCGTGGCACTGGAAGTCCAGGCTACCAAAACAAACAATGGAGCCCAGAGCGAAATCAATGTGGCAATCAACCATCCTAAACTCGAAAATACGAGTGACACGCAAAGGTCCCCTACCGGGCGCGCCAACTGTCGGTGTCTAAAATGGCGGGGTCTAGACGGCCAACGAGTAAATTTCCAAGCGTGTTGGAGTTCGGATGGTTACGCTCGGAGAACACAGAGGTTTATACTAGTTCAGGCACGAACGCCCTACGTCCAGTGTGTTGCGGTGTCGTATTACCGAGCGTGGAGAGCTCGTAGAGGAGAGCTACAAGCTTTGGTAAGAGAGGGAAGGCGGTTCCCAGGTCTCGTGCGTATGAGGTTCTTGGTTCTGGTGTGTGCTCGCGTGTATGCGAGTTTGAGTGTGTATGAATGAGTGTTGGAATGTCGAGAGAGCTAGATTGGGGGTCCATTCCCTCCCTTTATACGTAGGGAGAGATGGAGGAGTACAGTAGAGAGAGGGGGAGTGATCATGGGCCCGACTTGGGCTGCTGCCGAGGGAGGGCTTTGTCTTCATCCTGTCTTCCTTCCTGAGGAAGATTGCGCCAGTAGACATGTGTCCGAGTCATGTTTGTCCTTGTTGGTCTGTATCCATGCACCTTGTGATCGGGAACCTTGCTGTCCCCTTTTCTGGGCATGGGCGAAGGCTGTCGCACAGGACCAGGCACCCCCGCGTTCCGTCGTACAGGGCTGATGACGCCCTAATCCCTATTGGGGTGTCTGTCGGAGACATGACGTGGATGTAACGCGCAGAAGTCGTTGGTGAGGCAGCACAGGACTTTGTACCGTAGGGTGAACAGAGGTCGGCATGGCGACTCATGCCTTAAGCCCCATGCCTAAGGACAGAGGAGACTGTGGACCTTTTGACTATATGGGCTAGGGCACCCTAGGCTGTGGATGGTGGTGAGATCTCCGAGGGCGAGGGATGTCACGGATGACGTTTGTTGGGCTCGGACGGGGCAGAAGAGCCCCGAGGGTATATGACGACACGGGCGTCGCCACCTTGGCTCGGGCGAGGTGAAAGAGCCCCCGAGGGTTGATGACGTCTCGGATGATGCCACCTTCACTCGGGCGGGGCGGAGGAGCCTCCGAGGGTTGATGACGTCTCGGATGACGCCACCTTGGCTCGGGCGAGGTGGAGGAGCCCCCAAGGGTCGATGACGTCTCGGATGACGCCACGTTGGCTTGGGCGAGGCGGAGGAGCCCCCAAGGGTTGATGGCATCTCGGATGACACCACCTTGGCTCGGGCGAGGCGGTGGAGCCCCCGGGGGTTGATGGCGTCTCGAATGATGCCACCTTGGCTCGGGCGAGGCAGAAGAGCCCCTGATGGTGATTTTGTTTTTGTGGTGTCTGGTAAATTGGATTCCCTATTTCTAGGTATCCGACAAGGTCCCCATTGGAACCATCATGTTAATCCATATAATGGCCACATGGAAAAGGATAATTTCTAGAAATTCTCACCAAATTAGAAGCATTGAGCCTATCAATTTTGTAGACTATAATAAACATTGATAATATTAACCATAGGATCTAAGTTATTGTCTAAACAATTCCCCGCCTCTATGGATTTGTAATCAATATAAGGTAACCATGATTCTTTATTTGAATTATCACTTATGCTATTAGATACATAGTATATGTAACCCCTTAAATTAAATCTAAATTACCACTTCTAGCATTATTTAAAAATAAAATATTGTCTTAAGTCTACATCTAAACTATGAATATTTTCTATTGAAAAAATAAAACCATAAACATATATATGTTTTTCTATTGTCCACTTCTATTAATGACAATACATTACAATTTGATTATTGTAAACATAAATATTGTGCCATCATAAAGGTCAAATGCATACATGAGGGATAAATATATATGTTATGAGAAATCATGAAAAATAACTCTACAATAATGATACTAACAAATTATTTAAAACTATTGATAACCATGACATATATTTTTCACTTTAGAAAATTTGTACATTTTAACTAAAACATTTGACATAGATTTATTAATAATATAATCAACATGAAAACTATGTGGAAATAAAATTCAAACATCTTGACAATTGGGGAGGGTAGTTGTTGACACCAGATAGTGGCAAACGGAAATACCGCAAGCGCACAGTAGTCAATTGTAGCTCTTCACCGGGAGTATTCCAGGTATCGCATTTTCCACGAGGAACGTGGAGTGTACTAACTAGATTCAAGGAGTCCTATGATGAACAAAAGAGCCTATGCTCATTGGGTAGAGAGGTTATGTGTATAGCAAGGATATCTGGCTGGTAAAGAAGGTATACGGACTGATTCAGTCCCCTGCAAACCGAGGCGATAGACAAAACTGCAAGAGACAAAACCCCGGCCTGAAGCGACTATCCTTTGCTGGAGCCTAACCTTTTAAGAACTTGCCTATAACCACATGGCAAAGATCAAAGGCTCAGACAAGGCTGTCACCACATGCTGACATCCGCTCGAACCGTGAGACAAGCAACCTACACATGTAAGATATAGTCTAGACACCACGTCAACACTATTCTTACTACCCTAGAACCCTCGTCTGGACTAGAGCACTCTACTAAAAGTAAAGCGGTGTATGAATAAGACAGGTTTAATAACTACTAAACAAAATCCAGAATATCAAATACTATAAATAACTCGAGTGAAGTACTTACAGAGAAGAACTTACATGCTCGGAGAAGACTCCCGACAGACCCAGGGCTCGCTCCTCTAGACTTTCCTCACCCTCGCCCTTCAGGCATAGCACATCGGTAGAGCTTCGCTAAGCTACTGGTGAGTGGATTACTCTATTGAATCATGAATTGTGAGTGAAGGCCTAGGGGGGTATTTATAGCTAAAGGTGGAGTAGGGGTTACTCCGGTGCCATGTCAGCGATCCACGCCACCTCCATCAGCCACCGTAGGATCAAACCGTCATTGTAATCGCCTCAAATCAATGGTGGAGATCATGTTGATGCATGGCGGTATGCAGGAAGGTGGTGCAGAGCTTGGGGATGCTTTTGGGCACATGGGCCATGTAGGCCGACCTGCCTATGGTAGGTGGGGGCCTCCCCTTTATTCTAGAAGCTGACCCCATAGGTCAAGGGGCTTGTGGATGGCCTCTAGGCCCACACTCCAGGTCGACCGACCTAGAGTTGAGGCTTCTAGCCTCCTCCTTTCGTGTGGAGCATGGCCCACATTTCATGGACACCTTGGCAAAGTTTGGTATTTTTCTGAGATACTTTGTGGGCCCATGGATCCTCGTGCTTTGATCTAGAACCATTGAGAGGAAGCATAGAGTGGATCCAAGGGTGGATCTTCACTCTAGAAGGTGTCGCTCGAATCATGGGTGCATGGGAGGCCTTGGTGGCCCTTAGTGGAGTCGACCGACCCCCCAAGTGGGCCCATAGGCTCCCAAATGTCCCCTTTGTCATTACCTGCATAAAAATACTCAAGGGACATATGGAACGAGTTATTTGATAAAATATGCTCTAGCTATGTTATTATTCCTTGGAAATTGGGCATGTTGACGGTGTTTTGAGCATGTAAAAGTGTATCATATCTAGCGTCAACAAGATCCCCCACACTAAGTCTTTGCTCGTCCTCGAGTAAAGGTTAGAAATAAAAGCAAACATAATTATAACATCTTAGAATATAGCAAGCATAAAGATTACTTCAAGACATTTCTCATACCAGTGCAGTATGTAGTATTGTCTAACATGTTTCCTTTAGAGGTTGAGAAATCTAATAGTTCTCAAAGCAAAGTCATCTTCCCATTTTCATAACTTAGTACTTGGAGGTTTTGATAAATTTTCAAAAGAAAACTCATAGATCACTTTTACTCCTCAAGTAGTACTCTAAGTTCTCTCAAAAGTTTATAATCCTTACCAAGGCATGCTATATGTTTCCTTTCTTATGTTTCATCCTACTCTAATAAGGCTTATGTGTAGCTTAGGTAGGGATAAATATGATAGCATACTTTAATTGCATATATTGTAAAGTCAAAACAATGATCCAAGGAGAAAAGTGTTATAGTCCTAGATCAAGATGTGCATGTGTATGAAACATGGTACATGGAAAATAATGCTTGTTTATTGAATTGATCTCTCTCTCTTACTTATTCTATTGAGACATGGCTATCATTTATTTTTGTCATGAGCCTTCATGTGCTCACATTTTTTTCTTTTTTTTACAATACTTGGGGTCCTTCATGTGTCCCTATTTTTTCATACTTTTGCATAGCCCATGTCTCTTCTACTAACATAATACTAGAGAAAGATCAAACTTTAAAGCATGAAGCATTTATTTTGTGGAAACTGTAAGGCATGTTGTTGCTTACTTCTAGTGTAGAAGCAACATACATATATGGTGTACGTGATCTTGATCTTGGGACTATGACAAAATTATCAACAAGGGTCAACAAGGTTTGACCAAACTCAATACATAAATAAGTAGCATAAATGAAGGGTTTAAAGATGTACGCACATAGCATTTTGGCTCTGGTAGGAATTTCTCACTATTAAAGACTTAGTGACACTATGATTTTATGAAATTTTCATAAATAAACTCCAAGCACTTTGAATAGAAAGGGCATGATTCATGAGCTAAGAGCTATATCACATTAATCAACAACTTAGTCAACATGATTTTCCTATGAATATATTCCCCACAAGTATAAGTATATGCAAGAAATAACTTTATGACGCTTCTATCTTTCAAATGTTATAAATCATGTTACTTAGAAGATTTCATTCTTAGATGTAAGTCTTCTTTTATTTATTTATTCAATTTAGAAGGGAAATAAAGAAAAAATATAAATGAAGTATATCAGAAAGAGAGGGGAAGTGTAGCAAACTAGCCAGAATCGTCGTGGTTGAGCAGTGGATGCTGACTGGTGGCCCTGGAGGCACCTAGTGGTGTCGGCCAACCTGACTATGGTGGTCGTTGGGCTCCGTGTCACTTGACACGTGTCCCTTACCTCCAAGGTTGTTAACGGTGTTAACCTTTTTCAAATTGGGTTCAAATGCACGTCGACCGACGTCATTTAGTAGCCATTAAGGCCCAAACTTGACGTGCCAACTCTCCATCTGATGGGCACCAGTTTGGTATGCCAATTTTTGTTAAACATGAGAATTGGTCATCACCCGATGTCTCCCCCACACTAGATCTGATCCTGATTATCACAGAACTGAAACCGTCAAGTGCAGGGGTTTTGTTGGTGGCAACACACCAATAGAACGAAAGAAATTTTATTTTATTCATCATTAGGCACTTGTTACATTAGGGGAAATTAAATGGAATGAAAAAATAAATCTATCCTAGTGCCTAATGTGTGTTGTGCTTAGGGAGGAGGAGGGCGGATGACATCCTCGTATCCTACGGCCTTTTCAAGGCGCCTAAACTTCGCATTGTGCTAATGCGAAGGGCAAAAAAGTCGTCTTCTAGAGACATATGCTCCATCTTTTCTTCCGCTAACCTCTCTTCTAACTCCCTATTACTCTCCCTAAGATTTGCTACAACCTTGAAGAGCTTTTCTGTGTCGCTCCTTTCTACAAAGGTGTAATCCTCAAACTGGCCCAACGGGCCGTTGATAGAAGGAGGATCACACCTTCTCCTAATCCTAGGAGAACTCATAGACTCCAGCGACTCCCACAGCTTCCTCTTCTCTTCGGATGCGATTGGCGGGATGAGCACCTTCCCGCCCAAGACCGACACCAACGATCTGGTGATTCTTCATCATCGTGGGCGTTGAGGGGAGTATGACAAGGAATACTCCGACCCTATCATATCACCTAAAGAGATGGTGATGACCTTCTTCATCGCCACCCTGGAACCCATCCCTTTGGGTGCCAATTGGCCCGTGGTAGGCCTCTTCGGCGTGGTGGAGCGAGCAGGGGCCTTCGCGATGATGCGGTGTGGTGACATCGATCTTGTAACAAAGTGGGCAACACCGGAGGGGAGGACAGGGTCGGCCGACCCCTAGCCTGGTCGCCCGACCCCCCTATGCCCCTCTACGAAGCCCGCTGGTGGTGGCGTCATGGCTAGAGGCACTGCATCAATGACCTTGACCGCCATGGCCGAGATCTGGCCCTCCGGAACGATGAACGGGTCATTGGAGGGACCTTCTTCGCGTGGAACCAGGGGCATCTTGGTGGGAGCCATGAAGTAGTGGTAGATTGGTGGTTCAAGGAGGAAGAGGGACTCCTGGTGAAGAGGAATGGCAAGGTGGAAGGAAGAAGGAGAGGGAAGGCCTAAAGAAGGCTTTTGCTAACATTCCTACCTTCTTTCACGAGGAAACGATCAGGACGCCAGGGGAATGTTGTGCCAACGTTCGGGAAAGACTAGGCCTAGATAAACGTGTTAAGACTGCGTCATCCGACATCCCAATGGGGGGTTTTAAGGAAAAAGGAGGTGGATTACACATCTACTAGTGCTCTACTGCCCTTGGCCAGGAAATGGGCCTTATTAGGCTCAAAAGCATGTCGCCCAATGTGACTTTGGCTCTAAAAGGGCTAAAAATTTACGTGTAGGCTACTCATGGCAAGTACATTCTACTCTAGGAAAAGAAAGTTTATTTGACAAAGTAAAATTTTAGCATAAATTTTCATGTTCAAATCAGATCATGATCTTCAATAAAACTTACTTCATCAATTTCTTTTTCAGGTGGAGAATGTTCATGAAACACTTTGAGTCGTTGGCCATTTACGTTAAATATGTTGCCATCGTCATCTTGTAGTGTGACCGCTCTGTGAGTGGCCACATTGATGACGAGGAATGACCCTTCCCACTTGTTTTGAAGTTTTCCATGGCCAAAGAGCTTGACTCTTGGGTTGAACAAGAGGACCTTATCTCCTTCGTTGAATTCCTTTACCTTGATCCTCTTGTCATGCCACCTCTTCGTTCTTTCCATGTAAATCCTGGCATTGTGGTATGCAATTTCTCTTCATTCTTCTAGTTCTTAGATCTGCATCTTCCTGTGTCTACCGGCAGCTTGCAAGTCCATGTTCCACTTCTTGATGGCCCAATGTGCTCTAAACTCCAATTCCACATGCATGTGGCATGTCTTTCTGTATAAAAGTTGGTATGGTGACATACTGTAGGGTCGAGATGGCGTACTAGAGGGGGGTGAATAGTCTTTTCTAAAAACTTAAGCGCAACGGCTAACCGAAACAAATGCGGAATTAAAACTATCAGTCTAGCCAAGACTACACACCTCTATCTATAACTTTAGCACCTAGCAAAGTATACTAATTGGGCTCACTAAGGTGCCAAGCTAGGAAGCTCACCTAAACAAGTCTTGGTTGCAAGGTCACACAAACCTAAGCAACTAGTACTCTGTTGGCACAAAATATGGTCTACTTTTATATAGCTGAAATGTTGCCACCAAACTCAGGATCAAGGATAAACAAACACATCATGAGCATATTTTATCAAATAACTAGTTCCACATGTCCATGGTTGTTTGAATGTGGAAATGAAGAAATGAAGCAAGTGAGAGCCAGTGGGACCCACATAGGGGGTCAGCCGACCACCATGTGGGCCCACCTGGCTCCCCTCTCGTCCATGATCCAAGAGAAGCATCCTAGAGTGATTTCCAACCCTTGGATTAGTCTATGTTTTCTCTCAACGGTTCACAAGCAAAGCACATGGATCCATGGGCCCACACCAAGGAGATAAACGTGACAACCATCCCAGAATCAACACACAACATCCATGACAAATGGGACCAGCACCTGGGAGACCGAGGTGGGCCAAAGCCTCCAAGCGGGGATTGACCGATCCCCCATTGGGCCCACCAGACCCCACTTGGTCCCTGACCAGTGGGGCCACCTCCAGGAGGACAGAGGAGGGCCCACTGGCCATAGGGGGGATCGGCCAATCCACCCACTAGGTCAGTTGGCTCCCCCCAACCGCCATACATGGAAAATCAGTTATTGATAGTTTTACAACTGCTATGAAAAATCAGTTGAGTTTTAATAAAATGCTAGAAACCCAATTAGCTCAATTAGTAGCAGCTATGCCATCCATGGAACAAGGTAAGATCCCTGGAAAACTAGAGGATTCGATTGAGCATGTTAATATGGTCACAACAAAGTTCGGTAAGCCTCCACTTCGCTCCTATTGGGGCTACCTTCTTGATCCTCCATTCATCATGAAGAAGGAAGATCCAGGCCACCCGACGATCAAGTGCTCAATCGAGCAACAAACCTTCCATACCGCCTTCTGCGATCTCGGATCAGGCGTCAACATCATGTCAAAGGTAACATATGAAAATCTCTTAGGAGGACCCTTGGTCCCTACATGTGTTCGCCTGCAGATGGAAGATCAAACCATAAGGTTTCCCAAGGGACTCGCAAGGGATATCTTGGTGAACATCCAAGACGAGTACATCCCCATTGATTTCATCATCCTAGACATGGGAGCCAACATGGAAGTTCTCGTCATCTTGGGAAGGCCCTTCCTCAACACCACCAACGTAGTCATCTACGTTAGATCAGGCCAGATTCACTTCCAATTCCCGAGCCATAAGGTAAAATGTGCTTTCAATGGTTATAAACTTAACAAACAGGCAAAATCACAACCACCAAAAAGAAGAGTTCAAGCTCCGCGACAAAGGAAGAAATATCCGGAGGCCAAGATCAATGAACTCGAGAAGGACGAACCAGCCAATCCAAGGCAGGTTTGGAAAGCAAAAGAGGTGCACACCCCGCGGTCTCCGTCTCCGGAGCCATCAAGTGCACCCGAGGAATAAACAAGGAGAGTCCCACTCCGAGGACTTAAAATCAAGGAGCCTTCGCCGAAAGGTAAGTCGGTAGTTATCCTTTATTTCCCTTCTTTCATTTAGTTCAAACCTTTACTTTCTTTCATACTTAAAATTGAGAAAACTAAAGTTAGATTAAATAAATCTTGAGAATTAGATTAGCAATAAAATTTGACAAAAGATAGGGCCATAGGGGGGTCGGCCGACCACCCTATGTACCCTACCTTGGCTTATTTAATTAAAGAACATTTAGTTCATATTTATAAAAGAAAAGAAAAAAAATGGAGGAGTAGGGTGGTCGGCCGACCATCCTATGATCCCCTTGTTCATCCATCTTTATTCCTCACCATCCTTTGTCCAAGCATCTCATGATTTGGGAGGTGGGACTTTCAAAAATCAGATTCTTGCTTTGGGAGACATCTCTTTTGCTTTGTCATGCTTTAAAGTACATGAATCACTTTTTGTTAAAGCATGACACACCCTTGTCTCCCACTACTCCATGTCCAAAGTGGGGAACCAACTTTCACTTTCACTTTGTCATGCTTTGAAAAAGAAAACACATCAATCACCTTCCATCAAAGCATGAGATACCTTTGTCCCCCACTACTCTTTGTTTAAAGAGGAGAATCTTGACCACTTTAGCTCAGCTCTTGATCACATCATATCACATCTTTCACCTTTCACCAAGCACTAGACAAATCATGAGTGGAATCCCCACTTTAGGGGGTCAGCCGACCATGCTTTGGCCACCTCCTCCCCCTCTTTTGCTTTGTGTAAGACATCCACTAAAGTGAGTGATCATGGCACCCAAGGCCATGCCCAAGGGGTGGTCGACCGACCACTCCATGGCACCCCCTTGGTGCCATCTCCTTCCTCTATTAAACCCCAAGCAAGGAGAGCTTCATCCTCACACCTCCACCAGAATTCAGTTCTAGTTCAAGCCTCTCCTTGCCTTGCTCTCTCCTCTCTACATTCAAGAGAAGTCCTTAGCCTTCAAGAGAAGTAGTGTTGCTCTCACTAGTCCACAAGAAGATCTCTTGTCTTCATCAAGCTTCTCTTAGCTTAAACTTCTCCCCACAAGGCAAACTACAAATCCACTCCATACACTTCTCTTCCTAGTCTTGCCCTTGTGTCCATCTTCCACTCTAGAAAATGAAGAACCCTATGGGGGATCCTTGTTCAAGAAAACAAAACAAGCCTTCAGGGGGAGCTCATCCCGACGCTCCCACCAATCCGAAGGCACTTCCCAAAGAAGAAGGGCAGGTTTTGCCCGATACACTTTTGAGAACCTCCAAACTGAAGAATACCCTCAGGAGGAAGAAGAAGTGCCAGAGGAGGTACCTCATGTGGAGGCATTCATGGTGCCCCCAATGAGGACCTACGATCAACAAAGCGGTCTCTGGTTCGACCAGCTAGAGTACCAACGATATCTGTCTCTTCGGGACCGATCTTTCGAGCATATAAGGATATTGGATCTGAGTCTTCTCTCCAACACAGGTATGACCACCGAGTTCGAAACTATATTCTCTACTCTTGGTTGGTCTAGTTTTTGGCAAGTAGAAGATCTTGGAATTAAGTTGCTTACCATAGAATTCCTATGCTCTCTCCAAATCTCTAATGGGAATTAATTTTCGCATGTTTAATCAAAGCTATAGTCTAACTTGGAATCATCTAAGTGTTGCTCTTGATTTTGATAATTCATGCTTGATTGATTTAAACCTTGCCCTGCATAGGTTTAATAAGAGGAAATTTTGATTCTCTATATTTGCTCTAAAAGATTGCTCAAATCCTACACCTAGGAAAATTCACAATCCAACTTGAAGGACCCAGAACGGCGACCAGAGGGGGGGGGGGGTGAATGGGAGCCTCAAATTTCTCTCGAAATATTCGAGCCACTCTTCCCAAAAACCAAACCCAGTTACTGGGTGCTCAACCTCACCAAGCAACGCGAGCGGGGATTTAGACGAAAACGGAGAAACGAGAGCTCACCGGCAGTGGAGGAAAACTCACCGGAAACCCGAAAACCAACTTCCCGATCCCTATGGAAAAGAGGCAAGAACCCAGGGAAAAACAACAGAAACACAGCCGACGGATGCTAGTCTCAGAACCGACGGACGCGCGGACTGCAGCGTCCGACGCCAACATAGAAGCAACCCGAGAGCAACTCAGGGCGATGGACGCGTCTGACGCAGTTCCGTCGGACGCTAGGCGACATCTGACGCAAATCACACAGAGAGCTTGCACGTCCGAAAAAACAACGGACGCGTCTGGCGCAACGCCGATGGACGCTGAGCGTCCGACGCGTTTTACACAGAGAGCCTATAAACTGTAAACACCGACGGACGCGTCTAGCGGGTTGGCGACGGACGATGGCGAGCGTCCGGCGCAAACTTAAGCAGCGCAGACAGAGCAAGCGATGGACGCTGATGTCAGCATGACCTAGCGTCCGACGCCTCTCGACGGAGCGTCCAGCGCCCCCGAGCAGAGCAGAGGAAACGCGAAAATCGTTTTTCTCTCCGCCAAATCTTCCCAAATCCTAACCAAATGTTCTCCACTAGCAACCCAACTTGGTAGGCATGTTTCTAGTGCTATGGAGGAGCCATCCCGAGGAAATCATCACTCGATTTGGTTCATATTGAAGGGAAACAAAGAATTTGGGAGAGAAACTCAAAAACAAAGAACGTTGCAAAGATTTCACCCGATCTACGTGCTCGAGAGGTTTGAGGATGGATCCTTCGGTGCAAAGATGCTCCTCTCGAGTACGAACAACTTGGTTTAAACAGATTTGCAAGAGCTACTCCCTACAAAGAGATTTCATCTCGGGAACAAAAGGAGAGCAAAAAGCAAAGCGCGAAGAACACAAGCAAAACGAGACACGATCAAGAAATTGAAGCCACCCTGGCTTACGGAGGTTACAACCTCCGATACCTCACAACAAACTCAAGTTCTTACAGAGGTTGGTGAAATCAACCTAGGGATCTCATGAACTAGAGAGAGGCTAGAGAGAGTTGGGGCAAATTATTAGGGTTCAAGAGATGGGATGAGGATACCCCTTCATCCCCTATTTAACAGGGCTTTGGCTATTTCCCAAAGACCCCCCTAGATACATGAGTGAACTACCTAGCCTAAGCATTGCAGTCCAAGCTCCAGAAAATATCTCCCGCATTTTGAATTGACGGCCCCGCTTCCTACTAGGAGTTGCCATCGCCTCGACGCAACCTCCAGGATTCCGCCACGTACCATCCCCGCTTCCTCGGAAGCTCCGCCTGGGTTTTGAGGCCCAAACCCGCGAAACCCGCCACCGGTAGCTTTGGGCTCAACTACGGAACCCTGAGTTTTGAGGCCCAAACTCGGAAACCGTCCTCAGATGGTTTTGAGGCCTAAACCACCAAACCGCTCAACACGAGCCACCTTCTCCTCGCCCGGTCGGACTCCGAGTCCCATGAGCCTCCACTCGACCTGCTCGTCCGCCATCTTGACTTGGTCAACTCGGTCTACCTCCATGTCTTCTCGCACTCGCCGGTGCCAAGTACTAGCCACCACAGCTAGTCTGCCGGCGCCCATGGTTCATCAGTCCAAGCCCCGCTTCCGCCCTTCACCGCTCTTAGTCCATCGGCACGGCAAGCCTCTCCTTGACCTTATCCACGCCATTGACCACTGTCACTAGGCATAGCACCTGCACACCACAAGCCGATAGACAGGCACAATTTGTTTTCAGAAAGGGTTAGAGTAAACCGCTCAAACTGAAACACTCAAGTGTTGGTCAATCACTCATCATAAAACTGAACTACATGGGCACTTATCCATCATGTGTTTGCAATCTCCCCCTTGATGAGTGCATTGTCAACACGAATGCATTTCAGATTTGAGCCACATGGTAAAGCTCTCCAAATGACCAAAAAGCTATGAAAGCCAAAAACAGGATCACTTGAGAGAAGCAAAACAAGTCCAAAACTTGGTTCCCAAAGACATGGGCAACGGCTCGATGCAACCAAGTAAAACAAAGCTAGCCCTCAAGAAGAGGCAGAAACGGGCTCAACACCGCTAGCAAGCCAAAGATACCAATCAAAACTCTCAAAGCTCAGAATGCCAATTAAAACACTAAGGGAACTCAAAAGATACCAATTAAACCACTAAAGCTCAAGAAGCAATCGAAAACTGTTGGAGCCAACAAGACAAGCTAGACCCTCCAGAAGAGGCAAAGGCTCAACACATATAGCAAAAGATCCCCCTGAGCAACATACCAATTGAACGCCTTAATGCGAAAGAAGCACAAAAACTCCCCCTTGACCAAAGAAGCTCTAAACCAATGAAAACAAAGAGATGCACTCTATCTCCCCCTTGGAAGTAGATGACTGAAAATGGAATGAAATGCATCTCTCCCCTTGTTGACACATGAAGCTCATCAACGCTCAACACACAAGAACCGACCACGAATGCCATGAAATGCAAAATGAGTGCAACAAGCTTCATACATAGAGCTAAGACAATGAATAGATGTTCTAAGTAATGTGATCTTGTGAGAATAGGAAAAGCTCTACGTGCCCAACAAAGACTAAGGTTGAGCTAAAGATCACTTTAGAAGACAAAATAGAGAAGATTACATGTGTGAGGAAGGAAAGGGTATCACCTCCTAGAGACAACTAAACATGGCAAACAAGATAGGATCTATCTCAAAGCAATCTCATGTATAGCAACTAGAACTATCCCTAGCAAAGTTCATACAACAAGTCAATGACCCAACTGAATAAAATTTTCAAGTTTCAGAGTTTCGCAGCCAAAATTCAGTTTTAGGCACATTTAAGTTGTATGCGAGTGGTTGTAAGCAAAGTGATGCCACTGCATACCAACCGGGCGAAGTCAAAGGACTTAACACACCGGTTTTGGTCATACACGGCACCACTCAAGTTCCACCCATATGGGTAGTAGTCTCAAACACACGGTGAAGTGCTCATAATGCAGACCCAACTCGATCTTTTCAATTCACAAAATAGAGAGAAATTTCATTTTAGTTCAATTTTAATCATGGTGCTCAATTGAAGTGAATGAAACAATGAAGAGCCATAATTACAAGCTATATACAAAACAACCAAGAAGGATCTTCAAAAGCCTACACATGCTAGTGCCATTTCAGAGGTGACATGAGGAATTAAATTCAGTTTAAAAGCTTTTCTAACTTAACTCTATTGCATATCTATAGATCAAAAAGAGTCTAAGTTAGGCAACACCATAGACACATAAAGCACCTCAAACAGAGCATATATTCATTATATCGGCTATAGGTATGAAGCTTAAAATGAACTATGTCACAAATGCAAATGAGATGCAAAATGCATTGACACCAATTAACACTAAGAAGACACCAAAGAAAAGAAAGAAAGACAAATAAGAACCAAAAGAAATATGAAACACAAAGAGCTTCCCTCAACTAAAAAGAGAAGCAAACACCCAACTCGCCCCGAAGGCGAGAAAACGCAGCTTGATCCAAAGGTTTTGTGAGAATATCCGCAAGCTGATTTTGGGTCTCGACATGCCGGAGGTCAATGTCGCCCTTCCCGTAATGATCACGCAAGAAGTGAAACTGGACCTCAATGTGCTTGGTCTTAGAGTGAAGCATGGGATTTTTGGCCACACTAATTGCACTCGTGCTATCGCAAAGCAGAGCCACCTTAGTAAGCACAAGACCAAAATCTTTCAAAGTGGCAATCATCCAAATCAACTGTGAGCAACAGCTAGCAGCGTCAACGTACTCAGCTTTGCACGTCGACTGTGCCACGCTAGACTGTTTGCGAGAAGACCAAGAAACCAAGGAAGACCCAAGAAACTGGCAAGTCCCAGAAGTGGACTTCCGGTCAAGATGACATCCGGCAAAGTCGGCATCAGAATAACCACAAATCTCAAGAGACGAAGAGGTGGAAAACCAAAGTCCAAATTCGGGAGTGAAGCGCAAGTACCTCATGATGCGTTTCACTGCCTGTTTGTGCGAAGTCCGTGGGGACGCCTGAAAGCGTGCACACAAGCAGACGGCAAACTGAATGTCCGACCGAGTCGCTGTCAAGTACAGAAGCGACCTGATCATGCTTCGGTACTCCGTCTGATCCACCGCCTCTCCTTCATCGTCCACATCCAAGGCAGTCATAGTCCACATGGGCGTCGAGAGGGGCTTTACCTCGCCCATGTCAAACTTCTTCAAAATTTCCTTTGTGTACATGCCTTGGTGCACAAATGTCCCTTCCCGGGTTTGCTTGATTTGCAACCCGAGAAAGAAAGTCAACTCTCCCATAATGCTCATCTCAAATTCCCTGCTCATAAGATCTGCAAACTTGGCAACAAGAGCATGAGAAGAACCACCAAATATGATATCATCCACGTATATTTGGACAAGGAGAGTGTCTTTGTCTTGCTTGAGGAGAAACAACGTCTTATCTATCGATGCCATTTTAAAACCCTTAGCAAGCAAAAAGGGTTTTAGCCTATCATACCATGCTCTAGGGGCTTGTTTCAAACCATACAAAGCTTTGTGGAGTTTAAAAACATGGTTTGGGAACTTGGGATTTTCGAAACCGGGAGGTTGTCTAACATAAACTTCCTCCTCTATGTAGCCGTTTAAGAAAGCACTTTTAACGTCCATTTGAAAAAGTTTAAAACCCTTAGAAGCCGCGAAAGCTAAAAGGATTCTAATGACTTCTAAGCGAGCTACGGGAGCAAAGGTTTCCTCATAGTCTATTCCCTCCTTTTGACAAAAGCCTTGAGCTACCAACCTAGCCTTGTTGCGCACTACCACCCCATCCTCACTTTGTTTGTTTTTGAAAACCCATTTGGTACCTATGGGGTGGCAACTAGGTGGTGGAGGAACTAAGACCCAAACGCGGTTTCGCTCAAAGTTTTCTAACTCCTCATGCGTTGCATCAACCCAATCCGGATCCATCAAAGCGTGTCCAACATCTCGAGGCTCAAAAGAAGCGACAAAAGCCGAATGAGCAAAGTGAGAGAGATAGGACCTCGACCGCATGACTCGACGGTCGATGTCGCCGATGATGCTCTCCGGTGGGTGCTGCCGCTGGATGTGGCGGGGAGCCTGCCTAGACGAAGTGGCCTCCCCCTCGACAGCAGCTGGAGCTCCCTCAGGTGCAACGGGCACCGACTGAGGAAGCTGCTCGAACACCACCCATGTAGAGGAAGTAGTCGGATCGGGACCGTGAGCCAAAGTGGACATCGCAGGGTCGATAGGGGTAGCCAATGGAGTTGGCTCGGGATCACCCCAATCGGCATCATCCTGCTCCTCCTCCACAAAGATGCTAGTGTTCACCTCATCATCACCTGCAAGCTCAAAAACAGTGGAAACACAGGGCATAGTCTCATCGAAGGTAATCTCACAAGTCTCCATCACTCGGTTAGTCTCAAGGTTAAGTGCACGATAAGCACGAGAGTGAGTAGAATAACCAAGAAAGATACCGTCAGAAGACCATGAGTCAAATTTGTCCAACTTACCGCCCTTTTTGAGGATGAAGCACATGCACCCAAACACCCGTAGGTGACTTACCTTGGGTGGTATCCCAAATCGCAACTCATAAGAAGTCTTCTTCTTGAAGCCTTGGAGAAAAATGCGATTGGTAACATAGCAAGAAGAACTGAGTGCTTCGGCCCAATACCGCCTAGAAGTTGCAAAGTGAGCATTCTTGAATTCTGTGCCATTGTCACTGCGGATAGCTCTCATGGCCTTCTTAGGTAGCTCATTTTGCAATCTCAAAATCAGATCTCAAACAAGTGGAAAAGCCTCATCCTTACTCTCCAAAAATAACACCCAAGAGTATCTCGAGTAGTCATCAATGACTACAAACACATATGACTTCTCTCCTTCCGACCTAACCCGAGCTAGACCAACTGTGTCCATGTGTAAGAGCTCACCGGGTTGTGAGGTCATAATTTGAGTTACAGGAGGATGGGAAGCAGCAACCATCTAGCCATGTTTGCAAGGATGGCAAACCAAATCCTTCTCAAACTTTAGCTTTGGCAATCCTTGGATAAGTTCCATTTAGCTAAGCCTTGCAAGGAAGTCAAAACTCAAATGTACCAATCTCCTATGCCACTTCCAAAGCTCGGAGGAAGAACCAGCAACAAGACAACGAGAAGGTCCGGAAGAGATAGAAAAATCCACACAAAAAACCTTCCCGAAGGGTAAAATCCGGCAAACAAGATCACCACGGGAGTCCAAAATCCGAGACAAGTTTGGCTTAAAGCTCACTTCAAAACCATCTTGAAGGAGTCGCGAAACCGATAGAAGGTTAAAATGCAAATTCGCAACCAAAGCAACATCCTTGAGGACAAAAGACAAATTGACTCGGATGGACCCTCGGTAGACAACCTTACCTTTACTGTTGTCCCCGAATGTAATATACTCAGTGTGGCGCACGGGGTCGAGGATGGAGAACCACTTGGCACTTCCGATCATAGGGCGTGAACATCCGGAATCCACAAGCCAAGTCTCCTCCAGTCCTCCTTCCTACATCAATAAAAAGACATAGGCTGAGCAAATGGACCAACACTGGGGTTAGTAAACTGTGAAGGATACCAGTGTTGTCCCACTTGCCCAAAGAATGGATTAGGAGAAAAAGCAAACATCTCCTGCCCCACGGAGGGATAGCGATCACCATGATAGGGGAAACGTGGTCCGCTAGAGAAAGGTGGAGTAAAGCCACCGCCACGAGGCCCGTAGTCGTATGGGTCACGACCGGTACCCCGTCGGGCACGACCACCACGTGGTCTCGCCTCCTCAGGCCTAGCACCTTGAGGCATTGTACCTCTAGGCCTAGAAGTGCGCCTCTGAACTTCCGGTTCACACACCCTAACTCGTGGGTGGTACATGTCCCGATTGTTCAACTCAATCCGCCTCAGATATCTCTCTTCCTCCTAAAGCAAAACTCAGCCAAGTGTCCTTCTCGCTCACAATACTCACAATGGTACCTCACCACACTCTAGGTAGGCACTCTCTCGTTGGGTTGGGTGGCTCTAGCTTTCTTAGGAAGGGGGGTCACTAGAGATGTCTGGCGGTGTGTCACGTGGGTTGCGAAGATGGTTCGGTTTTGCAATCCACACTTGCTTCTGTGGAGTGGTTTTGGGTGGCTCTTCAAACACACCATCTCTCACAGGAAACTCAGATGGGTCAGTAGGCTTAGGTGGAGTGATCTTGGTAAGCTTGGGAGTTGTGGTGGGTTTCTCATTCTCACTCAAACCACTGCACTCACCGATCTTACCGAACATGCTATCGTCCTTCCCACCTATAGCAAAGCATACTCTCGTGCTCCCATCCCTTTTGCATTGGCTGAGCATCATCCCCAACTACGGCTCTCGGCAAGACACCCAGCTCAAGATGGACCGAAGGTATGTGTTTTCTTCCTCGGTACGCATCTTGTCGTGTCTGCACGACGCGATCTCAAGCTCCAAAGCCTCAAAGCGTTCCGACTCTCTAGTGCTATCTGAGCTGACCTTCTCTACCACAGCAATCCTAGCATCTCTTTGTGCCAGCTCAGAACGCAAGCCTAAGCAAGACTTGCACGCACCAAGTAAGCTAGGCCTAGCCTTCAGCTCACTGACCTCCTCAAGTAGAGTGTCATACTTGTCCTGGAGAGTGACAAGACTAGACATGTGGATGGCACAAGCATCACACTCTACCTCCTCAGTAACCACCACTAACGCCTTAGCAAACTCAAGCTCATGCAACGTGCTAAGATACTTAGCCTTGAAATCGTTCCTCTCGCACGCGACACGCTTGAGCAAAGCATCCAGACTCATCAAGGTGTCGTTCAAAGACTCAATCTCGAGAGAGAGGGATGTGATGGTGAATGGTACCTCGGGTGTGTTGGAGTCATAGTTGTAGTCGAGGCCATCCTTGCACTTGCCGACCTTGCCTTCTTCAATCGCTAATGGTGCAAAAGCCACCGTGCTTGGCGTCGGCGTAGAAGCATAGGCCGTTGAGCTTTTCCTCAACCTTTCCCTTGGATTCATCATCGCTCGAAGAAGCACCTCCGTTAGAGGAGGCATCGATGTCGCTGAGGGAGGCGAGGAAGGCTCGGTGCTTGGCCTTCACCTTGTCGATCACCTTCTTGGAGGACCTTCAGTGGTAGCCACCCTTGGGCTTGTTGTCCTCAAAGTGGTGCTCGCGCTTGTCCTTGCGCTTGGTGAAGTCGCCCGCAGCTTTCTTAGGGCAGTTTGCGCTGAAGTGATCCTCATCACCGCAACGGTAGCACCCCTTGGCTGAGCCACCACACCGACGGTTCAAACGGTTGTTGTGAAACTCTTCTTGCTATCGTCCCATGGGACACGAGATGTTTGGTTTTTCTCCTAACCCATTCTTTAGGCAAGTGGGATAACACTAGTATCCTTCACAGTTTACTAACCCTAGTGTTGGTCTGTTTGCTCACCCTATGTCTTTTTATTGATGTAGGAAGGAGGACTGGAGGAGACTTGGCTTGTGGATTCTGGATGCTCACGCCATATGACTGGAAGTGCCAAGTGGTTCTCCAGCCTCGACCCCGTGCACGACACCGAGTATATCACATTCGGGGATAAGAGTAAAGGTAAGGTTGTCTCCCGAGGGTCGATTCGAGTGAACTCTTCTTTTGTCCTCAAGGATGTTGCTTTGGTAGCGAATTTGCATTTTAACCTTCTTTCGGTTTCGCAACTGCTTGATGACGGTTTTGAAGTGAGTTTCAAGCCTAATCTCTCTCGGATTTTGGACTCTCGTGGTGAGCTTGTTTGCCGGATTTTACCCTTCGGGAAGGTTTTTCTTGCGGATTTTTCTATCTCTTCCGGACCTTCTCGTTGTCTTCTTGCCGGTTCTTCTTCCGAGCTTTGGAAGTGGCATAGGAGATTGGGACATTTCAGTTTTGACTTGCTTGCAAGGCTTAGCTCAATGGACCTTATCCAAGGATTGCCACAGCTAAAGTTTGAAAAGGATTTGGTTTGCCATCCTTGCAGGCATGGCAAGATGGTTGCCGCTTCCCATCCTCCAGTGACTGAGGTCATGACCACTCGACCCGGCGAGCTCTTACACATGGACACAGTTGGTCCAGCTCGGGTCAGGTCGGAAGGAGGGAAGTGGTATGTGGTTGTAGTCGTTGATGACTACTCGAGATACTCTTGGGTGTTCTTTTTGGAGAGTAAGGATGAGGCTTTTCCACTTGTTCGAGATCTGATTTTGAGATTGCAAAATGAGCTACCTAAGAATGCCATGAGAGCTATCCGCAGTGACAATGGCACAGAATTCAAGAATGCTCACTTTGCAACTCTTTGCTCTTCTTTGGGTCTCGATCACCAGTTTTCCTCACCTCACGCTCCTTAGCAGAACGGTGTTGTTGAGCGCAAGAATCGTACCCTTATTGAGATGGCTAGGACGATGCTCGATGAGCATAGGACTCCTAGGCGGTATTGGGCCGAAGCACTCAGTTCTGCTTGCTATGTTTCCAATCGCATTTTCCTCCAAGCTTTCAAGAAGAAGACTTCTTATGAGTTGCGATTTGGGAGACCACCCAAGGTAAGTCACCTACGGGTGTTTGGGTGCAGGTGCTTCATCCTCAAAAAGGGCAGTAAGTTGGATAATTTTGACTCACGGTCTTCTGACTGTATCTTTCTTGGTTATTCTACTCACTGTCGTGTTTATCATGCACGTAACCTTGACACTAACCGAGTGATGGAGACTTGTGAGATTACCTTCGAGGAGACTATGCCCTGTGTTTCCACTGCTTTTGAGCTTGCAGGTTATGATGAGGTGAACACTAGCATCTTTGTGGAGGAGGAGCAGGATGATGCCGATTGGGGTGATCCCGAGCCAACTCCATTGGCCACCCCCGTCGACCCTGCGACGTCCACTTCGGCTCATGGTCCCGATCCGACTACTTCCTCTACATGGGGGGTGTTCGAGCAGCTTCCTCAGTCGGTGCCCATTGCACCTGAGGGAACTCCAGCTGCTGTCGAGGGGGAGGCCACTTCGTCCAGGCAGGCTCCCCTCCACATCTAGCGGCAGCACCCGCCGGAGAACATCATCGGTGACATCGACCGTCGAGTCACGCGGTCTAGGTCCTATCTCTCTCACTTTGCTCATTCGGCTTTTGTCGCGTCTTTTGAGCCCCGAGATGTTGGACATGCTTTGATGGATCCAGATTGGGTCAATGACATGCATGAGTTAGAAAACTTTGAGCAAAACCACGTTTGGGTCTTAGTTCCTCCACCACCTAGTTGCCACCCCATAGGTACCAAATGGGTTTTCAAAAATAAACAAAGTGAAGATGGGGTGGTAGTGCGCAACAAGGCTAGGCGGGTAGCTCAAGGCTTTTGCAAAAGGAGGGAATAGACTATGAGGAAACCTTTGCTCCCGTAGCTCGTTTAGAAGCCATTAAAATCCTTCTAGCTTTTGCGGTTTCTAAGGGTTTTATACTTTTTCAAATGGACGTTAAAAGTGCTTTCTTAAACGGCTACATAGAGGAGGAAGTTTATGTTAAACAACCTCCCGGTTTCAAAAATCCCAAGTTTTCAAACCATATTTTTAAACTTCGCAAAGCTTTGTATGGTTTGAACTTGGTATTTCTCTAAGTATGGATTACTTAGCTTAAAAGAAAACATCATGAACCTCAAACTTTTGTGGGTAGCAAATGCTGTAACTAAGTCTAAGTAGTTGTGAGACATGATATGACAAGATAAGAGCTGCTATAATATTGTTCTAAGCAAGAATGACTATTGGAGTTTTATTTATTAAAATGATAAAAACACTTTGATGTTCCTCAATGGTGAAAAATTCCTACCAGAGCCATACATGCTTCTCCATGATACAAGCTTTCTACATAAGCTGCTTGCTTTATGTTGAGTTTGGTCAAGTTTTGTGACCCTTGTTGAGAGATTTATCATGCTCCCAAAATCAAGATCAGGTACACACCACATATACATGCTGCTTCTACACTGGAAGTACACACAAACATGCCTTACATTTCCACATAGTTCATACTTCATGCTCTAATAGAAAAAACTCTCTCTAGTTTGTTTCTAGTAAATGAGACATAGACTATGCAAAATTTATGAGCAATCCAAAGATCTCTAAAAAACCCATGAGCATTGTCAAAGCTGATAGAAAAATTAAAAAGATAGCTATGTATCAAAATAATAAGTTAGGAAAGAGAGATCGTCCAAATATAGGAGTATCGATCATTTGCCATGTTTCCACACACTTGCACATCTTGATTTAAGAGTATGACACTTCTCGCCTTGGATTCGGATTTTGACTTTACAATATATGCAAGGTAAGTTTGCTACATCTTTGATCCCTACCTATAGCTCCACATAAGCTTTAGAGATAGGATGAAAGAAGGCAAACTTTGACATATGCCTTGGTGAGGAATCATACACCTTATGAGCGACTAGAGAGTACCATTTGAGGAACACTGAGTTTTCTTTTACAAAATCTCGCAAAACCTCCGATATGAAACTTGTAAAAGAATGAGAAAATTAGTGCTCAAGTCAAGTTGTTCTATCTCTCAACCTCTCAAGACAAAGGATAAAGCTATAAGCCCCATGAAGGACTAAGGTAATATGGGTGAGTCTTTATTGCTAACTTTTCCATCGAGCTAAGTTTGATTGTTGTAGATCTAATACTCTTGAAATATGAAGCATAGTAGAAACTCCTGATCCATCGAGCTAAGTTTGATTGTTTGCTCGGGACGAGCTAAGGTTAAGCTTGGGGATCTTATTAGCACAAATTATGACCAACTTTTATATAGCTAAAATGTTGCCACAAACCTAAGGATTAAGGATAAACAAACACATCATGAGCATATTTTATCAAATAACCAGTTCCACATGTCCATTAGTGTTTGAATGCAGGAATGAAGAAATGGAGCAAAGGAGAGCTAGTTGGGCCCACATAGGGGGTCGACCGACCAGCCTATGGGCCCACTAGCTCTCCCCTCTTGGCCATGATCCAAGAGAAGCACTCCAAAGTGATTTCCAACCCTTGGATCACTCTGTGCTTTCTCTTAACGGCTCACAAGCAAAGCATAAGGATTCATGGGCCCACACCAAGGAGATAAACGCGACAACCACCAAAGAACCAACAACCAACACCTATGACGAATGGGACCAACACCAGGGAGCAAGAGGTGGGCTAGGGACCCCCAAGGGGGGTCGGCCGACCATCCATAGGGCCCACGTGGCCCTCAAGCAATCCCTGACCAGTGGGACCACACCCTGGAGGTCAAGAGGTGGCCCACTGGCAATAGGGGGGTCGGCCGACCACCCCCCTAGGTCGGTTTGCCTCCCCAACCGCCATACCTCTTCCCCACGTGTTGGATCACCACCATCCATCCAATGACGGTTCCAGGGTCGGTTGGATCCAATGGTGGAGGATAGGAGGCCCTGGATTGATGACGTGGCGATGGAGTAGCCCCTACTCCACCCTCCTACTATAAATATAGGGCCATACCCCCTCTCTAACCATGAAGAAGAAGAAGAAGCCTACAAGCTCTATTCCTTAGATTGTTCTAGGAGTTAGTCTAGTGTGGGAGTTAGAGTTGAGTCGAGTTGTGCTCGGGATTTCCGGAGTTGTCTTCTGGGAAGTCTGGTATAGCTCTTGTATCTTTCCTTCTTTGTAAGACTTTATCTTATTCAATATATATCTTTCTCTTTACTTTACTTAGTATTTACTTTGATGATTTGTATACTAGATGTAGTCTTGTTATATGTGTTTGCTCTTTAATAGCCTTTACATCCATAGTTTGTGATCCTTGTGACCTTTCCTGTATGCGATCATTGCCTGTCATAGGGTGCTTTGATTATAGATCGTAGTCAAAGTAAAAAGTTGTGTGTAAGTGTGATGCTTATATATTATCTTATCCTTAGTTATCGCTTGCTGCACGGATTGTTTGTGGTAGCTAGCAAGAGGTGACATCCTTGTCTAGTCGTTGTATTCCACCACGTCTTTATAGGCAAGTTCTTAAAAGGTAAGGCCCCCATAAGAAGAGGGCGCGGTCCGGTAGGAGTTTTGTCCTCCTACTGATCTATCCCTCGCCTAGCATACTTGTATTGAGGAGACAAACTATAGTGTTTAGACTAGTTAATTAGCTAAGTATATTGAAGTAAAGTGAAGTACATAGGAGTCCCTATACTCTTCTCGTTGTCCTCCCACCTAGCTAGTCTTTCTAGTCCGTTCTAAGTATCATTTATTGTAGCTTCTTCATTCATCAACCCCTTCCTATCACATTTATCATTTACCCCTCTATACTAGCTGGTACTAAGTTGAGGTGCTCTCTAGGATCTCTCTCTAATTATCATTTCTAGCCAGCTTTCCCTTGGGATAATATAAATTAAGATACCTTGGAATACTCCTTGGTGAAGATGTGCTACATCAGTATAATCTGTGCGCTTGCGGATTTATCCAATAGTCATAAGAAATACCAACACTCGTTAGCTATAATGAGCCAACTCGAGCCAGCTCACGAGCCAAACGAGCCACAATTTTAAGAAAAAAGTAGCATAATTGATATGAATTTTTGTATATTATTATACTATAGCATATATGTTAACACATATTAATTTAAGATGGTTAAATATTTTATTTTTGTATTAATACTTTTATCAAGTTTTAGATAAATGTAAATATTACATTTTGTGGTTTGTTTATATCTCGCTCGCGAGCTTAACGAGCCAAGTCGATCTTTTAATGAGCCGAGCCGAGCTGGCTTTTTGGCTCGTTAAGATAACGAGCCGAGTCGAGCTACCTCGTTATCCTAACGAGCCTTAACAAGCCGAGCTTTAATGAGCCGAGCTGGCTCGTTATCCAGCTTTAAGTGTTTACTCGGTTTCGGTGTCGAAGATCACAACCTATGTGAAAGGGCGCATTCAAAGATGTAAGAGGGCCACCATCATATACAAACCTATACAATCCAACGGACGGACTGCCCCCGAGTCTATACCACTTGGTGCCCTTGCCTTCCAGTTGACCGCATTTTATTACTACCATTGGTTCTTTCAATCAATAGCAAATATAGCCAACCGTGATTGGTACTACCCCATGGGATAATACAAACATAAATATACATGTAACCATTTATTCTAAGCAGGCTAAGCAGTTGCTTTTACTTTTATTTAGCAGGTTAACATGGTAGGTAAATCAATAATCAAGGAAGGTAATGCATCAATTGGGATTCAATCAACTCCTATCACCTAATGCATCATAGTACAAAATACTGAAGTAGATTAATTACAAAAGCTGGGAGGCTTAAAGATGCTCCGGGGCTTGCCTTGAGTAAAGGTAGAGGGCTGATGGTCAGGGGACTTAGGGAGGTTAGTGTCAAGCTCGTGGTACTCCTCATTCAGCTCCTGCACCTCCTGGACTCCTTCCTCTAGATGTGGCACCTGGGGTTCCTCTACTGATCCTGAAGATTTGCAATGAATATAAGTAAACTTATGGGTGCACGGATGATGCTTTGAATCAGAACTAAACACTCAAAGGTTGCATTTAGAATCAAATTAACTATTCACTTTAGCTCCATTCTTTTTACAGCAAGCCTATTAAAGATTACTTAGAAAAATCTACAAAAATTACAGAGGATAGAGCAGGCCTACTGGATACTACTACAAAAAGTTCACCCATAGCAAAGCTACCAAACAACAGATACAAAAAGATGAATTTAATTGCAGAAAAAGGCACTTTGAACTAAACTTACTGCCTAACAGGGTGAAACATGCTATATCTTATTTTTACAAGGTTCTTTACCTAGTAACATATTTATCAAGAAAATTCCATGATCAACACTACCAGATTAGTTTCTATATGATTTTCCAAGGGAAACCCTAGAAAAGAATACTTGAACTTCAAGTATCTTTTCTGCCATACAACATATCACATATTATAGTTTTCTTAGACAGAGCATGACATACACAGAGTACACAAAAAGTTTCATGATTTATCTATGCATAAAATTACCACAGGAATTTATCTAAGAAAACAATAGAAACACCTTTTAATAGATATTAATTAATTTCTACACAGAAACATGGCATCTCATATTTTTCCTAGCTTCTACACAGGATGACAGGGCTAGCATAAAAACTTCAAATTTTTATTTGGTCATTTCATAAAGAAACACATTTAAACTTTAATAAATACAAAAAAAGAACTATTTAAACATTAGTACTGAAGACATTCTCCAAAAATTACTTTTATAATTTTAATAGAAAGATCTTCATTTATAGCGACTAACAAGATTTATTTCATCATTTAAGGATTAACACAACTCTAGATACAAAATAAACAAGCTTGGGCAGAGAAATTGAATAAAAGAGAAATGCATTTCTGAAACTGGCCCAGGAACCACAATGTATGGGCTCGGCCCAGTGTGCGTGGGCGGCTGACGAGTGGGGTCCAGCGGTCAACCTGGGTCCACTTGCCAGTGGGCAAAGAGCAGAGCACGGCGCTGACCGGCGCGTTCTCGCTGGCGGTGAGTTCATCGGCGGCGGTGCGGTCCTTGACGTGCTCGGCTAAACTAGTGCGACCGTGTAAGTGGCCGGCGACGTGCGGTGGTGGTGCAGTGCGGCGGCGTGACGCGGCGGGGTCGCTATCTGCGGTGCTCTGCTCGGCGAGCGGGTGCGTGAGCACCGTGGTGATGTGGTTAGTGCATTGTGGGGGTCGGTTGGACTGGAGGAGCTCTGAGGAGTTCCGGCTACGTGCGAGCTCCGCGACAGCGACAATGGCGCACGGTGCTCGGTGTTGTGGTGTTCCAGTGCAAATGAGTGCGCGAGGAAGGGCGTTCTCACCTCTACTACCTCTGGTGGTCGAAGGAGGAGTGAACGCGGCGTGGCTGTTGTAGTGGCGAATGCAAGCCAAGGATCGGCGGATGCGTTCTGGCGTGGGTGGAGCACGGCGGGCGTAGCTAGGGTGAGCAGGGTGTATGAAAAGCGAAGGCGATGCGGTGTGCGAGGTGGATCGAGTATAGGAGCTCGGTTGGAGGCAAGGCGAGGAAGGGGGTGTTTACGGGCTCTCGGTGCTTGGCGCGGCGAAGGCAGAGAAGAGTGGCGAGAGAGAAAGTGAGTATGGGTACTGGCGAGTGCGAGAGGGAGAGGAGGTCTAGGCTCTCCCTCTAGTGTAGTCGTGGCCGATCGACGCAGCCGGTGGGGGCCTAGACGCGATGGCAGCAGCGAGGCAGAGCGGGCTATGGTGCACGGTGAGCGGGCGAACGCGATTGCGTTCGACATTCTTGGTCCTGGCTCTATTTAGCGTGGATTTGTGCTCGAGTGCGAACGTGCCCGGTCGAGGATTTGGTCGGGGTGCCTGTCGCTGTGGCAACGCGACGAGGAGGCGACAGTATGGCACGACGCGGTCCTCAGCGCGGTGGAGAGGCGGCGAGTGGTGGTGCATTGTGGTTGGCACAGTGCAGCAGGGTGCAGTGCAAGGCGAGTGGAGCGCGGCGGCTTTTGGCGCCTGCGGGCAGGAATCGCCAGCCAAGCGGTAGCAACGCCGGCATACGGCGCGGCTGTGGTCGGGTGTTCTACGCGGGAACACGCGGGTGCGGTCGCTGGTGTGCACGCGTGCGCGTGGGCATGACAAAAGGCCGATTGGGCCGAAAGGGTGGACACGGCCCAGTTCAGGTCTCTTTCCCTTTTTCATTTTTCTTTCATTTGTTTCAAACTGAATTTGATTCAAACTATTTTAAAAACTCAAAACAAGGATTTGAAATTTAAACCAAAGTTGTTTAGAATATTATTCTCTACATTATTCATGTAGATCAGATTTCCTAAAAGCTCTTATTTTAAAAGGTTGTAGTTTTAGAGCTAATTAAACCATTTAGAGGGAAAAAGAACTACTTAAACTTTTTAATATTTAAAGCAAGCTTAATTAGACAAGAAGGTTAACAAGAAAAGCTTTTCACTTAACTCTAGAAGTACCGAACTTAACTAAACAAGATCACTAAGGCTAGGGCATGAAACTCCTATTAAATTCTAATTCAAATATAAAGCCATACTCATGAATGATGCCATATGCAAAACATGAATGCAATGAAATGCTTATGCTTAGTGGCTAATGATGATCCTAATGCAAGCTTGACACAGGGTGTCACAGCCCTTCCCCGCTTAAAGAAATCTTGTCCCGAGATTTTATGTTTCATACCATTTATTATAAAAGGCGGGATAGTTCACACGTAGGAAGTCTTCCGTTTCCCAGGTTGCATCACTAGGACCATGATGACTCCAAAGAATCTTGAAAGTCTTCACCTCTCGATTCCTTGTAACTCTAGTCTTGGTGTCCAAAACTTCCTCTGGCTCTTCATTGTATTCCAAATCTGATCGGATTTCTATATTGGAACTTGGGAATGCTTCTTCTTCCGGAACTCAAAGACATTTCTTGAATTGAGATACAGGAAACACTAGAAAGATAGCACTCATTTATGGAGGTAGATGTACTTGGTAAGCCACCTTGCCTTTCTTAGCAATGATCCGATAAGGTCCAACATATTGGGGTGCTAACTTCTTCTTAATCCCAAAACGGCGGACGCCTCTCATAGGTGATACCTTAAGATACACATAGTCACCAACCTAAAATTCCAAAGGTCTCCTTCTTTGATCCGCATACCCTTTCTGTCGGGACTGAGCCGCATGGAGATATGCTGTTGAACATCTCGAACAATATCTTCTGCCTCTTTCACATAATCCGTACCATAAAATCCCTTATCTCCTACCTCAATCCAATTGACAGGGGTTCTACACTTCCGTCCGTACAAAGCATCGAACGGTGCCATCTTAATGCTTTCTTGGTAACTATTGTTATAGGAGAACTCTGCCAAAGGCAACCATTTCTCCCATGGTCCTTTTGCTGACACGACACATGCTCTCAACATGTCCTCCAGAACTTGGTTTACTCTCTTAGTCTATCCATCTGTTTGGGGGTGATAAGCAGAACTTCAAATCAACTTTGTCCCCAATTCTTTATGCAACTGTTCCCAAAATCGGGCTATGAACTGATATCCTCTGTCTGATATGATAGTATTGGGAATACCATGCAGTCTCAGGATATTCTGAACATACAACTCCGCATACTGATGTGGTCGGTAGGTAACCTTGATTGGTACAAAGTGAGCTACCTTGGTTAAGCGATCAATGATAACCCATATCGAATCATTTCCATTTGAAGTGGTAGGTAACCCTGTGATGAAGTCCATACTGATGTTTTCCCACTTCCACTCAGGTATCGATAAAGGTTGTAACAAGCCTACTGTTTCATATGTATTGCCTTAATGCAACAACACACGTCGCACTTCGTGACATACTCGGCAAGATCTTGATTCATCTTAGACCACCAATACCTTGTCCTGAGGTCATGATACATCTTGCTACTACCAGGGTGGATTGATAACTTAGAGTTATGTGCTTCATTGAGAATTCTATCTCGCAGAGCCTGGTCCTTAGGAACTACCAAACGTTGATTGAACCAAAGGACTCCTTGCTCATCGATTTTAAAGTTCAGAGATTCACTGGTTTCCATCCTTTGTTTGATTTGCACAAGCTCTTTATCTGATTTCTGCCCCTCAATAATATCACTATCCAAGGTACATTGGATCGTAATATTATTTAGCACCATAGGACGCATTAGATCAATTCAGGGGTTGCAACAAGTTGCAATGAGTTGCAATGAGATTTGCGGCTCAACGTATCTGCTACGACATTTGCTTTTCCAGGGTGGTAATGCACTTCCAGGTTATAATCCTTGATTAACTCTAACTATCTCCTATGACTCATGTTCAATTCAGCCTGGGTAAATAAATACTTCAAACTTTTATGATCTGTAAAGATGTGGCACAAATTACCCATTAGGTAATGTCTCCATATTTTTAG